>OU015495.1:91404459-91691959 GCA_907164885.2 Dolomedes plantarius
ATATTTAATTCTAATATCTTTAATTCAATCAAATTTAGCCCCAGAGGTCCTAAAGAACAAAGGTTACAATAGGTCATTGGATATGTGGTCTGTTGGAGTGATTGTCTATGTAAGGTAAAAATTAACTTTCTAGTATTGAAGGATATATCTCTCATTTTAATATGCATTTTCTCCCTTTCATTCTAAAAATGTTATGTTAACTTTAAAAAAAAGTCCTTAAATATTTTCCCATATTGTAACATAATTTTTACTATTATTATTTTTTCTACATAATTTTAAAAATGTAGAAATCACCATTATCTTATTTGCATTTCATACATTCTAACTTTTCTTTAGTTTGAGTGGAACTTTTCCTTTTAATGAAGAAGAGGATATCAATGATCAAATTCAAAATGCTGCTTTTATGTACCCACCTAATCCCTGGAAAGAAATCTCAACAGAAGGTAAATATGTGAAATCTGAGAGTTTTATTTTTTCAATAAAGGAATTTAATGGCACTTATGGTACAGGTGCAGAAGTTTATCTGTCAATAAAATAAACAGAAGTTACCTGAGGCTATAGCATTTTATGAGTTTCAATAAACATTGATCACTTTAAAAATTGGTGAATGTATTAAAGGAAATTTTTCAATAGATAAGAGAGAAACATGAGGATTATAAAAAACTATATATGTGCATTGTAAAGTAGAGCTGAAGCCAGTTCTGATTTTCTCATGCTCAATTAAATGGAGATACTAAGAGAACATTCTTTTAAGTCTCTTAGGTGGTATTATAAAGGGCAAACACTTGTGTCTTCAGAGAATTTCATTTGCAAATTAAACTTGTCAAATATTTAAAATTAATAACCACGATTTTACAAGTTATTTATTACCTGATTCTTCAAAGTAGTGTTCTTGATGTAAGCCTCAAGATGATGAGTATATTAAAGTGTAGTAACCTGATTTTCTTCTCTCATAAATTTTGTATAATTAGTGGTTAAACCTTTACTGGGATCTATCCCTGATTAAAAATAAATAAATAAATAATAACAATAATTAGTATTTAAAAGTGACTACTGTTGGCTTGTCTAGTTTAAACATTAATCTTAAAGTATAAGAAGAGGTTTTTCAAGTTCTCTTATTTGTCAGAACTTTAAAAGTCATTTCATAGTTCTAATATATTATTATAGATATTGTCACCTTTTAAACCATTGAATCATTTCATCACTTTTTTTTTATATTATAATTTTTGTCACCTTTATATATGACTAGCTGTACCCGTCCCGGCGTTGCTCGGGTAATGTAATTACCAATTTTTTAGTAGCCTTAGCCCTTTGTTAATGGGCGTTGCTGTCATCCTTTTCCTCACCACGATACATTATTTTATCCATATAAATTTAATCCTTTCTGGCACATTTAGGCAAAATTTTTGACATAGGATTACTTAAAACTTTCCACAACAGTCAGCGAGACGAGAAACGTATTAAGATGTTTATTGTGCTGAAATTCTTTGAAATCTTCATAGATTTTTTCCACAAACACACCACAAATTATATGATATTAACTAAGTGTTGGCCAAAAAAAATACGGCATTACTAAATGCGATTTTTTAATCGATTATCACTGCAATAGTAATCGATTTCCTTTAACCACCCAATCCCTCATAGAAAACAAACACCCCAACACATCACGTGCTTGACGTCGAAAAAGACACGCCCATTTTCCCCCGCTTTACCTTCGTCCGGAAATGAAGAACGAAATCTCCAAAATGAGATTTCTCGCAAGAGTTTCCGAATCATAAAATAAATTATTAAAAAATAACTACAATATTAAAAAATAACTACCGGTCCAAATGCCCCCCCCCCCCCCCTGTTTGGGTTTTAGCATGCGTTTAGGGCAACATGTCTTCTCTGGACCTTGAGCCATTAAACCCCAAGAAACCAAACCAAACCAAACCAATCAAAAGTCATTTATGTAACATATTTGCAGCAAAAAAATTTTAAACTATTTCGCTTGTTGATAATTTACATTTAACTGAAGATCTGAGAGATTTATCTTAAAAGTTCCCCCATACAAACAATATCCTGTAAAGCTTGGAGCAGAAGTGGATACAATCCATGTTATGTTTATTTGACATTTTTGTTAATTTCTTCCCCCCAAAATTAATTGAGCTTGATTCTTTCTCTTGCCAAAGGATGAAACAATGAAAACTTTTTTATCATGGTTAAAAATTCAATTTGAAAACAACAATAGGTTATTTCTGTCACACAGCTAGAATCATCATGTACAGAACATGTTTTTTGTGGAGGCTTTCCCGTTGACTTTTTTTTTTTCCTTCCCTGAATCATCCCTTCATCTATCCTCAATTGCTATTCATGCAAGACTGAGATACAAACACTGTAGCCAAAGTATTTTTATTAGCAGTAGTACAATTATAATATGAATTTACTAGCTGAATATCCATTCTTCACTGGTGTACATTCAAATTAAATACAACGGTCAATGTATGCAATTAATTTGTAAGATTAATATCCATAAAACATACTAATTTGAATTAAATTCTTAACAAACGTCCATCTCAATTAGTCTAGTGGTTAAATTTTATCTTTTACCGTATTTTAATATTTTATTTTTGTCAATTTATTTTGTTGTTATGCACATAATGCAAAATTAATTTAAAGTATCACAAAAAGAAAAGAAACCATGTGATCAGCATTTAATAAATTAAATTCTAAAAAATAATCTTTAAAAACTCACCAAAAGTCAGAAAATGGAGATAAAGATTTGAAAAAGATTTCATTTTAAAGAAATTTTTATGATCTTTCTCATGATATAAATTTTATAACCCTCAGATTATTATTTTGAATGCAAACTTTAAAAACAGCTTAAAAACAACTAGTTACAAAAACAGCTTAAAAATTTAATTTTAAAAAATCTAAGAAGAATGTTTCAAAAGTCTTTTCTTAGTGCACCCCTATACTATAAGAAAAATCGCCATGCAAAATTTCAGCCCTTTAGGTCCAGTGGTTTGGTCTGTGCATTATCTGTCTGTCAGTCGGTCAGTCACGGAACTGTTTTATATATATAGATTATTTAGTCAAAAAATTCATTTTAAATCATTTTCAAGCTTTCTTAATAAAACCTTTTTTTAAACTTGGCTATTTTTGATTACCGATCATATGTGAATGAGATACAAATGCTGTAGCCATAGTATATTCTAGCAATAGTACAATTAAAATGAATATATTTTTTCAAACATTCGTTCACAATTATTTTCAATAATGCTCAAAATAGGATTATGATCACTGAAATAATTGATATGATTTATTGCATCCATCATTGCAATATGTCGAGCAAAAGTCATATAGATGAACCACCAGAAGTAGTTGATGGTGATAGATTAGCTTTAAGCTTTAATACAAATCTGTTCCTTATGAAATCTTTAAACTATTCATTTCCTTCTGTTTTAAATCCAAATCAAAATGTCTACTTGAAATTATTGGAATACATCCATACTGTTCATAAGAAAGAAAAGAAAGAAAGAAAATCTTGTATATTGCATTTAGTGAAGCAGGAACTGTAACGATTAATGTTCTCTTTCCATTGATAGAACTTTAACCACACTTTTATCACCACATTTTTCACTGTCATCTATACTTCTAACCAAGTTTCAAAAAATTAAATTTTATTAAACTTTTTGAGGATGTAAGGAGTAGAAACAACAAACAAACTTCCATTTCATATTATTTACTCCCCTAGGTAACACATTCCTTCTTGAATTGCATGTCTTATTTTTGTCCTGTAATGATTTTAATTGCAAAAACATGTTTCATATTAAAACAAAAACATAAAAAAAAATTATTTCCTGTTGAAAAGTCAAACATACTTATGAAATGCTATTACCCCTATAACTTTTAGGACTGTAATTCATTTATTCCTTAATTAATTTATTTATTTTCTGACTAGATTTGTACTTTTCATTGCTATGTCTTAGTCTGTTATAAAATATGAATTGCCCAGATTTTGTACTGTAGAACCCCTTGTAAAGTAGTTTCTAGCTACCGTCTCTATATATTTTTCATTAGTGAATATTCAGTGTTATTATTCTGTCTGATATTATTATTAAAAGATAGATACTTTAACAGACTGTGTAATATATGACAGTCATGTTATTTAAGTATTCTCTATTTTGTTTTTTGTAATTTCTGTAAATAATTTGCTAATGGGGAAAATGTAAGATGTTATACCTGTGTGTGCACAGGAATTATTACATAAGTTTTTAAGTCAGTAGTTTGTTAAAAGTAGCTTAAGTAACATATAAAACACTATTATATCTTCATCATTCATGAAATCAAATTCTTTGTTATTGGAGCTGGATCTATGTTTATAAGTTCTTATTTCTTATTTTAGCTATTGATTTAATCAGCAATCTTCTACAAGTCAAAACAAGAAAAAGATTTACAGTTGATAAGTCATTATCTCACACATGGTTGCAAGTAAGCAAATTCTCTTATTTAAGACAATTAAGTTATTCTGTAAATGAAAAAGGAAAATTTTGATCCATTAAAAAATTTCATGTGTATTTAAAAATGAATAATACAGATAACTAAACTTATATTAATCTTGGACTAAGACAAGATTCAGTAGAAACCTGGTTTTGAAGAAACATTAATTTGTGTAAACTGTAGGTTTGAAGAAATAGAATACAGTGAAACTTCTCTAGCCAGTCAACCCTTTTTCAACTGCCACTTCTCTTAATGGCCATATTTTGTTCAGAATTGCATTGAAGACCTGATATTATGGAAGAAACCTCTTTTTGGTGGCCACTTCTTTTTGGAACCATTATTGGTTACTATAGTTTCACAGTATTTAAAATTGTTTACATATTAACATTCAGCAGCCACATCTAAGTTTTATGGAGAATCAACTACACCCTATGATATGACCTGATTTTTGTTGCAGAATACTTGGTTCTGAATTACGATTGTTTCTTTTCAAAATCAACCAGTATCTTAATTTGGCCTTTGAAGATTTTTATATAGTAACTACACCCATACCTCGCTTTACGGCCTAGATATGTTCCGGAAAAGGTGGCCGTGATGCGAAAAGCCGTATAAAAAATCAATTATTTTGATACAAACCCATACAAATTTAATTGGATTTGTTCCAATTTTTTATAAATAGTATAGTTTTTAGTTCATGAAGCATTTTATTCCTTTTATTTCCTATAAAAATGCTTACATAAAAATAAAAGTACAAAGCAATGTAATAATAAACAGAATTTCAAAAAATAAACATATAAACAAAAACAAATGAAATCATATGCACATATGTATACATATAATAAAAAAACATAAAATGTTTAAAAACTGTTTTAATGTGATGAACATTAAAATGAAGAATCACTAAGCTCTAATATGTTGCCATGATCACTTTCCTCTGTTGTGGCAGTATAATGAAACATTGTGGGCCGTAAATCGAAAAAGTGCCATAATTTAAAAAGGCCATTATATCGAAATGCCATATAAAGAGCAGCTGTATAGCATGGTATAGGTTTACTTAAATTCCCCAAATTTCATTTTTTTTAGGGGGGGGTCTCATTTTCCCCCCTCCACCACAGTAGCTTTGATTTATAGTATTTATGTATATTTTTATCTGCTGACTTATCCGTTGTGTCCTTTGGCCTATTAGCCCATCTGTACCTTAATCTGTGTTTCATTATTTACACCTGTTTGCCCTTACACAGGCCTAGGCAAACCCAGCATCACATTGTTATCCCTGTGGGACTGGAGGGGGGGGGGCATTGTTGGGCTTGTCTACTGTGTCTCCCCTTGCTGGCAGGGAGTTTACCTGGAAGGCCATGTTGCCTTGTTGGGCACTTCCATGTTCTTTGAAAGCATATGTATTTAACTAGCTGAATACCTGTGCTTTGTAATGGAGTACATTCAAATTAAATACAATGATCAATGTATGCAATTAATGCCCCCTCCTCCCCCCCCCCCCCAAAAAAAAAAATAAAATAAAATATATATATATATGCATTAAAAAAATCATAGCGGATATTTTTATAGACAAAATGTAGAAGAAAATATTCAGATTAAATACAACGGTCAATGTGTGCAATTGATTTGTATGTTTAATATCCATAAAACATACTAATTTAAATTAAATTAAATTTTAAAAATTCCATCTCAATTAGGCTAGTGGTTAAATTTTATCTTTTACTGTATTTTAATATTTGTTTTGTCAATTTATTTCATTGTTATGCGTGTGACACAAAATTAAAGTATTGCAAAAAGAAATGAAACCACGTGATCAGCATTTAATAAATTAAATTTTGAAAATTATTCTTTAAAAATTCACCAAAAATTAGAAAATGGAGGTAAAGATTCGAAAAAGATTTCATGTTAAAGAAATTTTTATAATCTTTCTCATGATATAAATTTTATAACCCTCAGATTATTATTTTAAATGTAAACAAAAAATATTACAAAAACAGCTGAAAAATTTAATTTTAAAAAAATCTAAGAAGAATTTTTCAAAAATCTTTCTTAGAGCACCCCTACACTATAAGAAAAATCAACATGCAAAATTTCAGCTCTTTAGGTCCAGTGGTTTGGTCTGTGTGTTACCTGTCAGTCAGTCAGTCAGTTACGGAACTGTTTTTTTTATATATATATATATATATAGATTAATTTGTTTTTTAAGTCATGTAGCAAATCTTCTATATTTATAACTAGTACTCTGTTTCCTTGACATATAAAAAAAGAATATCAAAGAATAAATGAGCTGTATATGAAGCCAATGAAAACGATGTTTATTTTCTAGGATTATCAAACTTGGTGTGATCTGCGGAGGCTAGAATCTGAAGTTGGAACCCGATACCTGACCCACCAATCTGACGATGCCCGTTGGGAAGCATACAGGAAGCAACATAACCTTGAGCCTCCACCCCCAGTGCCTTTGGATGCTGAAGAAAATTTAATGACATTTGATTCGCCACTAGAACCAATCAGAAATAGTTCTGGTATTTTTAGCCGAGTGAGACTGTAGGGAAAAAATTTGTTCACTGTATTTTGAATGTGATTTATACATTCCATGGAAAATGAGCATTTTTATTATTTGTATATGAATTGTGCAGCTTTAGTTATTTTATATTTTTCAAAAATAATTATTTGATGTAAAGAGAAATTGAAATTCTTGCTTTTAGTATTGTGATTTGCAATTAAGAATAATCATTCCAAAGTAGCAAGTGCCAAAATTTGGATCGGTTAAAAATTTCAAGAGTTTTAACATATGAAATCTCATGTCAGTCTACTTCAGCATAATTGTAAATTTGTCAGTATTTATAAGCTATTACTAGTTTACTAAAACTTATTTTAATATGTCTTTACACTGATATATATTTGGAAATTTGTATGTCAGAGAATAAATATTTATTATTTTATACTATGTTTCTTTTCATTGGAATTATTCGCTTTAGGGTTGGATTTTCTCAGTCTACAAGTACAGCCTGCGGCAGAAAAAACGGTCTGATTTGGAACGTCAATAACAAAAATACAAAGCAAGATAGAAAAAGAAATCTTTTATACCTGAGAAGTACATAGTATGCCATTGTCATCCATTAAGTTTTAAAGATTACATCAGTTAAATGGCGACCATAATTTTCGATGCAGTTTTGAAGTCTCTTTAATATTTTGCATGGATCTGCAGACCATGTCCGCAGAATTGCCGTGATTTCTTGCGTAATTGCTGCCTTGAATTTTTTTCTGTGGGGCTATCTCAAGTCAAAAGTGTACTAACACCAACCAACAAATTTGCAAGCACTCAAGGCAGCAATTACGCAAGAAATCATGACGATTCCGTGGGACATGGTCCGCAGATCCATGCAAAATTTCCAAAGAGACTTCAAAACTGCATCGAAAATGACGGTCACCATTTAACTGTTGTAATCTTTAAAACTTAATGAATGACAATGGCATACTGTGTACTTCTCAGGCATAAAAGATTTCTTTCTCTATCTTGCTTACTATTTTTGTTATTGACGTTCCAAATCAGAACGTTCTTTCTGCCGCACCCTGTATTTTGACATAGGAATGTTACCTTTTTTTTTAAGTACAACCTGTCTTTGTTACTGTTATCATGAGCACAATTTAGTGAAATTTTCAAAACAGAGAATACCTTACCTTGCAACATACCTAAGAAGCACTGCTCAACAGCATAGCTATGATGACTTAAATAAAAGTTTCCTATGGGCAAATTTAAGTTGTCCATAAGTTGTAGAAAATGCAAAGCAAAAACACAAAGCTTTTTAATATCCACAATAAAAAAATTAAGAGATGCATCTAGTTTCAAACTAATTTAGTCCTTCAGGTCAAGGAGCATTAGGCACAATTATCTCCATGGGCAATCATGAATGCAAGGATCACTGGACATTGATATGAACTGGGGAAACAGCAGAAACTTCCAAAACAACAACATGAAAGGCAGTGTCAGAAGTGCACGTATGGAAGGAGAAACACTTGTGAGAGGTTCAAGGATGGAAATTTAATTACCACTATTCTTCACTGGGGGATACACCTGATATCAAAGCAGGATTTTCAGAAAAAGGTGGGTGAACCTTTAGATTTTTAAATAAGATGCCATCTCCCCATACATTAATACTCCATATTCACAGAACTCAAATACTAATTTGCACTAGTGCTAAATACCTTGATGTTATCCTTTACAAGTACCATACTTTGATAAATTCATCACTGCCGAAAACCACTTTTATTGTTTTTTTATCTCCATGGAAAGGTATGTTGAGACAGGGTTCGTACGCAATTGCAGAATTCAAAAATAAGGAGTTCTAAAGGACTTTTCAAGAACCGATTGCAGCATTTTTAAGGATCTCAAATAAGATTCAAACTATGTTTTATTTATAAAGTTTAAATATTTAAAAGTATTTGAGTTTTAAGACCTCATACAACCTTACAATAATTTCTCCTAAAATATTGACTTTATAAATTCGTAATATTATAAATCATACTTCAAAATTACTATTAATGCATAAGATTACATCGTTCTGGATGGTCGGTCCACTTGGCAAATATCAAACTGGAAACCTTTGGCTACCAAAGTTTGATTTCCCCTGTACGGTGATGTTTCTTATGGGCCTGGGTGCCGGATGGACAGAACAGATCTGCCAACCAATTGGGGCAAAATTACTATTAAAGGAGTCAATGTGTTTGGTGATCCTTTTGTTGAACTTGATAAAAATACATCAGTAAGCAATGTCATAGCAAATCATTGGAGCAAACCAATAGTTTATATGTATATATATTAATTGGGGGAGGGGGATAATATATAAGCATTCGTATCCTGGAAAACAATAATATGAGAAAAATACAAAAAAGTATCTGTATTTATCCTGAGGTAATCGTTGACAGCTATAAACTGAAAATATTGCAGCTTGAAAATAAATTCTTAAATAGGGGTTGGTAAGTAAATGGGAAAAAGTTAAAATCTTGAATCGACCTTGTTTTTATGAGCCCTTCAAAGGACCTTGAATGTAAGAATCAGTACTTTTCAAAAACTTTTGAAGAGACCTAACAAACAGGTTAATACGAGGTCTTCACCTTTTTATACTTACTTTTCAATCCTTTAAAAGCACTTACTTTGAACTGAAATGCAATAACTTTCAGTTTATTACTGGCAGTGATTGTGTACCGGAAAATACAGATAGTACCTAACCTTTCAGGCATTTTTTTCTAGTATGTTATTGTTCATGATGAAAATTCTTGTATATTATCCCTGACATATCCCTCCCTTCTCCAAATTCAGATATTGCATTTATCACTCGCTATGACACTGCTTACCGAGGTAAAGTTACACGGGTCTGCATGAAAATCGGCCCTGACACCATTCCTACTGATTGTTATGTAAAATGACCACCTGAATCCGAATATAACCCCCGTTTTCCCCCATAACCCACCGTTTTCAGAAGAGGCCCCCCCACCTATTTTTATCAGTTTTCGATAAATTTGGAGGGATAAAAAGGAGGATTATTTTAGCCTTTACATTTCTTCTGAGGGGATAAAGAGATGAAAAGTTCTAAATCATGAACATTTGTAGCAAGGAGGTGGATTTAGAGGGGGGAGATTTGTCCCTTTAAAGTGTAAAAAAATCATTAAACATGATTGATTTTTCCGGTTTTTTCGCATTTTCATCTATTTATTCTACGTATTTTATTCTTGTATTCTTCGTATTTTATTCTACGGTTTTTTCGCATTTTCATCTTTTTATCCTACGTATTCTACTATTTTATTACATCTATTTCTTTTTTTATTATTATTCTACGTATTCCAGCTTCCAGCCAGCCCCCCCCCCCCTCATCCTCACCTAAACACCCCCAAATAATAAAATATACAGCAACAATAATTAAAATATATAGCAACAGTTCGGAAGATTCACTGTACCACACTGGCGCTCTCAATACCTCGCGGGCACAGGAATTTTCATGCTTTGACAAGTTTAAACTTGCATTGCTCTTGTCACTATAATCCCGCACTGTAATCTTTATCTTCCCTCTCCCTCAGTACATCTCTAGCGATCGTAGAGTCAACTTGTCGGTGCTCTAAGCGGTGTTTCTTTGTTTCCAAGTTGTTTAAATTGTGTAAAACGGTAGAATTTTTTTTACTCCGGCTTTTTTCAAGTAAATTATAGTACGTAAGTAGAGTTGGGATTAATATCGAGCATTGATTTACTATTTAATTATGCCCCGCGAGTGTAAAAATCATCCCGATAGCTTCTGCTATGTTTGCGGAGAATTGACTTTAAAAGAGCCACGAAAACCCCTTTTCTCCGTTTCTTAAAACTGCTTATAAATTTTACTTTGATTGCCAAGTTGGCGATCAGGACAAGGATTGGGCTCCAATAGTTTGCTGCACTACTTGTTACAGTAGCTTGACCAAATTGCTCAAAGGTACCCGTAAATTAATGCCATTTGCTATGCCCATCATAGGCGTAGCGTGGTTCTAACTTTTCTTTAGGGGGGGGGGGGGGGGGGGGGCACGAATTCAATTCAGTTAGGGCCCTCCCCAGCGCATTGACTGCCGGACGGTCCTTAAAATATTAAATATGATTTTTTTCAAAATTGAATAACAACAGAATTGATGTTTGAGTAGTATTCAAAAGTTATAAAATGAGAAAAGTAAATATAATATAAATAAAATTTAAAAAATAGCATCGAATTTTTATTATGGATCATATCATTGATAAAAACTATTTTAAGGCTAAAGACATAATCAGAATATTCAGTTTCACAGTTTAAAAAAGCGAGAGAAACCAACTTTCTTAATTATTATTATTCTTTATTAGTATTATTTAGTCACTTATATTGATATCTGATAAATATGTATGTCTAGCTCTTCGCTGAACTTGACAATTCAGTTCGTTCATTTCCAAATTTCTTTAAGCTCATTTCTGATTACAAAGATTTGAACGCGTATGAGGAAGGCTTTCGAAAAGGCCAGTGTAAGTTTTTAAAGCAAATGAAATTTTAAAGGTTTAGAATAAGGATTATTCGCTTTCATATCCGGCATTTGATACAATGTCTGATAATGACTTCATTTACACTGGTGTGAGAAATTAAGAGAATTTGCAGACTTGGTCAATTATCTCTAGAACTACTGTACCGATTTTAATGAAATTTGATATGTACATACATTGGTGCAATACAAAACAAATAATCATTCAATAATTGCAATACACACGTATGATCGTGCGTAACACTCGTTGGAGTCGGAAGGTATGAAACTGCGGTTGCAGAATAAACAAAAAAATGGGTTAATAGGGGGTATGGTCCCCTCTTACAGATATACAGGTCTCGCAGCGTGATTTCATACTTGAAATAAGGCAGTTTATCATTTCCTGTGGCAATTGGTCCCACTCGTTCAGTAACGCTGTTTTCATTCCCTGGATGGTTCTCGGAGGGGGGTGGCGAGTTGCAATTGCCTTCCCCAGAGCGTCCCAGACATGCTCTATAGGGTTAAGGTCTGGAGATCTGGCTGGCGAATATCCTCTATAGAAATTCGTCGACCAGAAGAGCTCTATGTGGCCTCGCATTATCGTCCATTAAAATGAACTCGGGGCCAACTGCACCCCTGAAAAGGCGAACATAGGACTCCAAGACCTCATCCCTATACCTCACACCAGTCACAGTGCCTCTTTCAAAGACATGGAGAGGTGTGCGGCCATCCAACATGATGCCTGCCCAGACCATTAAACCTCCGCCATAATGGTCGATTTTGCGGACATTGGAGGGTAGGTAGCGGGTCCCTGGTTCTCTCCATATGAACGTACGGCGAGAATCGAGGTTTAGACTGAACCAGGACTCATCAGTGAAGAGAACGGTCGCCCATTGATCCATAGTCCAATCTCTATGCTCTCTGCACCATGATATACGGATTCTCCTGTTCGTAGAAGTGAGCGGGACGCAAACAGCAGGTCTTCTTGCAAACAACCCTCTCTCATGAAGTCTTTTGGAAACAGTCACCCTTGATACACGGGTTCCTGTGGCTGCATACAAGTCACGAGAGAGCTGAGAAGCTGTAGAACTCCTGTTACGCCTCGCTATAATCGACAAATGGCGATCTTCTCTGGCCGTCGTGGCTCTTGGACGACCTTGCTCAGGCTTTCTCTCGGTGGATCCGGTATCCTGGAACTTTTCCCATAAGTTATACACGACGCTGGGCGTTAAATTGAACTCTCTACAAATTTGGACTTGAGATTGGCCTGCTTCTAGCCTCCCCACAATTCGCAACCCCATTCCATCATCTAAACGTTGGTGGTTACTCATTTTTACTGTTACAATTTGAAATTAACCGATTGCTTCAAGATTAACCCATCTATTAACCCATTTTTTTGTTTATTCTGCAACCGCTGTTTCATACCTTCCGACTCCAACGAGTGTTACGCACGATCATACATGTGTATTACAATTATTGAATGGTTATTTGTTTTGTATTGTATCAATGTATGCACATATCAAATTTCATTAAAATCGGTACAGTAGTTCTAGAGATAATCGACCAAGTCTGCAAATTCTCTTAATTTCTTTCACCAGTGTAATTAATTTCCAGATTCTAGAATCTTCACGCTTTTGTTTCTATATAAAACTGGATAGGAAACCTACCATTAATTGCGTTTCCACTTCTCCAATTTCAACTGCTGGCACTAGAACAGGATTTTGGACAATTCTACATGCCATAGGTTCGCCATTTATATTCTAAATTCACCGAGTAATAAATAGTGTAAAGACTTCGTTTGCATCTAGAAGCAAATATTGCCTCTACGCACTGTAAACGAAAACGTGTATGTATCAATATACTATTTCATTTTACTGGAAACAATAACACTGAACATTAAGACTGTTCTGTTTCAATAATTTGAATGTTCCCTTCGGTTTTGTTTTATCAATTTTAAGCTGTTGATTCTTTGTAATAAGTCCGAAATATAAAAACAAATTTTCTGCCATAGACCGAACCTTATAAAACGAAATAGTTAACTTACGTCACTTATATTTATAAAGGCCTTTTTCATTACTAATGATTCTTGATCAAATTATTTTTAAATCCATAAATATTCAAACATGCTTTCTGGCACCTTCGGTTGACACGAAATCCTATTTGTTTGTTAAGGATTGTTTCAAGTAAATACTAAAAGTTTTAATAGATCGGGGAAGAAATCAAGTCTAATCACTGTGGGGAATGTTTTTTTCCTGTTCATGAAATTGAAATTAATTTCAGAATTCCGGCTTGAATCGGAAACCCTAAAGACAGTCTTCTTTAATTTCGCACTGGAGAAAGCTGTAAATAACTTTCACTAGGATTTCTTTTGAAGAATTCGATATATCCTTCTGAAGAGAGATTGTACAAGAAAACAACAACAAAACCCCATTCAGTACAGGTGTAGGGCAGGGGTAGGCAACCTATTGAAACGGAAGAGCCAAAATTTACAATTTACAAAATTTCCCAGTTTTTAAAGAGCAACTAAAAAATTTCGTTTCAATATTATAGTATTTGCTTATATATATTTGATTTTTGATTTAAAATAAACGGCTTTAAATACGGAATAATATTTATTCATATAAAAACACAAATATAGATAGTTACATCAATGGGAGCATTGGCTTTGCATGCCTTTTAAAAGTTTGATTAAATATGGCTTATAACTTGTTGTTTTAAGTTTCAAGCACAACTCTAGATTTTTATTTGTTAGTTGACTTCTAACTTTACTTTTTATTATACTCATGCAAGAGAACGCTTGCTCGCACGAATATGTCGACCCGAAGATCGTCAGCATTCCATATGCCAACTTCTTCACCTCACTGTAGCATTCTGGAAGACTATTCCATGCGCCGAATATGAGGGCCTCAACTCGCGGAATTTCTTTTAGAGCTGTCCACTTGTGCTGCGCGATGTGCATGTATTTCTGGACCTCAAACTCTTCCAACTTGCTCTTGAGTTCTGTGAACTTTCCACTCCACAAGTCTTTGGTTTTCAAATTTAGCAACTGCATTTGAAACGATCCAGCATCAATTCAAAATGGCTTAATGTTGATCTCATTTGTATTTGTGTTGAGAGGATTTACTATGAACGCGAGAGTACTTTTGTTTGTTTTGAATTGCTCGAATCTCTCAGCGAATCCATCCTTCATGCTTTTTAAAGCTATGCTGAAGTAATTCGTGTCAATAATTGCATTGGTCTCATCGCGATATTGCTTCAGATTTTTAAAATGAAGTAATTTACCGCTCTCCATGTCTTCAACAAAAAGAAATAATTTTTTTTCTTTTTGTTGAATTTTTTACGTACTTCTTCAAGCAAGGCGTAGGCTGGGTTGCCCTTTCCTTGCAGTTTTAGATTTAGTTCATTTAGTTTCATTGTGGTATCTACCATGAAGTTGAATTTTTGCAGCCATTTGTCATCTTCCAATTCGGGATGGTCAATGCTTTTTTCATTGAGGAATGTTTTTATTTCACTCAATCACAAAGCAAAACGTTGCAATACGTTACCTCCGGAAAGTCATCGCACTTCATTGTGCAGAAGTAGGTCAGAAAACTGGCTATCTATTTCTTCAAGGAAATCTTTAAACTGGCGATGGTAGAGTGCTTTTGCCAAAATTCTGTTAATAATCTTAATTACCAAGTTCATGACCTCAACTATTTCGGCCGGAAATGTTTGGGCACAAAGCGCTTCTTGATGAATTATGCTGTGAAACGTTAAATTTCGTGGTTTATTTTTTTCTGAAGAATTGATGTTACCCCTCTATGTATTTCTGTCATACTTCTGGCTCCATCAGTTGCTATAGAAACGATTTTATTTATATCGATTCCATTGTCTTCCAGGCATTTTTGCACAGCATTTGCTATATCTTCTGCACGAGTTTGCCCTGAGAGCGGTAGCAATCCTAGCAGTTCTTTTGGACCTTGGGAAGAAATATACCTGACGAAAAGGGCAACTTGTGCCGTGTCTTTTATGTCGCAAGACTCATCTATAGCAAGTGATAAGGCAGAAGCCAGTTGAATGTCTTCCACTTGCATATGTGTTACATTTGAAGACATTTTAGCAGTTCTATCTTGTACTGTTTTAGCAGATAATGGCAAATCTTTGATTTTTTTTCATGATTTCTGCTTTGTTTTTAAAATCACGAAACAGTTCTTCAGATGCACGTATAAAACAATCTTTGACGTACTCACCATGTGTGAATGGTTTTCTTCTTTTTGCAATTTCTAATGATACTGCAAAGCTTGCCAGATTTACATTATTGGAAGATTGAGCCCAGTTACTTAGCATGGAACTTGACTCTTTTTTTTTGGAGCTCTTCAACAGCTTTTTTTCGTGCGTCACCAGTTGGATATTTACCAGCAAACTGGGTATGTTTTGTAGTGAAGTGTCTCTCCAAATTTGACTTCTTATTGTGTGCGAATTTTTCGTGGCAAATGAGACAAGTCGGAAGGCCATCTGTGTTGCATATGAATGCAAACGACTCCATCCAATCCTGATTGAATTCTCGGTTTTCTTCTCTTTTTTTACCAGATGCCATGCTGGCGGCGGAGATGAAAAATTTTTTTTTTATTTTACTTAGCTATCTAAAACGGCAAACAATTTATTTACCATTATTACTTCATTAACACGATCTTCAGATATGTAATCCAATTATGTTACTGATTTTATTATATTATACGCGTACATACCTTTGAGAATATAATTCGCTTCTAAATCGTATTCTTCTTGAAACAACAAGTGAATAGACATGCAAAAACCGCAAGCGATTAAATTACACACATGCCATCGGCCGCGCTATCCGAGAATGACTGACTGACAACACGTCTAGACTCTAGACCAGGGGTCCCCAAACTTGTTTGTTCCGTAGACCCCGTGTCGATTTTTTCTGTTTTGGGAAGACCCCTGCTATCCTAATACGGATTTTTTACAAATTCATCAACATAAAAAGTGTTTTTGAAGCTGACACAGAGCTACTCACTTTGAGAGGGTTTACTGTAGAGTGAAAAATTTTAAAATATAATATATATATATATATATATATATATATATATATATATGTGTGTTAAGTTTTATACTTATACATTTAATAATTAAAATGACACAAAATGCAAATCTAGTAACATTTTTACATAAAATAAATACACAGAAAAATTAATGCTTTTAATAGGAGGGATGAGCTTGATGCTTTGATAGCAAAATTTCAATATTCGGCTTCAATTTAGTCAGGTTTAACCTTAAATCTCCTCGGAAAGTGATTTCCAATCTGTTTCTTTTCTTTTTTTTGTAAGGAGATTGACAACCGCGCTGAAACCCCTTTCACGAGGTATGAAAATGGAAAAGCTATCAAAAACTTTCTCGCTGTAGTTCATATGCAGGATATGTAACAGGTATGTCTCTTTGAAGCCAGAATTGTTGATATCACTTTCTAAACTGCATCTTAAGTTCTTCGTTGGTGTTTATACCGATCAGTTCTTGTAACATGGCATCCGTTTCTTCAATGTCGCCGTATGGATTGATAATCCACTGTGGTATTTCCATAGTCAATACATCTTCAAACCCAGTGGCGCACCCAGGGGGGGGCCCAGGGGGCCCTGGCCCCCCCCAAAGAAGTAGAAATATTGATTTTGCATTATAAATATTTTTATTCGTTCATCTCGCCCCCCCCCATGCATTATAAATATTTTTATCCATTCATCTCGGCCCCCCCCAAGAAAAAATCCTGGGTGCGCCACTGTATCAAACCTAATTTCAAAGTTTATGTGAAGGACATTTAAATGTTGAACGTAGGCTGAAATGTCATCATCCTGGCAGTTTGTCTGTGCCAAATTGAAAAACTGGCAAGTGTCACCTGCTGGCCCTCGCTGTAACAGTTCCAGTTCAAAAGTCCATGATGTCGCAACACAAGTTACACGTACTGCGGCCAAAAAGTGAATAGATTTCTTACGCAATTTTATGAAATATACATATAATTAGGAAATGTATCTATCTATTATAAGAAAGTACTCGTATAACGTAAATACCTCCATAGGTACTATCTGTGTTAGGCGGATTATTACATTTACGAGAAGCCAAATTTTTGGTGGCGGCCTGTCTAACTCGTGGACCCCCATTTACATCTCATGCACCCCAAATTTTCTTTTTCACTGGCATGGACCCCTTTCAGGTCTATATAGACCCATGGGGGTCGATATAGACCACTTTGGGAATGACTGCTCTAGACGGTGGCTGTTTTGGGTGAGACGAAATGGAATGCAATTGGCTGAAAGATAAACATGGTCACGGAGTCTCATCTCTAAGAACAAAACAATAGTTCAAATTTATCTCATTACGGTCATGTTAAGCGGAGCGATTTGCAATTAACGATTATGAAAATAGAAGCTATTGAGAGATTAGGTACTTAAAAATATATTTTCTTATTTTTTAAGGGTTTTGATAGTAAATTATTAATTTTTCCGTAAGGAACTGGAGATCCGCAACTCGAGAGAGCCGCATGCTACTCGCGAGCCGCAGGTTGCCGACCCCTGATGTACGGCAAAGCAGTAGCAACTTGCCATATCCCTGAAACGTTACGGCGAGTAAGTCTATATCTCTACCGGTCCCCCAGGTCTTTGCGGCCTATCAACCATGAGTCACCTGAAGACCAGTTGCTACGTAGCAATACCTGAATACGCAGACGAAGGTTAATTTCCCAGGTCCGGTGCTTAGGAGTGGATCGGGAGCAAACGTTTGCTCATCTGAACTTCCTGTCAGAATACTGTTTTGGCGCCATCTACCGGGAAATATGATAAACATTTTATGATTATATTTTATGCACATTTTTAAAATAATAAAAATTCAGCATTGATGAATAATAAATTTTGAAAGCTTAATTTACCTGAATTAAACTCATGAAAATTATTATTATTATTTCTTAGATAAATGTTATATATCTATCGGAAAATATGATAAACATTTTATGATTATATTTTTATGCACATTTTTACGGTTATATATTTTTTATACACTTTAACGGTGTATGTATATATATATATATATATATATATATATATACCTTGATAATAGAAAATGGGATAAAATTATTTTCCATTATACTAGTACATTTAAAAAAAATTAACGAATTAGGTGATTTTTAATGATGAAAAGTGTATGTGGTAAGAAGAATAGTTAGATAAATCAGAAGGTTTAAAAACTCATTTATTGAAAAAAAAATTGCTTTAAATTTATTTCATTTGAAAAATTACTATCACTTTTTTGAGTACAAATGATCACAGTCTGTATTAATAAAAATTATTTCATTATTTGACAGTAAACTTTTCTTTATATTTTCTGATTCTTTAACAGTAGGATTAGAAAATGTACTGTTAATAGACAACTTCTTTTTGGTAGAAAAGTATCCTTGTTGTTTCTGAATTTTTTTTCGTACATTTATGTTACAATTTTCTTTTAATTTAATATCATTTTTTTCTTTTTCCATGTTCCTTCTACAAATGTCTAACACTTTATTTAAACTTTTATGAATGTTATCATTTTCTTCGGGTGAAAATTTACATTCATTCAGATATGATTGGATACTATCTAATTTTGTCCTAACAGAAGAATGTACATGACTGTTATTTGATTCTGATACTCTGGGAAGAATATCTAATGTTTCCTTTAACAAATCATAACTGTCATCATAATTAGTGTTTTCACCTATCTCCATGTCATTGTTGCTCTTTTCTTTTGGCTTATAATATGTCTGAGCAATTTTATGAATGTGTTTGCAGATATTACTTCTAATAAGGAAATTGATGCAAGTACATTTAAAAGTGTGAATACATATTTCACATTGAAAACATTTTTCATAACAACTTTCTTTGCACTTCTCTTCTGACTTAATTACTCTGTGGGAAAGTTCAGAGGATGCAGATTGAATCATCCACTCATTTTTTGCAACACAGTGTATCATTTCAGGCTTTATTTCAATGCTGAGATTGTGACTGTTGATAATTTTATTCATCTTATCAGCTGAAATTCTTTTTTTTTAATCTTAATAACGCGTTGAAAAATTAAATCTCGAACTAGCTTCAAAAGGTTGTCTATTGCTATATCTAGTCTTCTGACTTGCTTCCCATCTAAATACTGAAATTTAATTTTTTTATGTAGGGATTCTAAGTACATATTAACATTAATGCCTAATCCCTTTCGGAAACTATAAGCCCATTTTTGGGGTCTTGTTGCATAATAATTTTGGAAATATTTGCCAAAATCAACCGTGTCCTCATCATTTAAAAGGTTATTTATAAATTCTTCGAGCAGCCTTAAAAATGTTGCTGTATCTAGCTCATTCCGTATTGTTTTAGCTGCTTTATATACCAGTTTCTTTTTTTCAGTCTTTTTTATTTTGCAGAGATTTTGCTGCCAGTTTCTAGCAACATGCCAAGAACACAACAAAACATTAGGTACTGGACCCATCACCCTCAACCAAGCATTATAAAATGCTGGAGCATCATCCGTCATAAAAGTTGTACAGTTAATCACTCCTACTATGTTCTTTATAGCAGTAAAAAAAACAATGAATAGCTGTTCACAACTCCTATTCAAGAAACAAAATGCTATAGGACAACCATTTTTAAATTCATCCACAACTAACATGGAATATAAGTTAAAGTCATAACTATTTAAGCCATGTGTTCCATCCAAACAAATTTTGTCCTTAGCAAATTTTTTTAACATTTCTTTTTGGAAAGCTGTCATTATAATTAAAACGAAATCTTCATTATTTAACAAAGAATTATGATCATCTTCACCTTGTTCTTTGAAATATATCACACAGTTATCTTTTTCTTTTTCCATTTCTTTTACCCATAATTTTACACTTTCGGTATCATTTTGGTGTCTTGAAATTAAACCATTGATATTAAAATCTCGTTTAATATTTTGGATATCTTTTTTCTCAATAAGTATTTCTCTTCCACTGTCAGTCGTCACACTATTTCTAATATCATCCAAAATCCTATTGTCACTCACACCTTCTATTAATCTACCTGAAAACAAAAACAATACATATAAAAATTATTTTACTTTTGAAGAATTATAGGGGAAAATATTTTTTTTTTACCGCTATTTATCTCAGAAAATATAAAATGAAACATCCTTGCAATTTATACAAACTAAATTTTAAAAAAATATATATATAAAACATATATAGTACATTCAATATATATTGAATGATATTGTAAATGGTGATTTTTTGGAAAAGTGGTAAGAATGTGGAGTTAATCGATTGAAATTATCATTCTGGATTATTCTATACTCTATTAACAGGAATTTTGAAGTGATACTATATTACTTAAGTTACTAAAGTACTACTATAATACCACTCCTGCATAAATATTTCTGGTAACTAGTATAATAGGGAGGAAAAATAGGAAGAAAAAAGTATCAGAATGAAGCTTTAATGAAATCCTAAATATTTTATTTCATAAATAATTTTTTAACTTTTTTAATGAAAAAGAAATCCTGGGGGAAAGAAATAGAAAACCTGCTTTGAATTAACTTTTTATTTCTTTCCAATCATTCCCATCTTCTTTCCTGAAGTTACATAAAATTTTGATATTAATAAGATATGAAATTTAGATACTATACCAGCAATAGCTGATCTTTCAGACTGTTGTAATGTTAGGTGTGCCACATCCATTTCATGGTTTTCATGTTTTTGGAGGAAGTGAACAATTACTTTTTCACCAGTTACTTTCACTATCATTCTGGCAGGACAAACGCAACCAATTTTTGGAGATCCTTGAGATTTCAACCTTTTCACACCTTTTCCTCTTGGTTTATAAACACCACTCCTATTGCAGTAATAATAAAAGATTTTATCTCCATTTTTTCTAGTAGCATTTCCTCTGTTAACATACATAGATATGCATTCTTTCTCTTGTTGCTCTTTCCAAATCAAAAACTCTGCAAGAATTAAAGAAATTTAATACTGATATTTAATACTTTATGCATTAATTAAAATAAACAATATTACTAACTAAAAGACCTGTAATAAAAGGGATTACTAACCACTGAAATTAATAAATTCTTTGAAAATTTCTCCTTCTTTTAATGGCTCATGTTCTTGAGCAGGAGCATGTACAGTTTTTAAATGTCTTTTTAAGTTAAAATTTCGTCGAAAAGACTTTTCACAAAATAAACATTGAAATGCACACGTGTTCTCCTCCATCTAGCTGAAGCTGAATGTATGTTTGAAAAGTAACACAAAACCTTTTTAAAACATCAAGAGAAAAATGTTTATCTTATTTCCCGATAGATGGCGCCAAAACAGTATTCTGAAAGGAAGTTCAGATGAGCAAACGTTTGCTCCCGATCCACTCCTCGGTGCTTTCCATTGCTGTGGGACTCGAGGATGCCGGACAAACAGTACAGATCTGTCATCCACAACTGATCCTTACGGTGTAGTATTTACATAGAGACGTTACGGCATCGAAGTTTTGGAAATTTATGATTCTACTAACAAATCAAATTTTGCGTGTATTCCACAAATCAGTTTATGAAGTTTTGCCTATTTAAAATGTAGATCGCGTGCGATGCGAATCAATATACATGTATATTAAACTCTTAAATTCTTTAGAACGTTAAACTTTTACTCAAATAGTTTGGGAACGTCGTTCTTGTCCAGTGGCTCTAATGAACCGTAATATGCAAACTTTCTGAAATTCCGGAACCTAACGAAAAAAAGGTTGGGTAACAATAAATTACTGAATTCGGTTGTAGTTTAAGTTGGTTTCTTTAAACTCGCACTTTTTTCTACGATCATTTCTATTTCTAGTACTATTATATTCTCTACCTCAGTGCCGTAAGTTTGCTCCCCGTAGTGGATAGGCTAGGTGTCCATTAGTATGCACTTTTTTACATTTTTTTAAAATTTTATTCCAGGGGTCTCCAAACTACGGCCAGCCCGCGAGCACAACCAGTCCGGCCCGCCATAGTTTATTTTGATTACATTGTAAACTTTACAATGTAAGTAAATCATACAAAAATAAAAACATCTAATTATATTTAACGACCAATTAAGAAACGCAATAACTGACAAAATGAATTTATACTGCTTGCAGCTAAAAAAAAATCGCGTTAGAACTTTTCCGCAGTTAAGCTAGCGTACTGCAGCATAATACTGCTAAATCATTTTCTCGAATCTCTTCAATAAACTCGCGGAATTGATGATGATTGGGAGAATGTGATCTGATATAATTAACAGTTGACATGACTGGGTTTAAAACTTCTGAAATATTCAAGCATTTTCTGCACAAAGACTGTTGATGAATATGCAATCTACGATTAATGGTTTTGAACTACCGTCATTTTCTACGGCCTTTGATGCGAAAGGAACGGCGCCTTTATTTTTCCCCCACATGTCTTTGCTACCATCAGTAGTGATACACTTCAATGGAAAAACTTTAAGATTGTTTTTCTCAACAGCATTTTCAACTCCTTTAAAAATATCTCCAGTGGTAGTGCCGTGAATGCTGTAAACGTCAAGAAGCTCTTCAGACAGTTCATAATTTTTATCTATCCCTCGAATAAAAAGTAACATCTGAGCAGTATCTGAAACATCTGTTGACTCATCCAGCGCTAATGAGAACCACTGTAAGGTGTAAGTGTCGAATTTTGTCAGACAATTGAATTAATTTATTTTCTGCAATATCATCTACTCTTTGAGCCAGTGTTTGATGACAAACTGATGTTTTAAAATAAATTAGCCTTTTCTGGACACATTCTTCTTCTACTGCTGCAATCATGCAATCCTTAATTAATTCGCCGCCAGTAAATGGTTTCCCATGTTTCGCTATTGAATGAGCCATGCGGAAACTAGCACGAGTTGCTGCTTCTTGTTCAGCATTAACTTTCTTACTGTAGTTGTTCATGTTGGTATGATCTAGCTAGGTCTTGGCCCCTGGGATTTCGTGGAGGAGTCAGTGTGGCCCTTAGGCTAAAAAGTTTGGAGACCCCTGTTTGTGTAAAACATTTCCCTATGTTTTTCAGCAAAAAAGAATGTCATATTGGTACTGATAATACCGAAGAATGTTGTGTTATGGCCAGTAAACGTATAATTGTCATTTATACGCCAGTTTTCTTTATGTTCATTTATACCGATTGTAATTGTCAAGTCTATAGAGATTTGTCCAGATGGACCATTATATTATCGATATGCTATCTGGATGATTTTGTATCACCGCTTGTAAAGCTAATTCCACAATTCATCTGGATGCCTTTGGTCCCCAGAGTTGATATGGGATATTTCAATGCTAAAATGTTTTTTGTTTAATATTAAATGAAGTTGGCTTATTTGTGGTTGAGTTCTCTGCATGTCCCCCCCCCCCATTCGGATACAAATAAAAGGAGTCTATTATATAAATCTTCCTTTAATTGCAACTAGTAACACCTTTTATAACAATAGTGGCATACAGTTCAGTTACCACTTGAGTACCATAAGAGTATGTCCTCATGCAAAACATGAGGCTCATTGATAGAGGTTAAATCTAGTTCTTGTAAAATCATATTTTCAGCCAATTGATATGCTGCAGTTTACATTTTAATGTTAAAATGAACACATGGGATTAAACTTACTTGACTTTAGCCTCTCTCGACATTATACAGCTTACCTCCATGTCACAAAACCTGCATGCAATATTGGTATGTATGTCATATCTATTTGGGTTTCATGTTAAATATGCCGTATTGTAAAAGTTTTGTTTATTGTACTCATTGGTTCCATTGCTCTTTTTCATCGTATTTTTGATATACTTTATTTTTACATAGTTTAGCAATATGGCCAATTTTCCAACAACAGTAGCATATTTTTGGTTTTATGTATTTTAGTAAAGAAAGCAACGTTTGTCAATCCAATCGTATATCTAGTCTTGAATGTTTCTCATGTGATGCTTGTAATGTAGTTATCTTTTCTAGCGTTGAATTTAGTGATTACTTTTAGAACTGAATTTTCCAGATAGCTGATGTGATAAGTGTTTAAGGTTTTTTTTTTCTCTTGCCGGAAAATGCCTACGTGGATGGCGGGCATTCGCAATGGACCAAAGGCTAGTTCCTGCATCAAATGGAAGAGAATGTGACAAGGATCAGTTGTATCGGTAAAGTTACTCATTTCTATTTGGAAGTACATGTTAGTAATCCCCCCTTTTTTTGTATTTATAGACGCTCTCATCTAAATTCATCTCTTTTCCAGGAAAATGTGTACAGATAGCTTTCCTTCATGTTTTCCGGCGAGTTGAAGGTTTGACTAGCACTTTCTACTCGTCGTCCAGTAGATATCAGCAGGGATCCAGATATCATATGGAAGATCAAGAAGCTAGACGATCTCTAACATTTTCCAGTAATGCAGAGCCCATTATGTATACGACATTTATGTGAGAACCCGAGAGTAAAAGTGTTAGTATAATATAGGTATATAGGATAATTTTGTTTTCATTAACACAACGCTTTGATGCTGGGAGGAGCAGAAACAGGGCGCTATAAGTCCACGTGCAAGCGTGTTTCATACCCGTTTGATAATACAGTGGAGTCCCGATAATCCGAAATGATTGGAACCAGGCAATTTTCGGATTAAGCAAAATCATTCTTAAAATATACTAATTTGTGTGATTACACTTATTTGTGTAATCACATGTTAAATTACATAATATTACATATTACGTGTGATTACACAGTTTATTTTATAAGGTTTATCTAAACATTACCTCTCCCTTGAAGCCAAATTACTCCCACACGGTATTCTTCTCTTCGACAAAAAAAAATTTAACAGATTTTTTTAAAAACAAATGTAGTCCAGTAATAATTAGTTCAGTACATTGCCTAACTTTGAATTTTCTTGTAACTTTCAGAAATATACTTTATATTACTTACTATCACTTAGTTCTTTTTGACTTTTAGATTCGGATTACCGAAGTTCGGATTATCGGGACTCCACTGTACTCCCACAACTAGTTAAACACGCATGCACGTGGAATAGCATAAACTAGTCGATACAGATAAAGAAACGATGCATAAAACAAGTATTTTTTAATTTTTACTGAAAAAAATATTTACAAAGCCAGAGAAAGCAGGCTGATTATAAACTGACAATTTTCAATTAATTTAGGGAATACAGAAGCTATTTGGATTGATTTTGTTTTTCCCATTGTTCAGGAGTGAGGGTTTTTTGAGTAAATGCATGGATATCTTCCATTTCCTTTTTAATCACTTCATTCACCATCCTGAGAAACAAATATAAGATTATTGTATTATATACATTAACAAACTAGTGATCAAAATTTGATTAAAAAAAAATATTGAACTCAATTGAAATTTCAAGTAAGCAATTGAGTATTAAATTTTGTATGCTGTTTTAGTTGAAACTGGATTAAAGGATACCTTTGATTTAGTTAGTTCATAATGTTGATGAACATGTAAAAATGTTATAACCAATTATAACTATCGGAACAAATTTGTGGTTAGTTTAGAAAGTACAACACATGATCAAAGACAAACCAAAAATTAAAAGGGTAACAATGATTATGATGGGTTGATTCTGGATAATAAATAACACAGTGCAACAAAAGAACATTAAAATTTGTCCCATACTATTTTTAAAATTATTTTAGATACAGAACAATTCAAAATATGTACAACATTCAAAACTTGTTTTTGAAGTTTCTCATTTTTCCCATGTAATATGGTATATTTTTTTAAATAGTACAATAACAATTCTGCCTACACTAGAGTTTGTGACTTCAGTAATAAGTTATTAGGTGTTTTGCATTAAATTTATGCTTGAATGTGATCTCACTTTAGACCAGGGATGTCTAACCCCGTGGCTCACATGCAGCCCAAAGCAAGTTTTAGTATGGGCCAGAAAGACAGAGCTGAAAATAAAATATCAATAGCCAGCCTTGACAGACTGTTTTTTAGTCCCCACTTCAATTTACCCAGATACTGATGCATTAGTTTCTCATATTCAATGCCAAATATCATAAAATTAATGTGACTCCTATAGTTAACATTTCATTATAAAATTTATAATTATAAAGATAATGATTAAAAAATAGTATAATATAGTTAACTATTTTTAATGTTAAGAATATTTTTGTGCAGCCCAAAACAATTTTTCTTTCAATGTGGCCCAAGGAAGCTAAAAGGGTTGGACACCTCTGCTTTAGACCGTTTAAAAGTAACAAGTGTGATCCTACTTGAAGTTCATTAGCTGTCAAAAAGTTTCAGTTAGAAACTCGAGCCACTTTAAGTATTTAGCTCTCTTTGTTATAGTCAAAAGTTAAAAATTCTATTCACTAAATTCTTATACCAAACAACTTATTGAGGAGATGGGAAATAGAGGTCTAACAAATCTTAGAAACTGATTTAAGGTTTCACCTTGTACTTGATGTGTTATCCTGTAAGCATTTACAGGATAAAACAAGTTCACAAACAAATCCTTAAAAAAAAATTTCCTACAGAAGTTTGAAGCCAGATTTGACTGGTTTTATAGAGGCCACTTCAAGGGCATGATTTAATCATTAACAGAAAATTTAAAAAAAAAAATAAAAAAATAGGACTCATTTCTTAATTAAGTAATTTAATGAAACTACACTCAAGCATGGAAAATGTAAAATTTTTCCCAGAGCAGTTATCCAGATTTATGAAACTTTTTTTTCCTTCTATAACCTTGGCTCAAGACATTTAGACCAACTATAGAATATCTTTCAGGCACACAAGAATATTCATGCAATTTTTACAGATTTCATCACTCTAAAAGATAAATTAACCAATGAATCAGATCAATAAAAAATGTTATAATTTGGAATTCACTCTAGCATTATATATTAATTACTGAGGTCAACAATTATAATACAAATAATTTAACTGAGTAAAATTTTAAAGTGTAACAGTTGTTATAACTGATTATTTTACTCATAATTATAAACTAAAAAAGCAAAACAAATATGATGCTTTAGACAAAAGCTACAAAAAAAGAAATATTGTATTTTTTTTTAGCACTAGAAAATCAAATAGTATCAATAATTTGCTGTACCACTAAAGCACAGATTGCAAATATATCTATAGATATATTAAGAGCATGAAAGAGAGAAAAAAACAAAACAAAAAAACACAGTTTATTCTAAGGTTAAGGAGGGAAAACAGCTGAATACTTATTTGTTAACATAACTAAATCTTCAGTGAATAATGAGAGATACTAGACTGAATTCTCTAAAGTAGTAGATTTATAACTTATTTGGATAAATCTCTTGATCATGACGAAAAATTTAATGACAGACAAATTTTTTTCCAGAGCTTGAAAAGTATACACAAAACAAATGATCTAAAATTCTGCATTTTTGGATTTCAATTTCAATAAAATTCGTTTGATTATTATAAATAATATTCACAACACAATACAACAAAATCTTCATATTATTAATACTCTTAGTCATTTTTCACTAAATCATTTTGTTAATTTTTTTCCTCATTATATGAAGTTGAAATCAAACATCATAAAATCTACAATTTTTGAGAGTCTGAAATAATTAAAGAGAGAGACTCTAAAGATATCCAATATGATAGATGAAATAATTAACTTACCTATGCCGCTGAAGCAATGAAACGCCTTCAAATTTTTTGGTCACTATAATAGCATTGAATTTTGCTCCACAACCATCAGACAAATCTTCAACACTCTAGAGAAGAGAGTTAATGCAAATTAATAAATTGTATTAAGTTATTGTTATAATTTTTGTTAATATAGTTCAGAAATTACCTCCTTTTTATATTAAAATAATTTGCAAAGATAAAAACCTATTGATCACTGTTCTGCCATTCATTTGTATACATTTTAACTTTAAAAAAATCATTGACACCACATGTGAATGGCATAATATAAAAACAGAAAATTTTTAACATGAATACTAACAGAAGCAGGGTTGGCAAGTTTCTTCCAAAGTGGAAAAAATCATGGATAAAACCGGCTGGAAGAAATAGGTTTCTTCCACTAGTGGAAGAAAATGTTTTTCTATAAGAATTTACTATATAAGTTGCAACTTTGAAGATACAATAAATGCATTTTCTTACAAATAACTTTCAGTAAATTTAATTACACCTATAAAAATTTAATTAATTATATATGCTAAATTAATAATTACATCAGGTTTTTAGCCAAGATCAGATCACACACCTGAACAAAAGAAATTTTATCCAAAGTACACAAAATCCCTTAAAAGTTATCCATTTCAATTTAACCAGCATAATTTTTTATTATTTAAACTAATATACAATAATTATTGTATTAAAAAATGTCATCAACATCCTCATTTTCCATACTACAGTGAAACATGGTATAACAAAACAAGTTTTTTTAGCAGTAGGATGCTGAAATCGGTTTCTCAACTTAGAATGGATGAATGCAAAAGATTAAAAAATTCTTTGGATTAAAATGGGGGAGAGGGAAAAAAAATTGTCAGTACCAACTCATAGAAAGGATTGCATTCTAAAAAAAAATAATAATATCTTTAATATTAATTAAGTTATGCACTTTAGATTTGATATAATATTATGCTTTGAGTTTAATTATTTTATATAGTAAAAATATTTTGACTATATAAAATAATTGAAATTTGTGTACAGCATTGTTTAGTATACAGGGTCAAATGCTGACAAATAACAAAAGCACTTCAGTCATTTTTAAAATTTAGTTTAAAAATATAAAATACTTTATCCAGCATCACATTTTTCAAATAAACAGATACAGAGCTCAGTTAAAAAAAACTCTGAAATACCTTATATTTTAAAAGGAATGTGAAACAATCTGTTAACATTATAAATAATTCTATTGAATATCACAAAATTAAAAAATGAATGAGGTTACAAACACTGCATTATTGTGAATTGTCATCTATTAGTAAGACAGACTATTCAATTATGTTAAAATATGGTTGCAAAAAGAAGCAATTTATTTATTTTTTATAATTGGGTGAGTTCTTAGTTGATTGATCTCAACGTGTTTTTTTGGGAAAAAAAAATTTCAAAAGAACATACAATTTTTGATATAGTTTTAAAATATACTGGAAGTTTTGTTACCTTAATTAGTACTTTTCATGGTCCTTCGGTAATAATTATAAATTTTCCTGTTATCTGTGACAGAAAATCATGATAATACAGGATAAATAATTAGCATTAATAGGAAATTTGATACACCTTTTTAAGATCGATTAACATACCTTAATTTTTTATAGTTCTGGTATTAGAAGCTGAGATCATAATGATTTGACCAATCCTTAAAATGCAAATTTTTTATCAAATGCAGCAAGCATATATCCCCGGGACATTCATCCATAAATACAGGAAATTCTGTTGGCTTTTCAACCCCTTAATATACAAAAACATCTTGTTGTTTCTTAGGCCAATGTAAACATTGACATGTCTGAATGAAGGTTTATGCTTAAACATATTATGCAAAGTTGAACAACAAATATTGTTTGGTCACATTGAATTTTATTTAATTCATATGCCAAGGGGTTAATTATACACTGCATGCTATAAGGTGACAGCTCAGAAACATCTGTGCTTCGGCTCGGATTCAAACTCAAGACCACAGGAGAAACTTGAGATGTATTCACACAATGCAATGTACATAGCTGCTTATATATAATAAGCAATTATCTTAGCATAAATGATATGATTAGAGAAGTGTTTAAGAAAGATCTTGGTAATCCATACGAAAATTTAAATGCTCATCCAAATAATGGCAATTTCATTATACCTACATGTGATGATGACTATGTACTTACAGGATGACAATCAATGTTTTTCATTTATTTTATAACAATACAACTAAAGTACATATACCCTTGTGTGCTATTATGTTTGTGTCTACTCCATTACAATGGTAGGATAATCCATGGTAGATTCTCGACATAATATTAACCAACAACATTTGAACAACCAACGGCGGAATTAATAGACGCAGCTAAATTAGCAAAACACTCAATATAATTGTCTTGTATATTTTCCGCAAGAGCAAATCATATCCCTCTTATTGTACTATTATCATGCTGGTTACTAAAGTTTTAGAGCAATAAATAGAAACTATGTTTTTCACGGAATTAGTGTAGAATGAAGTTCAATTTTGAAGTAATCAAACACATTTTTAATTTCAGTAAATTATTAAAAGCTTTAAGAAAACAGAAAAATATATGGTTAAATATATTTCTCCAATAGCTGTTTTCCCAGTCAGTGTAAAAGTTGCGAACTTTATGAGAAATACAGCTATGAATAATACACTATTAGAAAAAAATTGCAATATAAAGGGAAAAGACCAAAAGAATCTTTACCACAAATTCAGCATCTAGGTCCTTTTTCAATTTATCTTGTATATACTCTGCAGTGTACGTGACCATTTTCTAAATATTGTAAATAAAAGTTTTTACTTGTGTGATCTAAGTAATTCAAACATAAACAGCATGAACAACTGAATTAAAGATTAAATGTTACAGGCAGTTAATCAATATCCCAGATTCCGTAAACCATCGAGGAATGAAAAAAGCGTTTGAAGTTCGTACTGATTCATGTTACATTAAAGTCACCTTTTCCAAAAACCCTTACATAAAAATAAATTAAAGAAGAAAGCATCGTGGTGTGATGTACAAATGGTTTCTAAAGGTTCATTCATGGGATGTGAGATTTATTAGATATATTATACAAATATTCCTGAATATATAAAACTAAGGGCCGAATTCAATGTAAGCTCGTTAGCTAGTTAGCTCTTTAGCAAATCTCAATTTTGCTAACTGTTAGCACATCGGCATTCAAATGGCCCGTTCGCTGTCCGATCCGAGCACCACTCTCCGACGAGGGAATGTTCGGCAAACCTCGGAAGATTTTAAGCGAATGCTCGTAGTAAGCCAATCAGACAGCCCAAATTCATCGCCAGCGCGACATCAAATGTAAACAAACATGGAAACTTCGGAACTGATAAAATAAAAATAATAAAAACGAGTAATGCCTGGATACGCAACAAAAGGAAAATGAATCAAATGATTTTAAATTTGTGGATAGAATACTTACAAAAATTTTCATAATTCTATGTTCAACTTAATTTGAAATATTTATAATTCACTATGTTAAATTAGCGGAAGCTTTATTTTTCTTTTCTTTTAGCAAAATGCCACATTTTTTAAAGCAATTAGTAGCGAATACGATGATGAAAAATATTACGAATATGGAGGATATGAAGTAAAATATATTTAAAACAAAGTTTAGCTAAATGTTAAAATATCGTTGTATTCAGTAATCTAACCTTCCAAAAGCTATTTTTTTGACATAAAAAAAGTTTCTGATAAAATGATACACTGAACTTTATGTGATGTCCTTGTTTCAATTAAATACATTTAATAAAAGCTTTTAAAATAGTTATCACATTGATGTGTTTCCCATCTGAAATAAAACATTCAAATCTCTGAAGTTTATACTAACAGCAGGCTGTTACGACGAATCGTCGCACTGAATTGCCTGGTATCTCCCAAATAAAACAAAATATTAAACTCCTTGAAAGCAATAATAAAGTGATAGTGTTTCAATGGATCCCATCGCACGTTGGAATTGAAGGTAACGAAAGAGCCTACTCGTTAGCAAAGAAGAGAACCCTAGAACAACAGATAACTCATCCAATCTCTACAGGCTCAATAAAGAAAAACATCTACAATAAAATCTCTTTAAAACTTAAGACAGAGCAGAACTTGCTATCTAAAGGGAAACGTTGGGAAGAGATCCAGGACAGCTGGAAAGACTATAGTCATAAATCCCGTACAGAAGCAGTGGCACATTTCAGACTGAAAACAGGCCACGACTGTCTAGCAGAACATTTAAACCGAATTGGTATCCTAACCAAAAGTGAATGCCAGGTCTGCAGGGCTGGCAATATGAATACAGATCATTTACTTACAGGACTTGATCCGGAAGCCAAAAAAAGTGAGAACTTTACCAAATTATACTGGGACGCTAGAGATATGATGAACTTTCTATGAACTTTTAACACCTTTTATCTGACTTTGTTCACTGTTGTGTTTTATGCATCTGTTCAATGCTTAGTTCTTTGCTGTTTGTGTTGCCTGCAAATATGGATTAATTTTCCAAATAAAGCCATAGGTTAAAAAAAAATACTAACAGCATAGTATTTAAAACTAACAGTAATGTATTTAAAATTTTCAAATATAAACATCATATCATACAGACAAACTTTAAATTAAATAGTATTATTTAAGATGTACTCACCTGATTATTCTCAGTTAAGATTTAGAGCTCATAACATTCAAATTATGCATCACAATTAATAGTAACCAAAAAAATTACAAGTACAGACACTGCTTTAGTATAAATACAGCACTGCACAAGAATTCATTTAGCTCAATCTTTTAAATGCTGATACAATAACCTTTTAAGAAAATCGATAGATTTTAACTCTTTTAAACGTATCCATGTGTAAATGAAGAAAATGCTAAATCTAGTTCAATTGAAGTACAAGGGAATACAATTGATAGTACTTTGTTTTTGTCGACTATCACTGATTTTGGTTCATTGCAAATATAGAATTTTAAGATATTCGTTTCATTCCTTACACTAGGTACAAATAAGCAATGTTTAAAAGAAAGCATTTGAAGTACTGCATACTTAAGTTACTATCTTTTTTCAATTTGTGGCGATAAAAATTTAAAATTTCAAGTTACCTTAAATGTTGTAGTCATGCAAAAAAAACACAGTTTCACAAATATAGCAGTCAAACAAAATTAAATGTAATTAATTTCTGCATTAATCTTTTTCTATGTGAGGAATAGGGCAGTAAAATACTCAGCTGCATTGTAGTTTTGTAGTTTAGTATTTTAATTTACAGAGTGACATATCTGCAAAGTACTAAGAATTACAATGGAATACAATTGATAGTACTTTCTTTTTGTCGACTATCACTGATTTTAGCTCATACCTATTCAAATATACAATTTTAAGATATTGATTTCATTGATTACACTAGGTGCAAATAAGCAATGTTTAAAAGATAAAGTAACGAAGTACTGCATAGTTAAGTTACTATATTTTATTCAATTTGTGGCGATAAAAATTCAAAATTTCAAGTTAAATTACATTTTATAGTTATGCAGAAAAAAATACAATTTCACAAATATTTAAAAATTTTCTGAAGAAACACACAGAGAACTGTCAACAAGCAGTTGATGGAATCGCATTATAAATATAACAGTTAAACAAACATGGTTTGTACCAAATTTCATAGTTCTGGCTGAAATTTCAAAACCCATAGCTAAGCCAAATTCAATTTTAGTTATAGTTTGATTAATTAAATAGGACATTATATCAGGTCAGGAATAAGCTTGTACATTGTAAAATTTAACATTAGTAACTGCTTTTGAAAAGGCATGACTTTTTCTAACACTTAAATTTTGTTTACATATTAAAAAAGAAGAAAAAAAGTAAAGTCCTGGAAACTGGGATTAACCACATCTATATATATAAAACGCGTAGGTATGCGGCACAAAAATCGACGATATTTCTACACTCAGAATGGCAACGACTGCAACTACCGGATGTAAACATTAACGGGCGAAACGTCGCAACGTCACTGGCTACGTCAATTTTCGTCTACTATAGATCACGTGATTATCGGGTGGCAGAAAACAGAAGCCGTTCCTATGCGTTTGCATGTGTTTTTGGACGATACCTTCATTTTGAGTTAAACAATTTAAGTTTATTTATAAAATTCCTCATATTAGTTGTATGTAACAGGTATTTTAACACTTTTTTTCAATATTTCGCAAGGTTTAAGAGAATATAATCATTCTTTCGTTGAGAATGATTATTATTATGTTGAGATATGTATAGATATCAGGATAAGTTACTTCAGACCAGAATCTTGTATCGTAACTCCAGTCTTCCTCTGTCAATAAATACGGGTCACATACTGAATAAACCTTTCAGGGCTGTACCTGAATGTTTAATTTAGTGATATACCTTTGTTTAGATACCGTATCTAAAGACTTTGCGTAATCTGAGAGCATTTTATTCAACAAGCCGTAAGAATGCGCATTGAACGCCATGTTAAATTATGCAATGTTCTGCCACTCCTCGCCAAACAAGAAGTAAAATCTGCAAGAGTTGAGATGTGTTCATTGGTGTTGGGTTTCTCAGTTTTATCTTTAACTCTGTTCTGAAGTAATGGAAATTCACATTTTTAAATCATGATGTTTTAGAATCAGCCTTATAGTGAATTTAGTAATGATTATAATTTTTTGGCTGAGCTCCCACTACCCCTTAACAACGTATATTTATGATGACAGGTAATGGTAACATTCCTTACATATGTTACTTTCAGTTGAGTTGTTTTGCAAATGAAATTATAAAACTAAAAGCGACCATGCAGGTCGCGCAGCGGCTAGTTTTACAAAATTGAAACAAACAGAAATCAATGTTGTGCTCATGAAAATCATACTTAAAGACATATTATAGCTGTACTTTTTTTTAGATCGAAAAAAAAAATGTCTTCTAGGTAAGCATTCAATTACACACTGACAAAATTTAACACATCAAAACAATTACTGCACACATGGGAGAGCAGTTTCTTCACAGACATACTAGATAAAATTACTCCTTTTTTGCAAAAAAGTAATAAATGGGAAAAATCAATATCCACTATGGTTTTTATAAAAAATGAGCAACAGTCAGGAAGAACAACTGGAACAGATGTATTACACGCACCTCTCTTGGCGACAAATTTTTTTTTGACGCCAAATACTCGTCAAAAAAATTTTGTCGCCAACTTGTCGCCAAAACAGGCCTACGCGGACATTTTACACTTAAAATACACTTAAAATAATACACAAAATATCAATAACAACTCAAATATAAAAATAAATTCAAAACAAACTTACCAATGGCAATAATAAACTTTCAAAAACATGTCACAAAACCACAACAGCTACTTTAAAACATACACGAATATATCTAAAAACGGCTGTATTAAAATTCAAAACCTAAACAGAAATGCTCAACCGCTACTTTAAAACACGCAAAAATATCTAAAAACAGCTGTATTAAACTTCAAAACCTCAGCAGAAATACTCAACCACTTATTTAAAACATACGCAAATATATCTTAAAACGGCTATATTAAAATTCAAAACCTAAACAGAAATGCTCAACCGCTACTTTAAAACATACGCAAAATATATCAAAAAACGAAGACATTAAACTTCCAAAAACATTACACATATCCGCAACATCTATTTAAAACATACGCAGATATATCAAAAAACGAAGACATTAAACTTCCAAAAACATTACAGAAATCCTAAACCGCTACTATGAAACGCTAACAAAAATATCGAACACCGGTATATTAAACTTCGAAAAACACTACACAATACCACAACACCTATTCAGGGTTGCAACAAAAAACAAACATCACGCCAAATCGGATGGCTGCCAGACCAAAAAAAATTGCTAAAAATAAAAAAAATCGCCAAACATAAAAAAAATCGCCAAATTGAAAAAGGTGCGTGAAACACATCTGTACCGAACAACTCATTTTGTATACATCAAAATTTAATTTCCTGGAACAGGTATATGGCTTGAAGCTTGTAATTTGTCTGGGAAGAGGAATATAAATTTTCGAAATGCTTTCCAGCTTAGATATAAATGTTTTGTAGTGTTATTACTAAGTTTCTGTTGATTGATACAATTCTCATTCTTTAGCACGAAGAATGATTAATTAAACGTATTTTCTAAAATTCTTCTGTGTTCTTCCAATACGGATATCTAAACTGAGAAGAGATCAAATGTTTGATAGTTAAAATCTATATTTCGTTTGTGTGTGCGAACTGTATATAACTCCTCCATTTTACAACACGAGCGAAAGCGGTTAAAGCTACAGAATTCTCAAATCATTATACTAATCACTAATACCATAATAGATCTACTGTAAATTTCCAAATCGTTATACATAACGGTAAGCATGAAAATTTTTCAAAGTGCACGTAACAGAGGATTAATCTAATTATCAAAAGATAATTTGCTTATTTATAACGTGTTTTACGTAACACCTAAATAAATAGAATTTAGAATATTAAAAAATACAAAAAAGACTTAATTACTAACTTAAACAGTAGAAACTCTTCGAAACCGCAATCAAGGCAAAAACACCACCATAGAAACCAGAAATATGTTCTAAATATAACTTGTTGAATTCGAGGTAGATAGGAAAAATGAAGTACACATAAATTGTCATGGTTATAGGTACTTTAATTGTTTTATCTGATACAATTTCCTACAACAAAGTGTATTATTCACCTGCAAACCAATTATTCACATTAAGGAGGAAAGTTTTGTTTACTTTTTTTTAAAATGTGAAGTTCTGGAAACTGGGATTTTAACCACATTTTATAAAATTGAAACAAACAGAAATCAATGAAAATCATACTTAAGGACATAATATAGCTGTACTTTTTTTTAGATTGAAAAAGAAGTTTCTTCTAGGTAAGCATTCAATTACACACTGACAAAATTTAGCCCATCAAAACAATTACTCAATTACTGCACACATGGGAGAGTAGTTTCCTATTTTTATGCAAAAGCGTAATAAATGGGAAAAAAAATCAATATCCACTAAGTTTTTTATTGAAAAAGAGCAACAGCTAGGAAGAACAACCCATTTTATATACATCAAAATTTCATTTCCTGGAACAGGTATAGGGCTTGAAGCTTGTAATTTGTCTGAGAAGAGGAATATAAATTTTAAAAATGCTTTCCAGCTTAGATCCAAATGTTATGTAATGTTATTGCTATGTTTCTGTTGATTGATACAGTTCTCATTCTCTAGCACAAAGAATGATTAATTAAACGTATTTCTAAAATTCTTCTGTGTTCTTCCACTACGGATATCTAAACAGAAAAGAGATCAATGTTTGATAGTTAATTTCGTTTGTGTGTGCTATATATAACTCCTCCATTTTATAAGAAGAGCGAAAGCGGTTAAAGCTACAGAAATTCTCAAATCAATATATTAATCACTAATATCATAATATATCTACTGTAAATTCTAAAATCATTATACATAACGGTAAACATTTTTTTAAAGTGCATGTAACAAAAGATTAATCTAATTAACAAAAGATAATTTCCTTATTTATAACGTGTTTTACATAACAGCTAAATAAATAGAATTTGGAATATTCAAAAATACAAGAAAGAGTTAATTACTAACTTCAAAACAGTAGAAACTAATCGAAACCTTAATCAAAACAAAAACACCACCTGAGAAACCACCTAACAAGCGTTAGCTAACAGACAACCGGATATTTCGCTCTTTTGGGGCATTTGAATACGGATTAGCTAAAGAGCTAACTAGCTAAGGAGCTAAAACGTTACATTGAATTAGGCCGTTAAAATTTCAAGTTATCTTAAATGTGGTAGTCATGCAGAAAAAAAACACAGTTTCACAAATATAACAGTCAAACAAAATTAAATATAATTAATTTCTGTATTAATCTTTTTCTTTATGAGGAATAGGGAAGTAAAATACTCAGCTGCATTGTAGTTTTGTAGTTTAGTATTTTAATTTACAGAGTGACATATCTGTAAAGTACTATCAATTAAATTGGAATACAATTGATAGTACTTTGTAAAGTACAGCTACAATGCAGCTGAGTACAGTAAAATACTCAGCTGCATTGTAGTTTTGTAGTTTAGTATTTTAATTTACAGAGTGACATATCTACAAAGTACTATCAATTACAATGGAATACAATTGATAGTACTTTGTTTTTGTCGACTTATCACTGATTTTGGCTCATACCTATTCAAAGATACAATTTTAAGATATCCATTTCATTCATTACACTAGGTGCAAATAAGCAATGTTTAAAAGATAAAGTAACGAAGTACTGCATAGTTAAGTTACTATATTTTATTCAATTTGTGGCGATAAAAATTCAAAATTTCAAGTTATCTTAAATTTTGTAGTTATGCAGAAAAAAATACAATTTCACAAAAATTTTACAATTTTCTGAAGAAACACTCAGAGAACAATCAACGAGCAGTTGATTGAATTACATTATAAATATAACAGTTAAAGAAACATGGTTTGTACCAAATTTCATAGTCCTGGCTGAAATTTCAAGATCCATAGCTAAGCCAAATTTGATTTTAGTTATAGTTTGATTAATTTTTAATAGAACATTATATCAGGTCAGGAATAAGCTTGTGCATTGTAAAATTTAACATTAGTAACTGCTTTTGAAAAGGCATGACTTTTTCTAACACATAAATTTTGTTTACATATTAAAAAAGAAGAAAAAAAGTAAAGTCCTGGAAACTGGGATTAACCACATTTTATAAAATTGAAACAAACAGAAATCAATGGTGTACTCATGAAAATCATACTTAAAGACATATTATAGTTGTACTTTTTTTTAGATTGAAAAAAAGTTTCTTCTAGGTAAGCATTCAATTACACACTGACAAAATTTAACACAATAAAACAATTATTGCACACATGGGAGAGCAGTTTCTTCACAGACATACTAGATAAAATTGTTCCTTTTATGTAAATGAGTAATAAATGGGAAAAATTAATATCCAGTATGGTTTTTATTAAAAAAAGCAACAGCCAGGAAGAACAACCCATTTTATATACATGAAAATTTAATTTCCAGGGAACAGGAATAGGGCTTGAAGCTTGTAATTTGTCTGGGAAGAGGAATATAAATTTTTAAAATGCTTTCCAGCTTAGATATAAATGTTTTGCAGTGTTATTACTAAGTTTCTGTTGATTGATACAATTCTCATTCTTTAGCACGAAGAATGATTAATTAAACGTATTTTCTAAAATTCTTCTGTGTTCTTCCAATACGGATATCTAAACTGAGAAGAGATCAAATGTTTGATAGTTAAAATCTATATTTCGTTTGTGTGTGCGAACTGTATATAACTCCTCCATTATACAACACAAGCGAAGGCGGTTAAGGCTACAGAAATTCTCAAATCATTATACTAATCACTAATACCATAATGTCTACTGTAAATTTCCAAATCATTATACATAATGGTAAACATGAAATTTTTTTAAAGTGGACGTAACAAAAGATTAATCTAATTAACAAAAGATAATTTGCTTATTTATAAAGTATTTTACGTAACTGCTAAATAAATACAAGAATACAAGAAAGAGTTAATTACTAACTTCAAAACAGTAGAAACTAGTCGAAACCTTAATCAAAACAAAAACACCACCAGAGAAACCACCTAGCAAGCGTTAGCTAACAGGCTACCGGATATTTCGCTCTTTTTGGGCATTTGAATACGGATTAGCTAAAGAGCTAAAATGTTACATTGAATTCGGCCGTGAGAGAGTTTCACCGTGTGGTTTGTTGGGCCCAAACCCCTTAGATGGGAGATATTCGGTATAAATTGACGGAAACAGGGTAGAATTCGGACTCCGACATTTGTAGTGTCCCAGTAGCATGTGCTAAAACTGAAACGTACCCTTTCCGCTTTTCAAAGGCGACGAGCAACGAGCGAGTAAACAAGTAACAACAAGGTTCACGACTCTCGAGATACTATAAAATTAAAAAGTAAAATAAGTTTGCTACTTAAGAATAACCCTTTTGTTTTTCGCTGCTGCCCATGGACAGCCTGTCATGGGCTGTCCATGATGGCAGCCAATGACAGGCTTAATTAAGCTTCCCCTCCCCTATTCTCTTTCTAAGCCGACAAAACTGTGCACACAATTTTTATATCTTATAGGTAAAGGCAAGGGACCGCTGTCAGCTCTTAAGCTGATATCAATACGATAGGTTTTCCCTGGATTTGAAGAGAGAAATATCTGCAATGGTGGAATTTGATTGAAATTTGCCGTTTGCATCCAAAATTCAATTTTGGCTTTGCTATATTTAGCTTCGAAATTTCCAGTTCCGATTTTATTCTTTTCGATCGGTGGTTAAAGGGGGAGGGGTTCATCCCGCTAGGTACTCCCAAAACCCATTAACCTACTTTACTAAGAGGAACCCATTGCGCATTTCCTAGGCATGACGTCTCTTTGCAAATATATGCCAATCCACGCACCTAGCAGCTTTGGACTAGGTTTCACCCTTATTAAAAGTTCCTCAGTTGGGCATAGCCAATAAGTCTTGATGTTATTTATCACCCATTGGTCACTGTGGGAAACTTTCAGTTAGACCAGTCTCGCTGTAAAATTATTCTATGTGACCTGTTCAAAAACTCCTTAAACTCCTAAAACTACTTAAACTCCTTGTATGCAATGGGTTCATTCTAAAAGAGTCATATGTGATTGGTTCAATGTTGTTCGAACAAAAGTATAATATTGTCGCGTAGATTCGAATTTATATCACAGGAAGTCAATGCGAGAGCTCCACTAGAGAACTTTATTCAACCTGAACTGAACGCTAGCTCGACTTATATACACTCACCGAACTTTCTGGAACGGTAGAAACTAGAATTATCATATAATAAATTAGAATACAATAAATTAGCATATTAGAACATTCTGAATAAAACGAGAAATGATAACAAAGGAACTTTGAAGAAAAGCAACTTGCATCCAGCGGGGTTCGAACTCATCACCTTCAGAACCACAGCCAAACACCTTACTCCTGTGCTACGCACGAGCTTCGCTACATTTTCCCCTCCTTAAGAGAAAACAGCGCCCAGCTGCAATTTGGTTTGGCTTCTGGTAACAGGTCTCCTGGAAGGGTCATGTGCACCCACGTCATCTAATTGTTCCTTTGGATCAGAGTAAGGTTTTAATCTCAGAACATGAACTATGTCTTTTGTATCTCGCCGTCTTCTATCCCGTTCTGTACTTTCCACTTCGTAGGTTACATCAGATAGGCGTCGTGTTATTCGATATGGTCCGAAATAACGTCTTAAGAGCTTTTCAGACAGTCCAACTTTTCGTACCGGAGTAAAGACCCATACTAAGTCTCCGACACTGTAGCTGACTGGTCGATGTCTCTCGTCATATCGTTGTTTGTCAGTTGCTTGAGCGTCGATGATATGGATTTTAGCAAGCTGTCTAGCTTCCTCAGCTCTGGTGATCAATTGTTGTGCATAACTATCGTCTTGGTTCTCCGTGTTGTGTGTAAAAATTACGTCAAGAGGAGTCTGGACATCTCTACCATGGACGAGAAAGAATGGGCTGAATCCGGTGGTATCTTGTTTTGCTGAATTGTAAGCGAAAGTCACGAAGGGTAGGAGGGTATTCCAATTTCTTTGTTCAACGTCTACGTACATCGACAGCATGTCTGCCAATGTTTTGTTAAATCTTTCTGTGAGATCATTGGTTTGTGGGTGGTAGGCGGTCGTCAGAAGATGAGACGTCTGGCATAATTGATTGATGTCTTTAACAAGGTTGGATAAGAAAGAGCGTCCCCGATCGCTTATCATTTTCCTGGGAGCTCCGTGCTTTAGTATGATTTCTTCGACTATAAATTTAGCGATTTCTGTGGCCTCAGCAGTTGGTAATGCTTTTGTAACTGTGAATCTCGTCAGGTAATCGGTGCAAACAATGATCCACTTGTTCCCATTTCGAGTAGCTGAAAAGCGTCCGAGGAGATCTATTCCAAGTTTCGCAAATAGTTCATCAGGGGGTTTTATTGGATGAAGTTGCCCTGGTGGAAGTTGAGGTGGAGATTTTCGTCTTTGGCATTCTCGACAGTGATACACATATCTACGCGTGCTGCCACACAGTCCTGGCCAATAGTATTTTCGCTTTATTCGGTCGTACGTCTTGGCAAATCCGAGATGACAGGCGGTTGGAGCGTCGTAGAGGCTCTTTAAAACATCACGACGGAGTTGTTTCGGTATCACCAAGAGCCATTGTCGTCCCATCGGATCATAGTTTTTCTTGTATAGCACGCCGTTTCTCATTTGATAATTTTGGAATCCATCACTCCTCTTCAGGGTTTTAATTATGAACTTCAACCGATCATCTTTTAGTTGTTCTTTTCTGTAATCTGTGATGGACGCAAAGAAGGGGATTTCATCCCCGTTCTCGGCTACTGCTTCGAAAAGAGGCTTTCTTGACAGGCAATCGGCATCGGAATGTTTCCGACCACTTTTGTGCACGATGTCAGCGCCGTATTCCTGCAGCCTCAAAGCCTATCGTGCAAGTCTTCCCGAGGGATCCTTGATGTTGGCGAGCCAGCACAAAGAATGGTGATCTGTTACGATGGTGAAGGGTTTTCCAAACAGATAAGGTCTAAATTTACTAATCGCCCAGATGACAGCAAGACACTCTTTTTCGGTCGTGGAATAGTTTATTTCATTTGGTGACATGGACCTGGAAGCATAGGCTATTGGTCTTTCCTTACCATTTTGGACCTGTATTAGCACGGCACCGAGGCCATAGCCGCTAGCGTCTGCATGTATTTTCGTTTCCGCATTTGGGAGGAAATGTCTCAAAACAGGGCCACTTGTCAGTAATTTTTTGAGTGATGAAAAAGATTCATTTTGTGCGGTGCTCCACGAAAATTTTGCATCTTTCTTCAATAGTTCCTGTAGGGGCTTAGCAATATCAGCGAAGTGCCTAATAAATCATCGGTAATACGAGCACAAGCCCAGGAAACTTCGGACGTCGGTGATATTTTCCGGAACAGGGAAATTTGCTACAGCAGCTATCTTTTGCGGATTGGGATATATCCCATGTTGATCAACCAGGTGTTCCAATATCTTCAGTTTCTTCCTGCGAATGAGCATTTGTTAAAATTAAGCGTCAGTCCCGCCTCTTGGATGCATTTCAAACTTTTTTTAAACGTATTTGGTGTTCTGAGAAATTCGGCGCATAGACAATGATATCATCTAGATAGCAAAGACATTGATATTCCACTTGAGACCCCGTAGTACCGTGTCCATCATTCGCTCAAAGGTAGCTGGAGCGTTGCATAACCCGAACGGCATGACTTTAAATTCATAAAGACCATCTGATGTTACGAAGGCTGTCTTTTCTCTGTCTTTCTCATCAACCTCTATTTTCCAGTAGCCCTATTTTAAATCCATAATTGAGAAAATTTTCGGACCTGCTAGACAGTCCAATGTGTGACCGATGAGTGGTAGCGGGTAGATGTCCTTCTTAGTGACCTTATTCAATTTTATGTAATCCACGCAAAAACGCCACTCGCCATTCTTCTTTTTTACAAGCACGACTGGAGACGACCAAGGACTGTTTGATGGTTGTATCACGTCTTCTTTTAGCATCCTTTGTACTTCGTCTTCAATCGCACGTCTCTCAGCGGCTGAAATACGATAGGGACTTTGCTTGATTGGGGAGGTGTCCCCTGTATAGATTTTGTGCTTCACAGTAATGCATCTGGGCTTCATCGATGTTCTATTTACATCGAAAATGTCACTACATTCTTCCAGCAGATTTAATAACTCGCCTTCTTCAACAGAAGTGAACTGAGTATCTACAATTTCTTTTAATTTGTCCCGAGTTAATCTTTCTCTGGACTTGTGTTCCCTGGAACCTTCTCGATCTCTATCCTTCAGAGAACAAATGACATCGTTGGCTATGGTGATTAAGCTGGCTATATTCATCCTTTTTGGTGTCAACTGAGGTCGTCGTGAGAAATTCGTTACCCATAGATTACAGTAGCCCTTCTCAACGTTAATAATTGAAGCTGGAATAGATAGCTCTCTTTCGCACATTAGAAATTTGCTGCCAATAATTAGAGCTTTATCTGCTTCCATAATGACTGGATTTATAGCGCATATTTGCCTTGCTGACTTTGCTCCAATTACGTAATCTGTTGTGGCAAACAAGGAGCAATCTGAATTACTTGACTCCACGTTTTCTGGAAGGATTTCGGCAAGTTGAAACTTTTCGTTTCCACAATCTATGATGGCATCAGTGGCGCGAAAAAAGTCCCATCCAAGTATCATTTGGTGGCTACACTGCGGGAAAACAAGAAATTCAAACGGTTTTGCAGTCTCATTTAAGTTGATTCTTAATACACAGTGTCCTGAGGCAACTACAGGTTTTCTGCATACAGTTCTCAATATAGGTCCTCTCTCAGTAAACATAGTCGCATTCAATTTTCTGCGTAATTCTTCAGATATGACAGAATAATCAGCACCTGAATCTTCGAGGCCTTGCGCATATTGCCCTTTTACTGTGACATAGGTGGTGTTCCTCTTCAACTTGGTGGTAGTATACGTCGGAGGATTTCTTCATCTGCGGCCTCACCTCCTGCACAGGTCGCTGGAGTTAGTTTTCCTCCCTGAGTCAGTGGGGCGATTGGCTAGAGCGGCGTACAGGAGATTGCGACTGTCGGCGGTTGAAGGAGCGGTGAGGGTAGGGTGATCCGCTTCTAAAGCTGGAAGATGTGGGGTGCACATTATTGTCGTCCAAGCTGTATAAAGAATCAGCGTCCATATCATGTTGAGAAAAGGCTCCATATCTTGTAGGGTCCATGTTCTGTCAGGGGTTGGATGTTCTAGCGGCTTTTGCATTTGCAAATACCCGTCGTCTTTCCCTACAATACCTCAGCACGTGTCCTGGACGTCCACAGTGATAGCATAGGGGTACATTATTAGAAGTTCTCCACAGGTCCGTTTTGCGCTCTGGAACACTGTTGACCCTAGCTTCACGCCTTGGCTGAAGCCTAACTGGAGCTGGGGGGCGCGAATTGGTGATGCGTCTTCTTTGACCTGTGAGCGGTGCTAGGGCTTCCATTACTTCCTCCCGGATCACAGATGCGACATCAGTTGCTGTACTTGGTTCTTCGCTAGTGTAACATTGTGCTTCGGGCAAAATTTTTTGCAGTTCTTCCCTGACAATTGCACGTACTAACGATCCTATGTCACCTACTTCCGTTACGGCCGACGCTGTAGAGACATTAGGTAGCCTCTGAAAAACTGGATGGACGATACGTCTTCTTCGAAGGCTTTCTATCTGACTACAGCGTTTTGCAAATGCATCGACGGTGTTATAGTCCTGAACCAACAGGATCTGGTATAAGTCCTCTGAAATCCCTTTCATGAGATGAGCCACTTTTTCGGCTTCTGGCATGTCGGGATTAGCTTTTTGGAACAGAGCAAGCACATCTCGGATGTACGACTCAGATGTCTCCCCAGTATGTTGCGCACGTGAGAACAACAGCCTTTCAGCTTGGCGCCGCATATCGTCTGTTCGGCAAAAAGTATTGTCTAGGGATTGCTTAAACGTGGCCCAATTAGTAAAAGTGTGCTCATTGTTATCAAACCATTGTCGGGCCGTTCCGGCAAGATAGAAGATGACATTCGCTAGGCACATCTGTTCATCCCAACGGTTATAGGTGGCGATTCGTTGACAGTCTTTAAGCCACCTGCTGGCATCCTGTAGGTCATCTCCGGTGAAGAGGCACGGATTTCGGGGTAACTGGTATGTAAGGAACGGCACTTGTGCGATGTTGAATGGAGCAGGGCTGGCATCAGTTGGAAGCTTTGGCTCGGTCTCGTTTCCCTCAGGCATTTTCTCGGACCTCTTCTAGGATCTGGTAACAAGCCAAACTCAGGCGAGAGTCCTCGTAACCGTTGGCTTCTGCGTAGATCTTCCGTCATATCTATCGTAGTACCCGGCGCCTACACCACAAATGTCGCGTAGATTCGAATTTATATCACAGGAAATCAATGCGAGAGCTCCACTAGAGAACTTTATTTAACCTAAACTGAACGCTAGCTCGACTTATATACAGTCACCGAACTTTCTGGAACGGTAGAAACTAGAATTAGCATATAATAAATTAGAATACAATAAATTAGCATATTAGAACATCCTATATATAATAGCCGTTGTCTCTGTATGACACTTCCGAGCTGTACTCATCTTTCAATTGAAGCCCTCAGTAAACAAACCGCCGGCTAGGCTTAATTTCAATTTCAGATGTGGATCAGAATTTTTTCTTACCTAAAGACAAATATCTTCTCCATCAAATCACGTTTGTTCAGCCTATTTTTCTATAAAACATTCATAACTTAAAAAAAATTGGATGTTTTTAGCTGTATATTTAACAGTTTTTAAAAATCTGTTTACTTTTGCGATGAATTCTGAAAGTAAACAAACTTGAATGCGAATGAATCGCGTAGTGAACTGTAAAAAAAATGGATGGCAGTCTACTACTCCAATCGCATGAAAAACTAAAAAAAAAATAATGATAGGGTTTGCTTTTACAAGGTGTGGATTAAATGTAATATTGTTAGATAATTCGGGATATTTTTTAACTTTCATATACTTTTTCCATTATGACGTCATTTTTAGTATTAAGACGTCAAAATGACGGGTTGGATGGCAGTCTACTACTCCAATCGCATGAAAAACTAAATAAATAAAAGATAATGAAAGGGTTTGCTTTTACAAGGTGTGGATTAAATGCAATATTTTAGATAATTCGGGATATTTTTTAACTTTCATATACTTTTTCCATTATGACGTCAAAATGACGGGTTACCTACTAGTTCTAAATAAAACGAGAAATGATAACAAAGGAAATTTGAAGAAAAGCAACTTGCATACAGCGGGGCTCGAACTCATCACGTTCAGAACCGCAGCCAAACACCTTACTCCTGTGCCACGACAGCTACACACGAGCTTTGCTACAATATATATATATATATATATATATATATATATATTATACATGCTTTAATAGGGGGATGGTCCCCCACGTGCCACAGTTGCAGTAGCAACCCTTCTGGGCATACTTTAAACAAGGTTTTGATACACAGCTATGGGTATTCGTGTCCATTCATGCTGCAAGAATGTCGCCAGCTCAGCTGTAGATTACGGACGTGGTTCCCTGGTCCGTAAGCGTCGCTCTAACTCATCCCACAAACAGGGGCGTAACTAAGCATTTAGGGGCCCCGGGGCAAGTATGCAAATTGGGGCTCCTGGGTAACTAATCAAGCATATTTTTCTGGAGCCCGGGGCCCCCTTACCTCGGAGGCCCCGGGGGATTGCACCGGTTACCCCAGCCTAGTTACGTCCCTGCCCACAAATGTTCTATGGGGTTTAGGTCGGGACTCTGAGCAGGCCAGGGCCGTTTTACATCCATATCTTGATACCACTGCTTGACAGAGGCTGCAACATGACATGGAGCGTTGTCGTCCTGGTAGTAACATTCGCCCATTCCATAAAATTTCCAGAACGTAAGAAGAACCTGATTGTCCAAAATGTTCATGTAAGCGTCGGCGTTCAATTTACCAGGAACAAAATGCAAAGTCCCCAGGCCATACCACGAAAAGCAACGCCAAACAAGTACACCACCACCACCGAACTTGAGAGTTAGAACGATGCACTCGGGTAACAGACGTTTGCTTGGCATTCGCCAGACCCAAGCACGCCCATCCGAATGGAAGAGAGTGTAGCGGGACTTGTCGCTCCCTAAAACAGTTTTTTAGTGGTCCACAGTCCAGTTACGACGTTACAAACACCAAGCGAGTCTGCCGGCTTTTTTGGATGGGGTAATGATTGGTTTATGGGCGGCAACACATCCGTGATATTGAGGGCGTGTAGTTCTTTCTGAAAAGTATTGGGGTGCACCGTAAACCCTGCTGCCTATTGAAACTCACTGTTGATGATTTGTAGAGGTTTCTTGCGGTTCTTACAAATTTCCTGCTTCAGAACACGCCGATCTCGTTTGGTCAGTTTACAGGGACGACCAACGTGTGCAATTGGTGTCCCAACTCCCGTAGTCTTCCACTTCTTTACATCACCAACAGTTGACCGTGGTTGTGATAATTCTACCGCAATTGCGCGAATAGACTTTCAACAAATGTGACAACCAACTATAACACCTCTTTCAAAGTTCATAAAGATTTGAGGTTAAAAAAGATGTTTAAACCTAAAGTTAATCTGTTTTTGCAAAAGCATATTGCTGAAAGAAAAAAAATCTAGAAAATTATCTGAAAAACACCTAGCTGCAGAAAAATGGAAATTTGTGTAACACTCATTGAGGCATGGGTGTATTTAAGTGATAAAACAAACTTACGCTTCTGTAATAAAACAAAGATAAATTTTCTATTGCTCAATTGACGGGAATGAATGTACGAAATGGCTTCGTCATTGTACAGAAAAGTTCCCAAAGGGATTCATGATAGTTGCAGGATTTTGTTACAACGGCAAATTAAAAAATCAAAAAAGTCTCAAGTAAAGCCAAAATTAATTCACTCTACTATCAGCAGAATATTTTAGAACCAATTTTTGAAGAAGAAATTCCAGCCTTATATGGAAAGGTCACTGATAAAGTACATTGAGTTTCATATGGTCAATGCCTCGAGTCACACGTCTAAATCAACTGCCGCTTATTTAGCAAAAAAAGAATCAGAAACAGGAATGAGTGTATCCCATTTAATGAAATACCTGTAAAATCACCTGACGCTTCTTCAACCGACTTTTGCGCGTTCGGTTTATTAAAACGAGTCTTAGGAATATGTTGCGAGGACATTCCTCCTCTCCAGCATTTTATTTTGCGTTGTGTTTGGGTCGGAAGAGGAACTCGCGCTGCAATACAAACAGCACTCAATGAGCACAAAAAATAGCACATGGAATTTGTTTTCAAGTCTTTATTAGCACATACACGTACAGCGAACTCACTTCTCACGCCAGTCAAAATCTGGACATATCCAATTAACAACTCACAACTGATCTCCATTCTTTCGGTTGTGTCAGTCCTTCTCAAGTAGGGGTTGCCAGAAAATGCGTACCTCCCGAAAACCGCCAACAAAACAAAGCATGTCAAGAAAAAGTGGGCCAACACCCATGCCCCTAATGACTGGGATATAACCAGCCAAGATAGTAGCCAGTCCCCCAAAACCTCCACCCACCAGTGGGGGACTGTTCAGAAAATTAATGATGCCCGGTACCCCCCCTAGACGGCAGCAGATGTTCCAGACCGGTGGTGAAGGGGATGAGGAGGAGTGAGAAGAGGGACTGGAAAGGCATACACACCCTTTTCTATAGCAGACAAAAGTCTCACAACAAAAACGACATCCAAGAACACTGAACGGACTTTGGAAAATGGTCCTAGAGGAATGGGGTAAAACTGACAGTAATAAGAAAAAGATTACTTTCATGGAAAATTCGAGCTAGAGCTACTGTCAAGAACCATGGATAAAAGATAGAAGCAAATTGCCGCAAAAAATACGGCATTTATAAACTTAACTATCAAAACCGTTTCTACACTGCTGGCCACTGTAAATGCAACACCCTGAAGGAAACATGCAAATAACGTGAAATTTACAACATGCATTATCGGAGGTGAGATATGCAAATGATTAGAATTTCAGCGCAGACGCACATCACGCGCGCCTGTGGCGCCACTTCAAAGCGCTATTTAAGGCTTGGAGATTTCGACGATTTCAAGTTCGGCAATTGTGTTTTTCTTGTGGTTTTTTCAAAAAAACGATCAATTATGCCTCGTCGAAAACAGCGATCATCTTTTGATCAAGTATCCGAGTTCGACAGAGGAAGGATAGTGGCCTACCGAGATTGTGGATTATCTTTCAGGGAAATCGGTAGTCGTGTTGGACGAAACCAAACAACAGTAATGCGGATATGTGATCGTTGGATGCAGGAGGGTACGACGGACCGGCGTGTTCGATCGCATTCACCTCAGCGCACCACTTCACGTGATGACAGGCAAATTGTGCTCATGGCAGTGACAGATCGCTCAGTCACATCACGAACCATAGCACAGCACATGCAGTCTGTAACGCATCATCCAGTGTCTGCGCGTACCATTCGACACCGTTTACAGCAGAGTGGTCTGTCCGCAAGACGTCCATTGCTTTGTCTACCCTTGACGCAGAACCACAGACGTCTCCGCCGCCAATGGTGCGATGACAGAAGGATGTGGACGGCAGAATGGAATGAAATTGTCTTTACTGACGAGTCACGCTTCTGTCTGCAACACCACGATGGTCGCATTCGAGTCTGGAGACACCGTGAAGAGAGGATGCTGAACAGCTGCGTTATGCACCGCCACACTGGTCCTGCACCGGGTATTATGGTATGGGGCGGTATTGGATATCACTCTCGCACACCTCTAGTACGCATTGCCGGTACTTTAAACAGCCAGCGCTACATCTCCGAGGTGTTGGAGCCAGTTGTCCTTCCTTACCTTCAGGGCTTGCCCACAGCCATATTTCAACAGGATAATGCGCGACCACACGTGGCACGCATTGTCCAACGGTTCTTCGTCAATCACCAGATTGAATTGCTTCTCTGACCGCCTCGCTCTCCGGATCTTTCGCCGATAGAAAACATGTGGTCCATGGTTGCTCTACGATTGACCCAGATTCCATCCCCAGCTGCCACAGCAGATCAACTTTGGCAACGTGTGGAAGCTGCTTGGTCTGCTGTACCCCAAGAACTCATCCAAAGTCCCTTTGAATCAATGCCGAGGCGTGTGGCAGCGGTGATCTCCAACAATGGCGGCTACTCTGGCTGATTTTGGCAGGAACCACACTTCACAGAAGTCTATAAATTTAATCATTTGATACTTGATCAACATGTTATCTACAAAATAAATTTTGTTCTGATATCTCTTGTCTTTCTTGGTGTTGCAATTTGGGTGGCCAGCAGTGTATAAAGGGCGAACGACCTTCTGTATATATATATAATTTTTTCAACACTTTATATTATAAGTTGGCAGAATTATTTTTTTTTACGAAATTCTGAACCGGTCCGTCGACAGGCATGAACAACTATGTAAATAAGAGAAATATTTGTACTGTGCTATTTGCTATCAGTTCATCCAAAATATTGACGCCTTAGAAGAAACGGCTGTGGTATAAAAGATGAATTGTATTTATAAACACGTTTAATCGTATTTGAATGCATCTGGCATTTATGACATATTACTTCCATTTGCAACTCAGAAGGTTGAAAATCATTTGTCAAATATTAACTTGCTCTCGGCCATTTTCTTTCGGATGAACTAATATTGTTTTAATTTATTTTCGTTAACTGACTGATAACCAAACTTCAATGCTTGAAATATGTAATTAATGGATCGACGGTGCCACCAAATAATTAAATTTGGCTTCCCTATGGGGCGCAAGCTTAACGTACTAGTGATTGATGTTGTTGAATGTATTAAAATGCATAAATATCGGTTTTACACCATATCACTGCTTTACACTGCACATAATTGGATACTAATTTAATTATGAGACAAATACACTTATTTTATTAATGGGCAAACGAATCTCGGCTAAGATATTTTAAGGGCCAAAGGTAGCCTGGTTGTAGCGCGTCGGCTTTCGATGCTGAGGATGCTCGGATAAAATCCCGAAAAGCACGATTAAATACCTCCGTGTCTAGGCCGAATATGGGCACGTTAAATCCGTAGACCAGAAAGTCTCTCTACGAAGTCAGAGAGGGTGGGAGAGGGTACGATCCCCCTAGATGCTGCCCCTGGGGATTCTAACTCAAAATTGAGGTGGCACCTGGTTAAATCGGATTCCGACCTTTGTGGTGCTATCATAATCCGGAGCCGCCCCTCTCAGACCGCTAGCCTATATGGAGCTGGTCTGGAATACATTAAGAACAACAACAACAAGATATTTTAAAGTTCAGTTTCATTCAAAAAGGAAACTTAAAAATCTAAGAATTAGCGGTCTTTAACGAACAGATGCCTGGTGATCCAATCATAAGGCACTGTAGAAAAAGAGAGTATGCTTGCTAATGAGAAACTTTTTATAAGAAAAGAATAGGTACGTATTAAACTAAAATTTTCTGATTCCTTTTATTCACTTATCTCTAATTTTTAAAGTCTTGAAGAAGGCTGAAAATGCCGTTAAATGGGGCTAAGCGTTACTAACTCTTCAATGATTATAAACTGTTTTAGCACTTGAGTTCAGTGTCATCAGCAAACTTAAATTCATATACGTAAGGTGCCTGCTTTCACACAAAGTCTCAAACAATGATCATATAATGAATAAGAGTTTAAAATGTTAAACTGCATTTTAATCGTTTATTATATTTATCAAATATGTAAAAAACATTCAATCTTGATTTATCTTTTAAATTTTACTTTCACCGTTAAGGATGACTGACTTCATGACAACGTAGTTCAGAGGTTAGAATATCACCTCCGGATACTGAAGAAGATTGGTTTTAATGAAGCTAAGTTGAATTTTAATGAATGAGAAATATAATAAATATGTTTAGTGTTAGAATTGTGGTTATTAAGCCGCTTCTAAAGAAAGGGGACGTCTTTTTAAAATTTTCAGCTTTCCTTCTTCAAAGACAAACTTTATTAAACGATCATTTCTTCATTTTTTGGCATTAATTGCTTTCAAAAATTTCTTTTCTTCATATACAAACTTTGTTTCTTCATTTTTGGTAGTATTTTTTTTTCTCTCTCTCTTTCTCATTCCTTCACTCAAAGACGCAGACATTCATGATCTAAAATAAAAAAAAATTCAAGAAAAACAAATCATTCGCTAACGATTAAACGATCATTTCTTTATTTCTGGCAATAATTGCTTTCAAGAATTTTTTTCTCCATGGACAAACTTTGTTTCTTGATCTTTGGTATTCATTTTTTTTCTCTCTTTCTCATTCATTTACTCAAAGAACGCAGGAATTTATGTTCTAAACAAACAATTTTCAAGAAAAACAAACCATTCTCTAACATCCTCACATTTTAGGCATTTACATAATTAAACAACAGCTTATTTTCCTCATAATGCTAAAAATCAATAAAACAGAAACCCGTGGACGTTTTAACTGCTGTTATGAGGGCATTTGGCATTGGTTTATGTATAAAGAAATTTTCCTCTTCATAGACAAACTTCATTTCCCTGTCATTTCTTCATATTTGGTATTAAGAGCACTCACTAACCCATTCACAGACGCACTGATTAATGAACATAACTATACAATTTTCGGGAAACATATAAACCTTTTTATAACATTCCCTGAAATTCTAAACATTTTCATAATTAAATAAGTTTTAACCAATTTTTAAAAAAATAATATTTAAATAATTTCTTTTCATCATTATACTAAAAATCTATTACATTTCAACGTGTTTCCTATTTTAACTAATGTTATGGGATCTTCAGGCACTGTTCGTTAACGTATTAAGAAAAATTTTGCTAAATGCTGTCTTTTATTCAACATCCAATCATAAGTAGTGAAAAGATATCTTAATATAGATTACTATCGTTTTTTCTTCTTCGTCTTCTTCTGTTTTATGTTAATCTAGACATCGTCTATCCAAACAGTTCATTCCGGAGACAATTTGAGTAATCGCTCCAGAGTTTCCATTCATTGCTTGAGAGCGTGACAGCCAAAGACAGAAATCATTGAAAAGTGCTTCTCATGTGATTTATTTTTATGCTATATTCTCATCCCCTGCTGAAAAAGTCCACGTAATTAATAAGACTGAGCGCCATTTGCAATCAATAGATGAAGTAGGACAGTTTTTTGAATGTCATGAGCCATGTCGCGTGATATCTTTGAGTAAAAACTTCTCTCTCAATAAATAGTTCTCGACATTTGGTTCCATTTTGACGACATCTGATCTAATATAAAAATTTCCCCCGAGAGCGTCCATTTTGTCAACAGTTCCGTGAATTTCCGGTGTACTCCATTAGACGTACGGAATTGCAGGGCTTGGCACGTAACTGTAACCGAAATCAGACTCGGGTGTTCCACTGTTCTGACAAGGTCATTCTTTATTTGATCTTAACGATTAAAAGGGAGCCTAAAAGCCCAGTGTTTGGTTTTTCTGGAAAGTTGAGGGGCGTAACGAGTGTAAAGATTGATGTATGGATCGATTAACAAGATGAACAGACGAAAAGGGGGCCGAACTGTTCTTGCAGTCCAGTCCATTGGCAAACAAATGACCGGTATAAAAATTACGTCATTACATACACAAAAGAGACATATAAAGGTTCTTTCTCCGTTATGCGAGGGGTAAAATTTGAGGCCTCTCTTATTAGAAATCTAATATTTCGATAGTGCTCATTTTGAATTTTTTGCTTGAATCTCTAATCATAATACGAAACCAGCCTTGTCTATTGAACCAGTGGGGCGCAAACTTTTTTCGACCTCGACCCACGATAAAAAACCATCCAATCCCCAATGAAAGTTTTTTGGTAGATCACAATAAAAAAAATTATGCAAATGTTAACAAAAATAAAAGGAAATTGTACATTCTGGATATTATTTATTTTACATAATAACATTAAAAAAAGTCTTGCCTACCATCTGCACTGGTTTGTGGTAAAACTGTTTGACACTTTTTAAAAATATATCATATCAATTTTAAACATATAAAAATATAAATGAAAATAAGAAAAATATGCAATTATAGATGCAGATATACACTACTTGAGATACACTACTGGCTAAAAGTATTGCAAGTTTGAGAAATCTAACATTTTTTTCAAGAATAAGCCCCCCCCCCCCCCAAATAATATTTTTTCAATGCAACCGATATTTTTTAATGTCAATATGTTAAATTAGTTTAAAGAAAAGATATGATTAAGTTATTGAACAAAAATAATTATTTAATTTTATAAAAAAATAGCGTACAAAAAATGTACAGGTTATCAGAAATCGGCACCCATTTTGGTTCCCCGGAATAAAATGAAATAAATAAACAATTTCACGTTCTTCTGAGCAGAAAAAATAATAAATGAGTGCAACTGAACCGAAAATCGTATAATATGTTGTTGAGCCGCCTCTGGCTTTGATCACAGCAGCCACTATTTTAGGCATGGAATCCACAAGGTTTTGCAACACTTCTTTCGGTATTTCATGGTGCCAAATTTTAATTATTGTTTCCTGAATCTTTCGTTTTGTTCTGGGATGATTTTAAGATATTTTCCTTCCAATTATACTCCTTAAATTCTCAACAGAATTTAAATCTGGAGAATTTCCTGGCCATAGGAGAACATTAATACCATGTTTTGCAAATTCAGCCTTAACCTAAATTATGGAATGTTTCGATTTAGAGTTCAGAATTGAACTTTAATGAAATTTAATTTAATTTCAAAGTTTTTCTTGCCTTTTTCGTTGTATTTCAGGGTGCTAAAGTCTTGCTGAAATTCCCATTTCTGCCTTGGGAACATCTCATGAGCACTAGGAAGAAATAGATCCTTCAGCACACTAATATACTGGTCACTCTTCATAGTTCCCTGTACAAAATGGAGTCGTCCATTTGACTTATATGACCACGCCATTTGGCTTTCTGGGTGTTTTGCTGTACGAACCAGGCAGTCTGGACTCATGCGAAACCTATTGTTGCAAAACCTTGTGGATTCCATGCCTAAAAGAGTGGCTGTTGTGATCAAAGCCAGAGGCGGCCCAACAACATATTAAACGATTTTCGGTTCAATTGCACTCATTTATTATCTTTTCTGCTCAGAAGAACTTGAAATAGTTTATTTATTTCCTTTTATTCCGGGGAACCAAAATGGGTGCCGATTTCTGATAACCTGTACATTTTTTGTATGCTATTTTTTATAAAATTAAATAATTATTTTTGTTTAGTTACTTACACATATATTGTCTTTAAACGTTAATTTAAAGGTTAACGTCTTTAAACGTTAATTATTAATGTTAATTTAACATATTAACATTAAAAATATCACTTGCATTGAAAAAATATTATTTTGGGGGCTTATTCTTGGAAAAATGTTAGATTTCTGAAACTTGCAATACTTTTGGCAAGTAGTGTAATATGTAAATATGCTTAGAACACGTCGTCTATGTATCTAGAATGAATCCCAGATATTTGGGATACTACTCCTGTAAAAGTGGGTTGCCTTCCAGAAAATGTGGAAGATAATGATATAAGTGTCTAAATGGTGTAAAGAAACTGGTTACAGACTTTGAGGTGTTAAAAATCAACTTATTTACTGCTTGTCCAAGAGATACAGACTGGGTTTGGCGAGCTGCCAAAATTATACGACGGACTCTTTCACGTCTGAAATTTTCCTTTTCGGAGGACCGTCATGGATGAACGTAATCCTACATTAAAAAGAATACGGGCGCAACCCATATACCCGTATCCGAGAGAAACTTTGTTCAAGGACATGGAACTGCGTTTCTAACCTTTCAGAATCAGCGATATGCAATTTAAGGGCCTGTTCAGTGGCAAACTTGCTTACTCCAGAAAGGCACAGGTAACAACAACAACAACAACAACAACAACGTATTGTTTTTGGTAAAACTGTTTGACACTTTAAAAAATATCATATCAAATTTTAACATATAAAATATAAAAATGAAAATATTAAAGATAAGTAATTAAAAAAATTTAAAGCTCTTCCTAAATTCAATCATTCAATATGAGAAATTTACTTTAAACTATTCGCCAGCCCTCATATTTTTTTCACGAGTACCCCTCAGTGGGCCGCGATCCACAGTTAGCGAACCACTGTACTAAACTGCCAATGATTGGAAATTTACTAGTTTAACGGAAAGGAAATATATCGGGAAAAATTGAAATTACGAGTAGTAATGACAAACATACGACGATCAGCGATTCGAATATTTGTGTGTGCGTGTGTGTGTGTTTGTCTGAATGCACAAAAGTATGCACAAACATTAGTTATAACAGTCTTAAGAATTTTAATTTATCTACGTATATATATAAAACAGTTCCGTAACTGACTGACTCACTGACTGACATACAACGCACAGACCAAACCGCTGGACCTAAAGGGGTGAAATTTTGCATGGCGATTCTTCCTATGGTGTAGGGGTGCACTAAGACAGATTTTTGAAAAGTTCTTCTTAGATTTTTTAAAATTGAATTTTTAAGTTGTTTTTGTAACTTTTTTTAAGTTTGCATTTAAAATAATAATTTGAGGGTTATAAAATTTATATCACGAGAAAGATCATAAAAATTCCTTTAAAATGAAATCTTTTTCGAATCTTTACCTCCAATTTCTGATTTTTGGTGAATTTTTGAAGATTAAATTTTATAATTTAATTTATTAAATACTGATCACGTGATTTCTTTTTCTGGTTCTTTAAACTGATTTATCGTCACGTGCATACAAAATAGACAATTTTTTTCTTTCTAATGCGGCAGACGATTGGACATTATCCAAAAAAATATTAAAATACAAGAAAAGATATGTTCCTCAAACTGTACTATATTAACTGTACTATATTCTTTAGTATGTTCTATTGGATTTAATTTGAATATTTTCGTCTACATTATTTTGTCTTTAAAAATCCCCGTTATGATTCTCTTACGTATATATTGTTACGAATTTTACGAGTCTATGATAATAAATATGGTCGCCGAGTCTATGGCCGAGTCTATGGTCGCCAAATATGAGAGTTATCGCCAAATTGGCGATGGATTTGGTGACTTATTTTGGTCGGCAAATTTGACGATACGGCTCCAAATGGTCTCCAACCTTCAAAACCTTCCTACAATCATCTAGTGATATCTAGAAACTATCGTTGGTGGACCGATAGAGGACGCTTTGGAAGTATATCAATATACCTGATATTGGCACTGGAACTCAGAGTGTTCTTTTCTGCTGACAATTGAATGTCTTGAAAGTGCGTTAGGTGTGTATTGTATTGAAAACTCTGTTATCCTGACTTGCATTTTTACCATGTTTTTATTAACTCGCTTTCTTGTTTGTTTGTGTGTGTGTGTTTGTCCAGTACAAATCTTGCAATCGATTTTTAACTAACTTCCCGACTAGCTAGACATTTGAAACTTTTAGAATAGCTCAGAACACGACGACAATGCATTATTTTAACACTTTTAGCCATCTTTAAGCAGAATGGAATGCATTTTCAGTTAATTTTGTTTTGTAGACTGGTGCAGCCATCTATCTGCCGGAATGGGAACGAAAAGTTAAACGCAAGCTAACTTCCAATTAACTTCATTTTCTTTCAAGATGATGGGATAATTCATCAAAAATTTTTTTAAAAAGTATTTATTAATACATAGAATTGTCAAGTTTATATGATTCAACAGAAAATTTAAAAACATGGTATATAAAAAAGTTCTTTTTATCTTGTAATTTTTAGAGTTTTCTGCTGTATAGAAAACAGTTGTTACGTGTTTTCTGTTTGAATTTGCGTATGCGCCTGAAGAATTTATTTCCATGTTTTTATTAACTCGCTTTTTTGTTTGTTTGTGTGTGTGTTTGTCCAGTACAAATCTTTCAATCGATTTTTAACTAACTTCCCGACTAGCTAGACATTTAAAACTTTTAGAATAGCTCAGAACACGATGACAATGTATTATTTTAATACTTTTAGCCATCTTTAAGCAGAATCGAATCCATTTTCAGTTAATTTTGTTTTGTAGACTGGTGCAGCCATCTATCTGCCGGAATGGGAACGAAAAGTTAAACGCAAGTTAACTTCCAATTAACTTCATTTTCTTTCAAGTTGATGGGACAGTTCATCAAAAATTTTAAAAAAGTATTTATTAATACACAGAATCATCAAGTTTATATGATTCAACAGAAAATTTAAAAACATGGTATAGAAAAAGTTCTTTTTATCTTGGAATTATTAGAGTTTTCTGCTGTATAGAAGACAGTTGTTAAGTGTTTTCTATTTGAATTTGCGTATGCGCCTGAACAATTTACAGAATAATAAATTTTATTTTGTGTGCACTTTCTGAAGAGATTTTATTCAATCCTATCGAATCCAGGAAAACAGAACAATATATATAGATACAAATATACATAATACATACATACATACATATACACTGAAGTGCCACTGAATTAGGGATAGCAAAGCCTATGAAAATTGTGTAGCGCTGCGCATCATGTATGCGCAAGTGAGGGCGCTGTGGTAAATGCATATATAGCGCGTACTGTGGTTGTTCTGAATTAGTTGTTGGAATTGCCAGTATGGGTAAACTGCCTGATTTAGACGCCTTCGATCGCGGACAAATCGTAGGTGCGCGACGCATGGGCCATTCAATTTCCAAAATCGTCAGACAGCTAGGATTTTCAAGGTCGACAGTGTCAAGAGTATACCAAGAATACATGGATGGTGGAAAAAAAAAACTAGCGATCGGGCAAACTGCAAAGGACAATTAGCCTTGACAGTGCGTGGTGAGAGACGGCTCAGGCGTATTGTACGTAGGCAGCGAAGCCAAACATTAGCTCAAATTACCACCCAGTTTAATGACGGTGCCAGTCGTACAGTCAGTAAACGGACTGTGCAACGCTCGCTTCACCGTATGGGTTTCGGGAGCCGTCGACCTACGAGAGTACCATTGCTCTATACTCGCCATCGGGCTGCACGTCTTGCCTGGGCAAGAGAGCACAGAGACTGGAGTGTAGAGGACTGGAAACGAGTAGCATGGAGTGATGAGTCTCAAATCCGACTACTTGACGCCGACGGGAGGCTGAGAATATGGCGTCAGGCTCATGAAGCCATGGATCCTGCATGCCTGGCTGGAACTGTACAAGGGCATGGTGGCTCAATCATGGTCTGGGGTGTTTTTTCGTGGCACAGTTTGGGATCTTTGGTGCGTGTACCAACCTCCCTCAATGCAATTCGGTATGTAGAGTTGCTGGGTGATCACCTCCATCCGTTTATGCTGTTCTGCTATCCGCACGGTAATGGAATTTTCCAGCAAGACAACAGTACCTCTTACTAGTCTCGGTTGGCTACTGGCTGGTTGGATGAGCATTCCTCTGACTTCTCTGTCATGAATTGGCCACCTAGAAGCCCAGACTTAAATCCTATTGAGCATCTTTGGGATGTTTTGGAACAAGGCGTGAAAGGCCATCACACAGCACCAAAGAACCTTACTGAACAATGGACAGCTTTAGCCAATATTTGGCAAGCCATTCCCGTGGATCGTTTCCAGAAACTTGTTGAATCTATGCCTCGTCGTGTGGCAGCCGTTATCAAGGCCAGAGGAGGCCCAACTCGTTACTAGGTAGGTATCCGTAATTCAGTGGCACTTCAGTGTATATATATATATATACAAAAGAGGTAAGCAACGATAAGTAATCCTACGTTAATAAGCCGCGGTAGTTCCGTTAGAAGAAACTACCTGAAATTTTTTTCGTCTTAGTAATGAGTTGGCAGTTAGATGCGATACACGCCTGTGATTTAATTAGAATAATGGATTTCTTCATGGTCGCACAATGATTCAAACTTACAGGAAGCAGATCCTTTATTTTTTATTTTTGCATTAACTGCATGCTAACCATTGCTTACTATTAGGCGGCTGTTCAAGTTTCATCCAAATAGCTTATATCGTAAACATTTTGCACTTAAACTAAGATTATTAGAACAAATGAGTTAATGATCTCTTCTTTAGGAGAATGTTTACATATAAACTGCGAAGTTCAACTTATATAACAGGTATGCTTTCGTTTTATACGATGTTATAAATAGGATACACAATTAGTCCACAGTCGCGAGGTTGTCAATAGATATCTTTTTAGCATTTCTGATTCATATTAACTGCCGCCACAAGTAGTAGGAGGATAAAAAGAAATTCTCAAATTCACGATGTTTGCTTCTGGCGAATGGTAAAATAATTTATTTTCAGAGGTGTACAGGGACACGTTACAGGTTAAAGAAATTTTGCACTTCCTATCGTTTCTGAAGATCGCATGCAGAACAATTTAAGTCAAATGTTTACTTTTAGACTGAGAATTCCCGAAATCCTATGAACGATATATTTTATAATTAGAGCTTTTTTTGATTCATACTGAGAATTTTTTCAGCTGCATTTTCGTATGATTAATTTAAGCGGGCTTATTGCGTTATTAACTGTGACATATATTTTCTTTTGTAAGACCTTTGAGCTATAAAAATTCATTATCTATTTAAATGCATTTACCGTTACGACTAGAATCTTTTGTATCGAAAGCAAAGATAACAAATTTTAAAAGTATATAGTCACTCAGGCATGTTCATTTCACTAAAATTCTCTCTTCAAAATCCCTTTTTTTTCCTGATACGGCTGGTATATCTTTTCAGTATTCGACATACGGTGAATTCGTTGGCTTCTTAATTATGTAGGCACCATATATGCGAGTTAACATCGTATACTATGAGATAGCATGAGAACACTTCGAGATTCGAAACCGAACCTACTCCATGGAAGCTCCGGACCCTAACCACTAGACCACAGTTTAACAAAGTGTGTTCCGCGGAACTCTGGGGTTTCGCCAAAAAATTTAGGGGTTCCGCGGGGCAGTCTGACGACCAAGCCATATTTTATTAACCCCTCATATTTTTTTTTTATAATCGATATTATTTGTTTTTATGAAGAATTTTTTTAATGATTTTTTTTATTTAATTCAATAAAACGTATGTTGCTGTTGTTGGTGCTAATGCCCCCTGATCGGAGGTTCCATTCACCAGGTTCTAATAGGCTATTGGGCTGAAAGGGGCGGCTCCTGTTTTGAATTAGCACCACAAGGGTCGGAGTTCTACTTGGCTAAATGACCGGTCCCGTAATTTTGAAGAGTCAAATGACGAGACCGGAACACTTGACTCCGCACCTCCAGAGGCAAATTTGAGAACTTGGAGGACATTGCAGCTACGACCTATTTTACGTGCCCCGGCCACCATTAGTGAACACGGCGGTGGATTTGCAGCGACGAGCATAGAACCAGGTACGTAATAAAAAGTATTGAAACAATAAGTATTAATAAGTATTAAAACAATATTTGTTTCCTTCAATATCGCATTAAATTTAGGGAAGAAAGGAGTCCATTGATCAAAAAATGTAGAAGGTTCCGTGATCTTTAAAAAAATGTTCTGAGGGTTCCACGATCAAAAAAGTTTGGGGACACTGCACAATGATCATGTGGGCGGTTCGCTTAAAAAATCTTGCTTTTAAGGCAGCTGTGTACTAACCCATTGGATTCCCTCTGCTCAATGTTAACCTATGGAGAAAATGTGCCTATTATTTACAGCTACATAAATGCTGATAATCCAATAAAATTGGTATTTGAGATAGTCTGAACTTTTTTGCACCTTGCAACATGATTCATTTTATAAATTTCGTCCACCAAAGAAATTTAGGAGCGTTTAAAACACACTATACCAGATTTTTCCCCCCGAATAATTTAAATTTTTACATATTTTTATTAACTCGCTATCTTGTTTGTTTGTTTGTGTGTTTGTGTGTTTGTCCAGTTCAAATCTTGCAATCGATTTTTAACTAACTTCCCGACTAGCTAGACATTTGAAACTTTAAGAATAGCTCACAACACGATGACAATGCATTATTTTAATACTTTTAGCCATCTTTAAGCAGAATTAAATTAATTTTCAGTTATTTTCAGTTAATTTTGTTTCGTAGACTGGTGCAGCCATCTATCGGCCGGTACGGGAACGAAAAGTTAAACGCAAGTTAACTTCCAATTAACTTCATTTTCTTTCAAGTTGATGGGATAATTCATCAAAAAAATTTTGAAAAAGGTATTTATTAATACATAGAATTGTCAAGTTTATATGATTCAACAGAAAATTTAAAAACATGGTATATAAAAAAGTTCTTTTTATCTTGTAATTATTAAAAATTATTTGAATTTCTTTTTTTTAAAAAGAAAGCCCCAAAGTGTAAAATTTTTTTCGCTATTACGGAGTACAATTTAAAAAAAATCTTTAAATCCACGTCGGCAATCCTTGGCCACATTTTCTCCATAGGTTAACATCGAGATGAGAGAATCCAATAGGGTTAGTACACAACAGCCTTAAGAAACAAAAATTAATTAGCACTAACTAGTAAGAGGGAAGATCCCAAAATCTATCACGGAACAAAAAAAAAATGGTCTAATAAGGAACAACAGCAACTTTAGTGATAAGAATTTCGAAACAATGCAATTTGAGAATTCTCAAATTTCATTAAACTATTTAAAATAATTCCTTTCATTAAACACAGAGAAATGAACTTTGTTTTCGATATATCAAACATTATTTCAGTGTGTGGAAAAGTACTACTCTGTAGGGGAGGAAAATAAATTCCCTCGCCATTTTTCGTAGTACTCTGGTTGACCACGTCACGAATCATTTCGGTGCATTAGAGTCGAGAGTCTGGAGGAGTGTTATATCATGTAACTTTATCCGCGACTGGAGACACGAAGCTCTCTTCTTGTACCTGCAGATATTTGCTCCGAAAACGGCGCTAAAAGCATTTTGTTTGGCAGAGGCTTCCTTTCCTTCTGTGGCAGAAGTCAAAGAAATGTTTTAGATCCGCGAAAACTGATGGATCGAGGAATACAAGAGTTAGTTCACAAAGTGGGCTATATTAAACCCCGTCAAGTGTTTTATTTTATTTTTTTCTTTAGTTATTTACCTTTCTGTTGAGTGCATTGTAGTCCTTTTCAACGCTTAAGGGGACGAGCGAACTTAAACCTCGTTTTTTAAAATTTTCAATATTTTTCAATATTTGACTCAATATACCAGACTAGATGAATACCCGTGCTTCGCCACGGAGTACATACATATTAAATACAACGGTCAATGTATGCAATTAATTTGCATGATTAATATCCATAAAACATACTAATTTGAATTAAATTCTTAAAAAACTTCCATCTCAGTTAGTCTAGTGGTTAAATGTTATCTTTTATCGTATTTTAATATTTTTTGTCAATTTATTTCGTCGTTATGCACGCGACGCAAAATTTATTTAAAGTATCCCAAAAAGAAAAGAAACCACGTGATCAGCATTTAATAAATTTAATTCTAAAAATTAATCTTTAAAAAAATCCCCAAAAAGCAGAAAATAGAAGTAAAGATTCGAAAAAGATTTCATTTTAAAGGAATTTTTATGAACCTTTTCGTTATATAAATTTTATAACCCTCAGATTGTTATTTTAAATGCAAACTTAAAAAAAGTTATAAAAACAGCTTAAAAATTTTATTTAAATAATCTAAGAAGAATGTTTCAAAAATCTTTTTTAGTGCATCCCTACACTATAAGAATCACCATGCAAAATTTCAGCCCTTTAGGTCAATCGATTAGGTCTGTGCGTTATCTGTCAGTCAGTCTGACACGGAATTCCCAAATAAGTATTTTGTGGAAGAATAAGACTTGTTTTTTCAAAAAATTCTTCAAAAGTGTTAGAATTTTTCAAAATTCTCCATGCGCATTCACTTTTTTTCTTCTTCTGATTTTTTCCAAATTTCTCAGGATTGTTAATTGAAGTGTTTATCATAATATTGTGCATGGTTTCCTGAAACCTGAAATATTTTTCAAATTTATATGAAACCATGACTATGAAATAACGTAAAAGCATGCAAAGCACAAAAAAATAACAGGCAGAATAAATAAATAATATAAAAAGTTATTTAAGACTTTAGATTCATACAAGAAAAAAAAATCAATGCACAGTTATGTATATAAACATATGGTAAACTAATATTAAGATAATTACAAGATAAAAAGAACTTTTTATATACCATGTTTTTAAATTTTCTGTTGAATCATATAAACTTGACAATTCTATGTATCAATAAATACTTTTTTAATTTTTTTTGATGAAATTATCCCATCAACTTGAAAGAAAATGAAGTTGATTGGAAGTTAACTTACGTTTAACTTTTAGTTTCCGTCCCGGGCGATTGATGGCTACACCAGTCTACAAAACAAAATTAACTGAAAATAACTGAAAATTAATTTAATTCTGCTTAAAGATGGCTAAAAGTGTTAAAAGAATGCATTGTCATTGTGTTCTGAGCTATTCTAAAAGTTTCAAATGTCTAGCTAGTCGGGAAGTTAGTTAAAAATCGATTGCAAGATTTGTACAGCACAAACACACAAATAAGAAAGCGAGTTAATAAAAACATGATAATAAAAAAATTAAGATTTTATAAATGATATAGAATGCGAATGGAGCATTTGAATAATGTTAGAATTAATTTTTTTTTTGATAAACATGCATTTTTGCCAAAAATCCTTATTTTGAATTCTAAGTATCTCGAGAGTTGTAAAAATAGATATTAATAACTCTCATTCTGTAAATAGATTTCAAAATCGAGAATAAAAAAAAATTGAAGTTGAAGGTCCCCTGTTCCCTTAAGCTGAACTATAGAAGCCTTGCTGTTGTTGTTTCCAATGCCCCCTGGCCGGAATTTATTCCGCACCAGATCCATATGGAGTAGCGGGCTGAGGGGTGCGGCTCCGGTTAAAAACGACACCACAAGGGTCGAGTCCAATTTAGCCAGGTGCCACCTCAATATTAACCAAGCACCCCCCAGTGGAGGCTTCTGGGGGGATCGTACCCTCTCCCATCCTCTGTGACCTCATAGAGGGACTTTCCGGTCTACGGATTTAACGTGTTCATATCCGGCCTAAACACGGAGGTATTTAGTCGTGCTTGTTGGGATTCGATCCGAGCAACCTCAGCACCGAAAGCTACCTCGAGCCCTGTAGAAGCATTGTTCTAACGTAAAATCTCGAGAATAATACGCACTTTTTTTCACATTTTAGTCCGCAAAAATGAGGGTGCGTATTATACTCGCGTACAAAAAAAGAAGTAGTTTTAAACATTTGATAAACGAACGTACAGCAGCTGTAAGACATTGTCGCAACACGGGTACGTGCGAATCTGCACTCCGTGATTCCTCCACCCGTTTACTAAGCAGGTATTCCTTTTAAACAAACGGAACTCCCAGTTCGTATCGCCAAGTGCGGATGATGATGGCGATATATATTACGACGGCAACGATAATTATGACATGGAAGCAATAACAATAGAAGAGCTGTATTCGGGTGAAAGTGATTCAAGTGAAGTGACTGGTAATTTGACAGCATTGTTTGTTTTAAATTAACAATTTAAGTTTTTTCTTCTATCGAATTTGACGTTTTCGTTTGCTTTTTATTATAAATTCTATTTATGTTAATAAATATTTGTGCAATTTTTAAATAAAATATTGAAAAGTTATGGGTGCGTATTACAGTCGAATTTTAATTTTTTCCGAAAATTTCGCGCAAAATCAAGCATGCATATTATACTCGGGTGCGTATTATAGTACAGATTTTAAGGTAGTTAATGAAGATTGCACGATGTAAAATCATAAGAACATGTAATATTTCCCGTAGTGGTTCAGATAATTTTTTCCAGGATGCATACTTATGGAATTGGAGCAATTTGAAGTTAAGAAAATTTTTTCAGTAGTTATGGTATGCGGTTATAGTATTTATAGCTGAGGCCACATTTTTGAAGCAGAGTTTAATATAGTGTTCATGTGCAAGTTCAATATAGTGTTTACTGAATTTATTATTATTATTTTTAAAAGGCAACATTGAATGCCAGTGGGAATTTTTTGAATTAAATTTCATCACATGGATTTCGAATAAACATGGTCATAAAGTAGGAATAGTTTTTTCTTATTTCAGTGTTATTGCGTGTCGTACCTTGCTTCACATATATATGTTCCAGTTAAATAATCCTTACGTGAAACCTGCAGAAACACAAATCAGGAACAAACAACTTCTTAAAATCAGCTGTAAAAATTATGAAGGGTAACTAGTTTCGAACTAATAAATGTAGTTCTTCATCAGGACTGGAAGCATATGTGTGATTGATCTTACGGACAATTCCCAAATGCATTTGTTATGAACTATATTTATTAGTTCGAAAAAAGATTAACATTTGCTTTGGATTTTAAAAAGCCACGTGTACCTGTGTTCCAATTAGGATTAACATATTGTATTTAACTACACATATTTTATTCTCAGTTTTCATAATGTAAAATTTTGATCACAGTCTGGCTTATGTTTCGGTTGTTTTGAGAGCGCCCTGGTCGCCTTTTGCTGCATGAAGGCTAGTTAGACAGGAACCTTCTCTATAAAGCTCGACTTCAGTTTAAAGAGATCACGTAAGGCAGAAATTTGTGAATTTTTAAAAATATTCTTCTCAAATTATCTAAAGGAAGCTCCGTTCTGAAAATTTATGCGCAGAAAATTGGACTAGAGGGAATTAAGCTAAAATCACAAAGTAATACATAAAAGGGGATATTTAACCTTAACAGGTCACGTGCGAGCACTGGATTTGCATAAAATCCGATATGTAGTCGGAATTTAGGCAAATCCGCTGGCGTCCGGTCCATTATTGTAGGGTAGTGTGTGTGTACACACACACACACACACACACACACACATATATATATATTAAAGTGTGCCTTTAGCCAAACTAACAGCAAGAAAAAAAGAAGTTGAACAATCTAACTAAAAAGTACAACACAATAATGTCAACAAAAAAAGACACTATAAATGAAATAAAATACTTAAAGAGAATATAGCCCAAAATTACCTATTGAGTTGATAACCAACTTTAACAATTAAAATATACGAAAGGAATGAAATAGAAAGCAATTCAAACTATCACTATGTAAATTTAAACTTTAAAGCCCTATATCCAACACATATTAAAGTGATTACAAAAAGAAAATGACCACACCAATTCAGAATCTATACCTATACTCTAGATTAATACAAAATACAATACTAAATAGCTCAGGAAAGATCCAAGTAACAATATAAAAATAGGTGTTTAGATGAAAAATGCACTCACCTGTACACGCAAATAACACCCTCCATCACCTGAAGAACTTGTTTTATATGTCTTAATATTTTTATATCAATTTTGATTCAATGTTGTTGAAATAATCGATTACTGCAAACTTTCCAGGGTATTTTCAAAAAATCGCTAGTGATTTTGATTAGAAATTTTTTTGGGAATTCTTTTAGTTTAGCCAATTTTATAATTTCCCGTATACCATACACTAATTTATCTTTATCGCTGTTCAATTTATAGTTACGTAGGAATTGATTGACTATTACATTTCTTTTAACATTTTTATGGAGGCATGTGTGCCATGATAGCATTTTGTTAATTGGAAATGTATAGCTGTCACGCTTATCGTATATACTATATTTTACTATTCCATCTTCACATCTCAAACATAAGTCCAAATAATTTATACTTTTATCCAAATTTTGATCAGTTTCTAAAAGTTTGAGACTCGTTGGAAAAAAGCTAAAAGTTACACAGAGTGAATCCTGTTTTAAAAATATCACTACGTCATCAACATACCTAAAATAAAACATTTCATTGAGTAACGATGTTCCGGTTTCATATTTATGCAGATACAGAACCGCAAGGGCGGAAGAACACCCTCCCCCCCCATGGGTATGCCTCTTATTTGTTTAAAATAACTCATTCCATTAAATAATACTGTTTCATAAAGAACCAGCTGTAATAGTGTTTTATATCTATTTCTTGTTATAAATTCTTGTAGGTCATATTTTTCATAGAATGTCATGATGATGTCATATAAATCCTCCAAATTAATGTTGTTAAATAAATCTTGAAAATCGTAACTTTTTATTGAGTTTATGTCAGTTAATGTTTTTATTTTTTCTGTCAATTCATAGCTATTTTTAATAAAATAACATTCATCCGAATCAATTTTACTGTAAACTTTTTTGAGAATTTTTAATAATTGATAGTTGGCTATATTGAGATAAGTATTACATCCTACAGTTATAGTCCTAAATTTAATGGGATTTTTATGAAATTTAGGAACCATAATTAAATATGGGTAATTAATTTTCTTTAAGTCAATACCCAGTTTTCGGTATAAAGCTTTTATTTTGTTATTAATTTCATTTTGAGACTTATTTATTTTACTATAAATGGTAGTATCATTATACACATTGGTTAAATAATCACGAAAAAACTTTTTACATATAAATGCGTAATTTGAACTAACCTTATCTACATAAGTAATAACTAAATGTTTTTGCATATTGATTATCTCGCTTTTTATATTTTCCAATGAATTAACTTTATTTATATTGCCTCTCATTTTTAAAATTTTATACTGTTGTTTGAATAATCTGATTAGTAAATACCTCCATTCATCGAAAGAGTTTAACGGGTAGCTATATTTTATAGCCATGTTATATATAAAAGTCTCCAAATCTTGTTTAAACTTGGGTAATACATTTTTTGTTATACCTAAACGGTAACCAGTACCCCTCAGCATAACATTTTTTAAGTCGCGATTTTTAACTATTGCTAGATCACCTGTTATAACATGTTGAAAAGTTTTATTATAAAATGGTGAATGATTATTACATAAACAGTTGTTAGTATCATTAATATTTAAATTTTTAGACACTTCATTATAATTATATATTTTTCGGCAGGTTGGAATATTATATTTATATGAAACCTTTAATTTTACATTACGTATAGGAAAAAACTCATCTAATTGACAAAATAATTTTGAAAATTGAATATTATCAAAGCCACTATTCATGTATGAAATTGTACAGTATTCAATGGTTTTACCTTTGTCATCCAACTGGTTTAAAATTACACCACATTTCTTTGCTTTTCTTTTAACTAGGTCCATAAAACTATAAATGTGATTTATGTTACCATTAAATAACTGTTTAAATTCACTAGAACTGCAATAGTTCCATATATCCCTTAGCCATTTTTCATTAATGCCATATACGAAGTTTTTAATCCATGAAGTTTTGAATTTATTATTAGATTTATATTCGTTATCCAGGTCATAGATTTCCTCTATTATTTCCTGAAAATCGCGTTTCTTCCTTCTACCACCTCGTTGTTTTCTATATTTATTATTATTTTTATTACAAGGATATATTAAGTTGTCATAAACATCAACCACATCAGCGTTCTCTATAAGAGTACTTGAATATGATTGGCCAAATAGTATAGAATTCAATCCATAAGGGAATAAAGAGTTAAATTGCTGTATGTGTGTATTCTCCCACCATAGGCGTTGTTGTAGATCAGCAATTACATCGATAATAGAGACAGTCATGTTTTCCACACCATGTGTAGCGAAATGCTTAATTTCTAAAGTAGTGTCGTTGTTGTTATCGTTAGAAAACCTGTAAATATTACTACGATGTAGATTCATTCTAATATTTAAAGCGTTTTTTGTTTGTCCTATATAAGTAAGTCCACAAATACTACATTTTATTTTGTAAATGCAATTGTAAGTTTTACAGAAAACTTTATATAATTTGTTATTTGTTATCTGTGTTTTATCAGCCTGTGGGCATGTCTTACATCTTCTATCACTACATAAGCGATACCTAAAAACCGCCATTTTGGGATAATAACTTCTAAATAATACTTCGCTATTGATATGAACACCCTCATTAATACAACTATTATCACTATGGATTCCTTCATTGCCAATTACAATATTTAGGTTATCACTCTCCCCCATTTGTCTTCGGTTGAAGTAATGCGTGATCAGCCTGGGGTGATGGGATTTCGATCGGCTATTTACCCCTGTAGTAACCGACCGGGCCATTGTTACATATGTACCAACGTTGCCAGGCGCTATATATCCTTTAAGAGACCTATCCATTTTATAATTTAATTAGTTAAAGGTAAGGACAGACACAAAACATAGATGACACCGAGACTCCAAAAAATCGCATAACTACAATATACACAAATAACCATTGTTACAACTCCATCATAAGCAGCAATCACCACAGCAAAGGAATTAAGAGTTACCTCCATTCAGGAATTACGCAGAAAACCAATGAAAGGGAGAGGACAATTTTCACCATTTTATAATTTTTTTTTTAAATATAAATTTAATATAAAAACAGCTAACCTCATACAGAACAAACCATATTAGTATTAGTATTCTTTCTGTGGGATTTTTCTATTGTTCATTCTGCTGCTGTACGGTTTTGGACTTTTTCTTTTTATGTTTTTAAATATCAAACTTTAATATATATTATTGCTTGACGCTTTGTAGCTGCATAGCGCTTATTGGTGTCAACATGTTCTATTATCAATTATCTTATTTCTTCTAGCTCTTTTGTAAATATAAATATATAAATATATATATATATATATATATATATCCGAATATATATGTATCCGAAAAATACGATATATATATATATATATATATATATATATATATATATATATATATATATATATATATATATATATATATATATATATATATATATATATATATATATATATATATCGTATTTTTCGGATCATAAGACACACCTTTTTGCATAATAAAAATGTACTTAAAATTGAGGTACGTCTTATGGTCCGAAGGTAACATTAAAATAAAATTAATATTTATTATATATATTATATTTATTTCATATATATTATTTATTATATTTTTTACAGATAATTTTTATCTTTATTAAGTAAGAAATTGAAAATATCTTTGTATACCTAACAAAATACAAAATATTCTTTTCTAAAAATCCTCCCATAAATTTGAGGTGCGTCTTATGAAACGAAAAACACGGGTGGTCCGAAAAAAAAATTATATACTGAGAGAGAGAGGGGGGAGAGATAAAAGGGGTTTTGAAAGCAATTGCAGAATAAAGCATCAAACTTATTACTCCAGAGATTTCGACCTTTCTTGAAATTTGATATCTAAAGTAAAATCTCTGAAATTTGGAAATCAATTTTCACCACTCCTTGTAAGATTTTCTACTCGTGTATTTCTAAGAAACACGCTTCAACACTCTTTGCTGAAGTGAAAAAAACGAAACGGTCGCTTCTCGCACCTATCATCTATCTATGATTTATATTCTGTAGGTAAAAAAGGCAAGCGAACTAAACGCCCATTTCTTCCTTTCCGCTGCAATTTCTTTCTCCAGAGATGGATCTTATTTCAACTCCATTACTGTTCTCAAGCTTAGTGGATTTTCTCACGTGAAACTACGGGGGCAGTGAAAACGGATTCGGAACTATTATTGCTCTTCCGATGCCATTTATGACGTACAGAGGGCAGAAAAAAAACAGAAAAATGAGGTCACGCTCGAGATGTAGTTAAGATATTTTATTGCTGACCAGATCGGAAGAATGAAGCTGTTACGAGGCATTTTACGAGAAATATGGCATCAGAAGAGAGATGATCGTGTTTAGATCTGTAAATTGGAAAACAAGTATGCGACCAGTTTATTTCTATCTTTCTTAAAGACTTTGAGTTTTGTCGACTTTTATGCTTCAAGAAAGCCATTTCACTAAAATTTTATATTTGCCACATAATAGACTGCACTTAAGTTCAAGTTTAAATCCTATTTACCCCCCTTTTTTATACATATTTTCAAGGAAAAAAAAATTCTACATTTCTTTTTCATGAATTTCCATCTATATACTTAAGTTGCTAAGCTGACTTTTTGGGCATCCCGTGAGAGTAAACTACTGCATCCAGTGGCGCACCCAGGATTATTTCTTGGGGGGGGGCCGAGATGAATGGATAAAAATATTTATAATGCATGGGGGGGCCGAGATGAACGAAAAAAATATTTATAATGCAAAATCAATATTTCTACTTCTTTGGGGGGGGGGGCAGGGCCCCCTGGGCCCCCCCCCCTGGGTGCGCCACTGACTGCATCAATCTATTTCATTTTGGTCTTAAACGAAAAATTGTAATCTGTAGATTTGTCAAATTTGGTTTTTGTAACAGCAATTTCTATTAATGAACGATGATTTGCAATTAAAAATTGATTTCTGCGCATGCTCAGTGGTATGTTTAAATCTGGCTTTAGAAACTCACTGTTTCTGCGCATGCTCAGTGGCGTGTTTTTGATGATAAACATGTTCCTTCCGAGGAGTCTCTCTAGATGTCTCTCTGCCATTTTTATTTTACGAGTATGATAATTATGTTTGTGAAATATAAAATGAAACCTGATGGAAATTGTTTATTTCGCGCTGTTTAAATAGCGATAATTTACAATTAAAAAAATTGCTTTCTGCGCATGCCCGGTGACATTTTTAAATCTGGCTTTAGATACTCACTAAGCGCGAGGCCGCTTAAACACATTAATTTATTTCTGCGCATTATTTTGATTTTCAACATTTGGCAATTATATGTGTTGAGTATAATTTGTGTATTAGTATATTTATTTACTATCTAGCCGTTATGTTTTGACGGGTATCAACTAGTAATGATTTAACTTTACTAATTTTATAGTTATTTATGTCTATAAAAATGTAACTAGGGAACATTGTAGTTAGTAACCTTTTAATCAGAATTCCCAAAATCCAAAAATTCATCTCCATGCCGAAAATTATAGATCTGTTTGCTGTGCAAGTCGTTGCCCAGGGTACACGGCGTGGAGGTGGATCTATATCGTATCCCATAGTCGTACTCCATATCGTACAGCATAGACACCTCGCTCTGACTATAAACAATAGGTACCCTGAATCTGACCCTGAATCGCTATGACTATAAACTAGACTGTAAACAATAGGTACCCTGAATCTAACTGGCCAAGAGTCTATAGTGACGGGTCGTTTTCTAATGACCAAGCTAACACTGGCGCGGGAATCTTTTACACCCCCATTGGAAGTTACCGACCAGTCTTAGCTGCTTTCCAGTTCTTTAGCTTGATTGATGACTAGGGATACGTAAATTTCGCATAAAAAATATCAAAATTTCACAAAAAAATATACAACATATAAAATTTCGCATTTGTTCGCAAAAAATATAAAATCAAAATTTTCACATTTATTTAAAAAATTACCATTTTACTTAATCAAAAGGTAAGTATCAAAATTCTTAAATAAACGCTAACATTGTAGTAGTCTCCACATTATGTTCTTTAAGTCTTTGCCTTCTGTCAATAATTACTATGCTGTACATACTAAAATATCTCAGCATCTACTCTGTTAACGGGACTATAGAGGCTTTGTATAGCTGCCTTCGCAAAGTTAAGGTAGCGGCATTTCGTTGCAATTGAAATCTGCATAACATCAACAGAGTCTCTTGGTTGACTTCTGCAAGAAGCTGAAATACCCTTGACTTTGGTGCTCAAGAGACGTTCTTAAATCTACTAAATTGTTCCACAAAACTTGATGATTCATTTTTACAGTTAGATTTTTAGGTTCGACTCCGTCACGGACAAACTGTCCGGGTGAAATTCGGAGCAAATCCGAATGTGAGATTTCTCAAAATCTCACATTCGGAAAGAATCCGAGAGTGAGATTTCTCAGGTAAAGACCGCGGATGGTCTTAGAGGTTTAGTAATAATTTATTAACATAATTGCTTTCTCGCGGTTAAGCAATTATGTTAATAAATTATTACTATTATTACCTAATTCCTCTTAAAAAGCCGTTTATCACCGAGTTTTCGTCGAAAAGTAGTGAAAAATAATTTTTGCATTCATTTGCTCATATTGGCAAATTTCGCATTTATTCGCATAATACGAAAATTTCATAAATACGAAATTTACGTATCCTTACTGATGACCCATCCTCCTTGGACGTTTTGGATCAACTCTCCGTACAAAAATTGGAATTGATGGGAAAGAACATTGTTCTTCAGTGGATCCCGGGTCCCTGAGGACTAAGTGGCAATGAACAGGCTGATGCGCTGGCGAAGAAGGGTGCTAGTGTATTACAACTCAAACGTGATAATGTCCCATTTTTCACGATAAAATATCTTATCAAGAATTCTATATCTTCCCGACATCACTAAGATTTGAGGGTACGAACTGCTTCCAAAAGTTGGAAAATTTATAGAGCAAATCACCATACCTGACTGACCCCGACGCGAGGCGGTTGAAATTTTTAGACTATATACACAGCATGACTGTCTGGCTGGACACCTTTCTGAAATTGGTGTCTTTCCAGACTCTTATTGTACCCTTTGAGGGGACCACCTCATTATGGATGGCCACCATATCCTTTACTGCAGAGCGCTCCGTGGGGCTTCCTTGGTCGAGCGGTACTGGGAGGCAAGACGTCGAATGAAACAAAGACACTTTTTTGTAGTTCGTTTTTTGTTGTGATTATTTGTTATTCATTATGTCAAGTTCTGAGCCATTAGAAATAAAAATTGATCTCCAGAGCTAGATGAAGAATCACTCGGAGCCTCTTTTTCAGAAACTGAGTCTTCGTATAACAAACCATCCTCTGTTCCATCAAGTGAGTTACCAATTCCACATTTCTTAAAAGACTTTACAACTGTCTATGTTTCACAGCATTTCATGAAGTTTTGACCCCTTCACAAATCTGCGAAATGCCTCTTCCCCCTTCCTGTTAGTGTCACTTCAAAATCTGTAGACTGCATCTAAATGTTCCATTTCTCTTTCACGAACCCTTTAAATGGTTTATTAATGCAAACATCTAAAGATGAAGCTGACTCGTTAGGCAACCTGGAATTACAGCTATTTGAATTTTCTGTTGGTTCATCTTATTTTTCACAGCTTCTGTTTTGTGACTCCAAAACTGATCCCATACTAGCCTGGCAGGTTTCTTTAACAGTCCACCAAGACAACTGGACCCCAAATTATCTATCCACAGCTTGGTACTGACGGGGGGGGGGGAGGTCTTGTTGAGATGTGTAGAAACCCAACGTACACAACTTCTGGAAGCATTTCAATTGAAAGGTGTCACTGAACGTGATAAAATGAAGAGCCGTAAAATAGTTAAAGAAACTCAACATTCATTAAAAACAACTTAAACATCGTTAGAAAATATGCAAAACACCCGCAGGATTTACAAATCGCTCCAACGACATCCTAATGAGTGAGAGATCGAGAGAGATCGACTGCTTAAAGCCAGCCGATTATTTATCAAACAGTTGAGGACAGCGCATGCTTGAACTGAATTATTAACTCCAAATCACATCCAAAACACTCCAAATTACATTAACTCAAAATCCCTTGCAAATCACTCTAACGACATCGTAGTGAGTGAGAGATCGGGAGAGATCAACGTCTTAAAGCCAGCCGATTATATATCAAACAGCTGAGGACAGCACATGCTTGAACTTTGATTATTAACTCCAAGCAATCGCCTCACTTAAGCTCAATGAAAGGCGTAGGCAGTGTGAACGACTGTCGGAGATCGCCTTGCAACAAATCAGTGCCTCCACAACTTCATACCCACAACTCATAATTTTGATTACCGGCGCATAAGACGCACTCCATATTTTAGGCGTATTCCGATGGAAAAAAAGTGCGTCCAATGCGCCGACTAATACGGTAAATGAAAACCTTAAACATGCTTTTACTTCCCAACGATTGTTTCAGATCCTTACATTAAAAAGAATCAAATATTCATGTTAAAATTTCAACTGCCTCCAAAAGATATTCCGATTACTTAGGATTATTTCAGACTGAAATGAGTATAGAGTGAAAATTGAAAATATTCAATAATTTTTTTTCCTTTTTTTCTTAAACAATCCTTTGTCTAACACTGAATTTACATATTTAAAAATAACTACACTGAACTTGATAAATTCGAAAGCGATTTATCCGGACATCACAAAAAAGAAAGTTTAAAACAGTCAAAGACTTCAATTTTTTTTCAGAATTTTTTAAGAATAGTATATTTTTAATAATAGAATAGATCCACTTCGGCTCTTAAAAACTATGCCTGAGAGCTAAAAAAGAGAAAAACAAGAAAGGAAAATAAGATAGGGAATTTATTAACATAAAATGGAGGATCTCGTGTAAGCAATTTTCCCTATTAGTGGCGAAAGGTTAGGAAAAGAAGAAACGGGATACAGATATAAGACTACGAGCATCTTGTACGGGATTTGAATCGTACCGAGACCAATACCCATAGGCGTAGCGTGCTTCTAATTTTTTTTTTTGATTGGGGGGGGGGGACACGAATTGAATTCAGACAGGTCCCTCCTTAGCACATTGACTGCCGGACGGTCCTTAAAATATGAAATATTATGATTTTTTTTCAAATTGAATAAGAATAGAATTGATGTTTGAGTAGTATTCAAAAGTTATACAATGAGAAAAATAAATATGATATAAATAAAATGAGAAAAAAAATATAGCATCGAATTTTTGTTATAGATCATATTGTTAAAAACTATGTTAAGTCTAAAGACATAATTGGAATCTTCAGTCTCACAGTTTGAAAAAGCGGAAAAAACCCAAATTTCTTAAACGTTTTCTACAATTTTCCAATTTTACCTGAACTTCTATTAAAGTTTTAATTTATTTCAAGTTAAGTTGGGGAGGGGCACATGCCCCCCCCCCCCCCCGTGCTCCCCTGGTGCTACGCCTAGGGTGCCCGGTATAAAGGGCTTAAGTCAAAAGTGATTTTTAGCTATTTGTTAGTATTGATAAAAAAATCTTTTGACTTCTATAAAAGACTTAAGTCTATCAATTCTGTATACAAAAGTACAATTCTTCGTATAAAAGACTCAAGTCGAAACTATTGTTCTGCGATTGGTATAAAAGCCAATAACTTGGTATATTCTTCCCCCCCCCCCCCCTCGACGCTACGACTATGCCAATACCGGAATAAAATCAAGGAACCCGGTAAAAATCCTTACCCCAGGGTCTGCATCGGCTCTCGAAAACACTGACTGGTCCAAGAGCAAAATGCAAGTTCCTACAAGTACTTCTGTAAAAAATAAAATTCCCCTTATATGTATGTAACAGTCGATACATGATATCAAAAATTTGATTTTGGTCATATTTTGAGTAAACTATTTTAAAAACAGTGAACAGTTTTTTCTACAGCAGCTAAAATGTTGGAATATTTTTTATCAAAACTGAAACTATACCTAACGCGATTAAAGCCATGATTAAATAACTCCATTAAATACTTTGAGACAGTTAAATTTCCCTATAAACATCGTAAAGTTCAACTCCATTCTGATATGTTTCTAATACTCAGAAACGTGTCGTTTTATGTCGTTTCTAAAAAATATACTGAGAAATTTTTCGATTTTTTTTTCTGCTTAATGGTAATATTTAACTGATTATATGCAAAATATGATTTTGTACTCTTATGATTTGATAGGCTCTTATTTAAAGAAAAAGTTAAAATTTTATGTTTCAATGAGAATTTTTTTTACTGTTTATGCAACTTGTGCAAATAATGAGAATAGCACATATAGAGAAAATTGTTAATAAAACCAATCAAAGATGGCAGCACTAGAGAAGTGAAGTTTTGAATTCTGTTTCAAAGAACTTTTCATTCCATTTGAAAGAGGATAACTTTTAGATTTTGAAAAAACTTTCTTTCCCCCTGCAGACCAAAACTTTTATATATATATATATATATATATATATATATATATATATATATATATATATATATATATATATATATATATATATATATATATATAACGTTTGGAAGTAATTTCAAACGTCAATTGGTTCCAGAAGGCACGAAGAGTACTGAACGAATTTTTCCCACAGAGAGTAATGTAAACTAAAATAATCCGTTACTGAACCCAAGAAATTTCCCATTATATCTGGCAGTTTATAAATTGATGGGGTTGTTTTTTGTTACAAAGTCTCAAAACTAGAAAGATATAATTAATAAAACGATAATTAGATAAAATAAAATAAAATTTAACTTCACTTAATCAGTACTGAAAGGAGTTCATGACCTAGTGGGATGGTGGCGAGAGGTTTTTGCTTAAAAGAGGAATTCCCGTCCAATAAAACAACAGGACACTCGAACAGGTTTTTTTTGTCTTTTCTGTCTACCACTGAACCTTGCTGTAGACTCAAATATAGGGAGTTTCACCGCAAACCTATCCAGAGAAATTTGTTCTGCCTACGTTTCAAAATGTTTTTAAAGTCAACATTTCGGCTTGCCAGAGCTTTGCCAGGGTATACTTTTCAACAATATTTTGTAATTCAACCCATTTATAACACATCTCTTGTAGCATGGCAGTAGGGGCTTCCACCCATCCCTCCTCCTCACTTGAAAACAGTTCCCCAGCCTCTATCTGTTGCTGCTCCCTTTCCAGTTCTTGCAGCTGTTCAGTGCTGAGCTCTTGTCTGTGTTCTTCCACTAAATCTCCGATGCCTTCATCCCTGACTTTCAGACCCATGTGCTTTCCCATAGACACGATATCCTCCGCTATTGGTACAGCCTCAAAACCTTCAAAGTCCCTCGGGGTTATTCTCATCTTTGTGCTGCAGCGAGATTAGACACGTAGCTACAACGCTCTTGTCTTACTTAGCTATTGTTCTCAATAATTTCTGTTAGGCGGTATCACTATCCTTCTCCGAACCCATGATGACTTATACTACTCCCTCCTGCCCCAAAAAAGTGAAGGGCGAAATATGTAAAGTTCTATTCTGAGCACGAGACTAACGCAGCAGTCTTTGTTTCTTCCAGAGAGACGGTATTGCCTAATGCAAGTTTTACAGCAAGTTTGATGAGTACCAAGCAAAGGTCAAATGCAGAAGCTTTTTTTTATCGCGTCGTAACTTGCCTATTTCCGAAACAGACGAGTACTGAGGTATGACTGTATAATACTTTGGATGATACCTCAAATATCAGCACATTCTTCACTAATAGCCATACTTCTATTCAGTGTCAGCAAACTAACAACAAGCAACAAACAACAAACAATTCCCCTATTCCTACAACGCTCCCTCCTCCCTTTCATACCGTATTGATTTGGGCGGGAAACCCTCTTCAATAAATATGTTCCTCTACATCAGTGGTTCCCAACCCGGAGAAGTCAGAGAGACCACTAAGCCAGAAATTAAACCATGTGCGGACCACCACCACCAACAACAACAACCAACTTAAGGAGGGGGGGGGGGTATAGAATATCCCTCAGGCAAAAGGATACAGAATTAACATACTCGCATTCTAACGTATCATATTCTAATAATAAAATAAGTATATTAAACTTTTAAGAAATTTTAATTCAACACCTGATAGTCATTGGATATATTCGGCCCATCTAGCTGAGCGAACATTGCTTTCAAAATCTCTATTTATTTGGCAACTTTTTTATGTGTGGTGCCGGACCACTCTCAAGGCTCTCGCGGGCCATCGGTTGGGAACCATGCTCTACATTAACTCGACACTATAACTCCTTCACTATATAACGAGAGGCTCAAAATATATAATGAAGGCTGTTATTTTAAAACGACGAAGTTGCTAAAAAATGCTTTAGATACACTTTTATAAAGGTACCACTAAATGCAAAAATAACCTGTAGTTTCTGGGCGTAATGGACCTAATGGTAAAGGTAACAATGGTTATGGTAAATGTAACAATGTTATGGTAAAGATCCATTAAAACTGCATGACCAAGAGGACAAGTCATTTGATTGTGCAATGCTAGACACGAGTAGCTGTAACTTTCAGTTTACTAAACACTTAAAAAGGCCATTTAAGAACATGGTTGCTTTAAACACAGAAATAAAATATATCTAAACTAGGGTAAAGGAAGATACAAATCAATACCAACCTGCGGAAAATACCAAAATGACAATAAAAGCCAGTTCAGAGATGTTTTTTTTTGCCTTAATTTGTTTTGCGCATCTTTACCTTCAGTTTATAAGTAAATATAACTGACAGTCCAGTGACTGTCACCTTTTTATTGGCTGAATTCAATCACTTTGACAAGTCGTTCTTTTTTCTGCTTCCTGTTTTTATTTTATTTCGTCTTTAATGTCTTAGGAAAATGTTAGGAAAATGAACCGTCTTGAATTTAGTGTTGTTTCAAATAATGAAACAAATAAATAATAATCCCAGTTTTTGGAAATAAAAACCACCCCGAATTACCGCAAATCATATATCTTGAAGAAAGGGAAATTTTCGAGGTTTATATTATTGACTGTACCATTAAAATTTATCCCAAAGGAACTTTGTAACCGAACCAGAGCTTGTGGTGTATGCCTCTTGGGACATCTCTCGAGCATAAACAGAGGTTTATACTTAGGAGTTTATGAATTAATTATAAACAACTTAACGGTTTATACTCAGAGTATTTGAAGGAAGCGTAGGGTCGTAGTAGATATTCATGATAGTTATAGTGCCATGAAGCTGAAATTGATTTATGTTCTTTTAACTAAAAAAAAATTTGATTGAATTTTAAATTACATTTTTTAATAAAACTTAGACAGATAGCTCATTACATGACAAAGGAAACATTTTCTCCTAACAGTGAACTTTTACGCAGAATATTAATAAGCGCAGAATATTTACGTGTCTAAGAAGTATACATCGGCTTAAAATACACTAGACTAACATTCAAGAATATGCGAATGACCCCTTTTTAAGGTAATTTGGTCATAAGTATTTGTTTTTAAACTTCCATTAGCTACACAATGTTTCACAGATGTAGTAGCATTAGTAGAGGCCTGCACGGGCCGACAATTCAAAGACCGTTTTGATTAATCATTCGCATGATGAAACGATGAAATTGACATTAAGCTTTTTTTTTTTTTTTTTTTTTTTTTTTTTTTTTTTAACCTATGGCTTTATTTGGAAAATTAATCCATATTTACAGGCAACACAAACAGCAAAGAACTAAGCATTGAACAGATGCCTAAAGCACAACAGATGACATTAAGCTGGTTTTCCTATTTTTGTTTGAATGGAAATGCAAATCTCTTGAACTAATTAAAATCAATTTTTAATATTTATAAGAGCATCGCCATCAATGCATTAAAAGGTAGCTGTTCTTAAAATAAAGTGTCTCAATAACTACTAAATGCTCCTTGGAAATATCTAAGTATATAGGTGAAAGACTTCTTGATCCTTAAGTTGTCATGATTTTTCTCTCAATTCTGCCGCCATATAAATATCATTGTCTGTAATACTTTGTTTTAGAAAGATTAAAATTTCAAAGTTAAATCATGCTTTCTTTGGGATAAATTTCGTGAATAAATAATTCTACTTGCAGCACTGTTTTCACTTTTTATGCGTAGGAAAATAGGGTTTCAAAACAACTTGTCTTCAGGGCCTAGAAAAATTTTATTCGTCGAACTTTTAACGTCAAAAAAGTCCTTTTATTATTTTCAGAGTAATTTTTGTTTCCTGGAAAATAATTTTCGAATTTTCGATTTCAATCTCAAGCCTGAAGGCAGTTTAAGGAAAATGGAAAACTAAAAATAGCTGCAATTGCACCCGGATACCTAGCGAAGAATATTTGATATATCGTTTTAAAGATGGCAAATAGTCGAAAATTATATTACAAGATGGACAGATATTAAATCTACAGATGCACAGCAGTGTATACGTAGACAGTATAGCACAAAAAAGCTGCATCTGGCAATTTAATCGTCATAGAAACCTGCGTCATTGTGCTATTTGATGTAAAATATCTATAGATGTATCCCACTTTCTCTGGCACTGAAGCGCCAGAGAAAGTGGGATACATCTAATATGTCGTTGGGTATTGGATATTAAAGTTGATATCGTGCAGTGAACGTTGTACAGTATGCCCTCTGATGTTGGTAGAGGCCCCAACATTGAATTACGATGTTATTTGTGGCAATGTTGCACTCCTTTAGCTTGATATGATTGCCTACTAAATGACGACAATCACGTTCATTCTGGAGTGCGATAGCGTGGAGTCTTTCGACGGCCATACTACCGCATAAGGTTCGATGTTTTACCGGAAATCTTCTATTTTAGGTACACCCTTGAAATGGTCGAAGTTGAAAACCTACACTTTGCCTGTATCTCCAAAATACCATGACACATCGAAGGAGCACTAACTGTCATACTTCGCTAAAATTCACCTAAATCATGATCGACTGCTATGTTCAATACTCAATAAGCTTTTCAAGCATCTGTCCCTCTAAGTAAATGTATCTACAAATATATGTCCCTAAGTAATCTGTTTTCGGACGACAGCTTTTATGAGAATTGTTACATGTTCCGAAAGTGATCGTCTATCCCTGTTATTCTAATGCAGGGATTCCCAACGGGGTCCAGGTGGACCCCTTGGGGGTCGATGGAGGTTTAAAAAGGGTCTATAGTATTTCAGGGGTCTATTGGGGTCGATGATAAATTTTTCTGTTTTAAAATTTAATTTAATTTTTTAGGAATGCAATTAGATAATATATCCGTTTTAATATGTATAAATACAGATTTGCATAGGGCGGAGTGATCCACCCATCTAAAGTCGAATGGCATGACGCTTTTGTATATGTGTCGAATGAAATTATATTATAATTACATATATGTAATTATAATAGTTTTACTGAGTATATATCTACTGAGTATATATATAATAGTTTTACTAGTATAATCAATTTTACTGAACAAGTCAGTAAAATTGTTTAGTAAAATATATATTTATATTCGTTACGTTAGTTATTGTGACTATACGATGATAAGCAATTTCAGGCCAAAGATTAAAAAAAAATGTATCAATGCATCAAGCACACCAACACATTAATTAAAATAGAACTTTTGCGTAATTGCAATCTGTGTTTCTGAAATCTTGTTTACATTCGTGAAATTAAAAATGAAAATAGCACAAAGATAATAAAGCATAAACCTAATGAACCATTTTTTCTAATTTTTTGTTCATATTCTTAGTCAAATTGTTATCTTTAAGTGTTTTATGTGCAATTATTAGTATTATAATTATCTTTTATGCTGCATATTATAGAGAAAAATGTGAGGGGTCGATGAAGAAAATTATTCTTTTAAGGGGACAGTGGACTTTCAAAATTGTGAAAATTGTCCAAAAATTCGATTTTTTTTTATTTTATTGAATTGTGAAACTGCGGACGAGTAGGAATGTGTTGCAAAAAGAATTTTTAATTTTTGTGAATACTTCCCTAGTTATAGGAATTTGTATTTAATTTAGATATTATGTGATTACTAATAGCAATAACTTTAAATGCGTTTTTCTCAAAATAAAAATTTTCATGTCATACGAATATTCAAACTGCTCCAGGCGCATTTCTAATTATCGTATTGCTTTGAAATTTAAGTTTTATATATTTAACTGTATATCAAATAAATCTTATTGAAAAAATTTATGCTTCGTAGCTCAGAATTTCTAAATTTTGTACTTGAAAAGATGATTTATAGGTATTTTGCGCAATAAAAAGAGTGTTTTTACTATTATTATTTTTTTTCTCTTTATATTTTTAATGAATACTTAAAATAAGCAATAAGTTTCATTGTTAGTTCTATTAGGTATCCTGTAAATAAAAATTACCACATTATATGCAAAAGAAATGCGTGTGGAACATTTTTAATTAGGCCAATTTTTGATATAATTCATAATTCATAATTCATAAATTATTAATATTTCATCATTAAATTTTAACCACTTTTACATATATATGGTACTAATCACATATTCAAGTTTCAAGCAAATCCATTCAAAACAAAAAAAATTAGGTTTGAAGGTCCATTGTCCCCTTAAAAGGGGTTGATGTAGGAAAAAGGTTGGGAACCCCTGTTCTAACACTTCTGTGTATTTTAAGTCAGGAAATCAAAAATGTAGTTCTTGGGAATAATTTTGTGCCGTGGAATCCCTTAATCAAATTTTAAAACCCTGCAGCATCTAGAAAAATGTGTTTCATCATTAACAACTTCAGTTTTTTTTCCCGGGAGATAAAATTAATTTGACTTCATTTACAGGATAGCTAGATCGGCACAGAAAATCGTATCGATTATTAAATTTCGTGGCACGGGAAAAAAAAGTAACCCGTTTGAGAGAATGTAAAGTTGAAAAATTCAACGTGGTTAGTTTTTGTGCTGTCGACAAACCTTAACTATAGTCATTAGCGCTGAAATCGTGGCAATTTAGTTCTGTAATTCTCTTTTGCTGCCCTAATCACCATAATGTATTTTTACTGAATCGAAACTGATTAGCTGAGCTGGGATCAATCCGTAAATTTGTTTCTCTTATTTCGTTGAGGTTTAAACTTAAGTTTTTAATCATTTGGTGGTAAATTTATACTCTCAAAATGTTTTTATGCAACTGGTTTCATTCTGACCGCACTAAGCACTTATATGAATTTATATTTTTAAACTCATAATTATCAAAAGGATGCCAAAAATTTGTTTCTGTTAATTTGTAACTCAATACATTAAAAACAGTACGTTGTATGCGCGAAACTTAGGTAAATCAGGAATGAACAGAAGTAGATAAATATAAGCATTATTAATATTGGACTGTGGGTTTTCAAGTAAGGAAATTTATTTAGAACTAGTTGATACCGTCTAACATGACGGTATCAATTAGTTGTAAATAAAATCTATCTGTCATTACTAGACGTATTTAACTATTTTTTACTATCTAGCCGTCAAAACCTGACGGCTAGATAGTAAATAAATGAACTAATATACAAATTATACTCAACAAATCATTGCCAAATGTTGACAACCATAATAATGCTCAGAAACAAATTAATGTGTTTAAGCGGCCTGGTGCTTAGTGAGTATCTAAAGCCAGATTTAAAAATGTCACTGAGCATGCGCAGAAAGAATTTTTTTTTTTAAATTGTAAATTATAACAATATTATAAATTGTAGATTAAACAGTGCGAAATAAACAATTTCCACCAGGTTTAATCTTATATTTCACAAACATAATCATCATAAAAATAAAAATGTCTGAGAGAGATCTAGAGAGACTCCTCATAATAAACGTGTTTATCATTAAATCATGTCACTGAGCATGCGCAGAAACAGTGAGTTCTTAAAGACAGATTTAAACATACCACTGAGCATGCGCAGAAATCAATTTCTAATTGTAAATTATCTCTAATTAATAGAAATTGCGGTTACAAAAACCAAATTTGACAAGTCTACAGATTACAATTTTTCGTTTAAGATCAAAATGAAGTAAATTGATGTAGTAGTTTCTCTCAAAGACTGCCTAAAAAGTCGGCTTAGCAACTTAAATATATACAAATGGAGTACAAAATAATACGAACACCTGTGAAAAAGTATGACGTATTTCACACCTGCCGTACAGCCGCGCCACCTGCAACAGAAGTCTGCCACCTAGTGAGCGTGAAGAGGAAGGCATCAGTCTATCAACAGCAGTCACCTACGTTGCATGCTTCTATCGAACTGTCTGTGATAAGTTGAAATGTCAGACCTGTCAGAGTTCCAAAGAGGAATGATAGCTGGAACGCGTTTAAGTGGAGCATCGGTTACGGAAACAGCAAACCTTTTGGGGTTTGCAAGGAGTACGGTATCAGCCGTTATGACAGCGTACACGAAAGAGGGTAAGACGACGTCTTCAAAGCACAACAGTGGCCGAAAGTCCAAGCTTGTTGATAGGGATAGACGGGTCTTGAAGCGCATAGTAGCCCGAAAGCACAAGCAATCGTTATCTGAGATAACATCCGAAATGAACAGTCATCTCCAGGACCCCGTTTCAACAAAAAAGGGAATTTCATGCTGCGAACATTTATGGCAGAGTGGCAATTCGTAAACCCTTGGTGACAGCAACTAATGCTTTCAAGCGACGCCAGTGGTGCAGAGATCACAAAGGCTGGTCCCCACAGCAGTGGCAACAGGTAATATGGTCAGATGAATCGTCATTCCCCCTATTTCAGACGACCGGACGCGTTTATGTCTGGAGAACGCCCAAAGAAGCGTTTCATACTGAATGCCTCTTGCCGACTGTGAAGCATGCGGATGGCTCCATTATGGTATGGGGTGCGATATATCTTGGGCCACTTGTTATTCTGCATGGGAGGATCAAATCCAATCACTATCTAAGCGTTCTAGGGGATCATGTCCATCCTTTTGTCCAGACTGTATTCCCTGGAGAGCGACCGCTTTTTCAAGACGACAACGCCCCTATCCACACTGCAAGGTGTGTTCAAGAATGGTTCGAAGAGCATGACGATGCAGTTGAACATCTCGCCTGGCCCCCTCAGTCTCCGGACTTGAATATTATTGAACATTTATGGCAATATTTGGAGTCCAAACTTCGTTCCCGATTTCCACCTCCATCCGGACTTTCGGAATTAGAGACCGCTCTGCAGGAGGAATGGCTTAATATTCCTTTAAATATTGTCCATGACCTTTATGCATCTATCCCACGTCGCATTAAATCTGTACTTCAGTCAAAGGGTGGTCCAACCCCCTATTAATAAAGATTTTCCATTATTTCACAGGTGTTCGTATTATTTTGTTCACCATCTGTAGATTCATAATCTATTTACCATTAAATTTAGGATGCAATTTGAATTCATTGCTGCCATCTGTCGTGTGAAAGAGGAATCTTTTACTCCAAGCAAAATTAATTTTCATGCAAACATAACATAGTATTACATAACTAAGCTTTTGAAGCTGGAAATTAAAAATTACTAATATTTTTATGGCAAAATAGAATACATTAAATTTAATATTTTAAAAATAATTTTTTGATTCGGACTGATTTTTTAAAAACTATTTAATTTAGTGTTTTTATAAAATTGGAACATTTTATTACCGTCTTCAAAATGTTTATTATAAATGCAAAAATTATTTACGAAATACAAAATAGTTTGTTTGTCTATAATTCAGTATAGCATAAACGGTGCACAAAGCCCCTTATTTTGATGAATTTAATGTCCTCTAGATGTCTAGTGAAAATATGCTATCTATTGATCATTCTTAAAAGAAAAAATTATAGGTTGTATGGATTGGCGAGAAATCACCATAAAAAGTGACAAAAATCTGAACGGTAGTTAATCTGAACTGCACCCCTTTTTTTAACATTTCATGATATATTTAACATTATCATAATGTATCCTACATTTCATTTTCATAATGCATCCTACATTTTATATAACGTATCATGCAGTATATCTATACTTATATATAAAGAGAGAGCGATTTTGCACGAGGAGGGTAATCTTCAGAACCACTGTACCTATTTGAAAAATTCTTTCACTGTTTGAAAGGTACATTATTCCAGATGGACATAGGCTATATATTATGTATATCTGATCAGTAGAAATAAAGTTAGGGGCTTAATCCTAAGAATCTCAATTGTTACCGCTACTGTCCTCTACCGCTTTTTCCACCGAAGTCTTTAACGATCCTTAGCGTGGTGCTATCTATACTTATATATAAAGAGAGAGCGATTTTTGTACTTGGAGGGTAATCTTCAGAACCACTGTACCTATTTGAAAAATTCTTTCACTGTTACAAAGGTACATTATTCCAGATGGACATAGGCTATATATTATGTATATCTGATCAGTAGAAATAAAGTTAGGGGCTTAATCCTAAGAATCTCAATTGTTACCGTTACTGTCCTCTACCGCTTTTTGCGCCGAAGTCTTCAACGATCCTTAGCGTGGTGCTATCTATACTTATATATAAAGAGAGAGCGATTTTTGTACGTGGAGGGTAATCTTCAGAACCACTGTACCTATTTGAAAAATTCTTTCACTGTTTGAAAGGTACATTATTCCAGATGGACATAGGCTATATATTATGTATATCTGATCAGTAGAAATAAAGTTAGGGGCTTAATCCTAACAATCTCAATTGTTACCGCTACTGTCCTCTACCGCTTTTTGCGCCGAAGGTTTCAACGATCCTTAGCGTGGTGCTATCGCGGTGGGCTTCTGTTCTGACGCTAGCGGTTCGAACCTAGCCGTTCTCCGGCACGCCTTTTTCTTTTAAAAAATTTATTTTAATTATTAACTAACGTAAAATTAATTTAAGGTATTATTTAGGTTATTATTAAGGTAAAAAAAGATTTACAATTTATTGGCTATCAACTGGAAATTTATTGGTATAATATTTTGTTCAACCCGGACAAAGTCGGGACGGGCCGCTAGTACTTATATATAAAGAGAGAGCGATTTTGTACGTGGAGGGTAATCTTCAGAACCACTGTACCTATTTGAAAAATTCTTTCACTGTTTGAAAGGTACAGTATTCCAGATGGACATAGGCTATATATTATGTATATGTAATCAGTAGAAATAAAGTTAGGGGCTTAATCCTAAGAATCTCCATTGTTACCGCTACTGTCCTCTATCGCTTTTTGTGCCGAAGTCTTCAACGATCATTAGCGTGGTGCTATCTATACTTATATATAAAGAGAGAGCGATTTTGTACGTGGAGGGTAATCTTCAGAACCACTGTACCTATTTGAAAAATTCTTTCACTGTTTGAAAGCTACATTATTCCAGATGGACATAGGCTATATATTATGTATATCTGATCAGTAGAAATAAAGTTAGGGGCTTAATCCTAACAATCTCCATTGTTTCTGCTACTGTCCTCTACCGCTTTTTGTGCCGAAGTCTTCAACGATCCTTAGCGTGGTGCTATCTATACTTATCTATACTTATATATAAAGAGAGAGCGATTTTGTACGTGGAGGGTAATCTTCAGATCCACTGTACCTATTTGAAAAATTCTTTCACTGTTTGAAAGTTACAGTATTCCAGATGGACATAGGCTATATATTATGTATATCTTATCAGTAGAAATAAAGTTAGGGGCTTAATCCTAACAATCTCCATTTTTTTCTCTACTGTCTTCTACCGCTTTTTGTTCCGAAGATTTCAACGATCCTTATCGTGGTGCTATCGAGGTGGGCTTCTGTTCTGACGCTAGAGTTTCGAACCTAGCCGTTCTCCAGCTCGCCTTTTTCTTGTAAAAAAATTATTTTAATTATTAACTAACATAAAATTAATTTAAGGTATTATTTCTGTTATTATTAAGGTAAAAAAAGATTTACAATTTATTGTCTATGAACTGGAAATTTATTGGTATAATATTTTGTTCAACCCGGACAAAGTCGGGACGGGCTGCTAGTATCTTATAATTTACTATATGTGTACATTCAGTGTGTACCATATAGTAAATTATAGAGTATCTCATCGTGTATTCTTATTGTATATCAAGCAATACATCATAGTGTATCATAAGTATAACAGAGCATTCTCAAAGTGTATCATGTTCATAAAGAATTCTTATAGAGTATACCGTAAAATGCACCATCATGATTTTTTGTTATGTAACATAATTTAAGCCATGGTGTTTTCGGGATTGTATAGGATATCATGGGGTATCTTCATAGAGTATCGCGCAGTATATCATTGTGATTTAAATGGTGTATCAAATGGCATATTCTCACACTGTATTATATTTCTTGATGTACCATTATAGTCTATTTCTATAATATCAGATACATTATCAAAAGTAACGAATTGTGGTTAAGCAAGTGGGTCACAGGTGGGGACTCTTTGTCAAGTATTGTCCCGAGAATTTATTGCTGAGTTGCACATTCTATTTGAAAGGAAAACTATAAAGCACGCTGTAATAATTCCAAGCCTCAAATGTAGATGTCGCCACCATACGGATAGACTTTGCGTGCAAACTTACATCGTACTGTCATTTATTTAAGCAGAGAGAGTTTGGATTTTGTCGAGAGTGGAGACCTCCCGGTCTGATGCCCAATTTTGGACTATGTTAGGTTAACTTGTTTTTCTCTATATGTTGTTTAATTATTTTGTACTGGGTTAAGTACCGTCCTTGTGAAATGTAATCCGTCCCTTGTAACTGGGATTTCTAGAGTAATTAAACATGTTCTAAACTTTACCCCGAGATTTTCTTGATGACTTTTAGTTTAACACCAGTAATTATATTAATAACAGTTACAAAACCAATTTTTTATTCAAGGTTTATAAAACCGTGACAGATCAAATTTGCAGTGAGAACTGGCAGATAGGCTTTGAAGTTGCCAAAGATGTTTATTCCCCGTGAATCACAGATAATGCACCTAATGTAAATAAAGTAAGCCTTGAAAAGTGTAATTAAAGTCCGAAGCCATCTCTCTGGCTCTATAATACTCAACGAAAATATATTTTTTGTTTGTTTCGGCGTCACTGAACGAGCTGCATCAGAGTTCGTAATTTCCGCGCATCTTAAAATTTCTTTACCGCCATTCACGCAGCCTTAGTTTCGGACGTTCTCAAAGCCAGAATTAATGTATATGCAAATGTGGCACTGATACGGTGCGTAGGAGAGAAAGCAAAAAGGTCTGGCGTTACAGACTATTTTAGTCGCTCAGCTGACTTTGATTCCGTGGGAAAAATGGGGTAAGAAATGAGATTTTGATGAAAAAATAGAAAGATAGAAAGAAAGGGACCCCCTTTCTTCTTTATAATACTGTCGGGAGACTAGCAGGCTTACGTAGCGACATTTAAATGACAGTTCCGCAACCAGCGATGAACTAACATATTAATACACTGCTGGCCACCCAAATTGCAACACCAAGAAAGACAAGAGATATCACAACAAAATTTATTTTGTAGATAACATGTTGACCAAGCTGACCATTTTTACATGTTTTTATTAAAAAGTTATTAACTTACATCGATTGTTAGCTGTTCGGCGGAGAGTGAAAGAAAGAGAAGGAAAGGAACACCAGCGCTTCTTTATTATGCTATTGAGATACTTTAGCAGGCTGAGGTAGAGCAGAGTAAAGGCAGTTGAAATGGTTAAAATATTGAATTCTTAAGATCTCTAAATAACACCGAGAGCGCAAATACATTTAAAAGCCGTAAGAATATTTTTGATGGCACTTAAGCTTGTAGACTATTGGCGCAAGTCCACTATTTTTAATATTAAAAATTTATAATTTAAACTTAGATTTGAGATCATATGTCCGCCTTTTACAAATTTAAATATAGTTGTATTTTACACCCAGAAACTTAAATATTCTAAAAATGACGTAAAAACAACGTTAAGTTGATCGTTAAATACGGTTAAATAAGATCGTTTAATGAAGTTATTACACGTTGGCGGAAGATAATATAATGTTCATAGAATTGATACAAGTTGGAGCAGTGAAGAGAAGTAACAGTTTCTGCAATGACTCTGCTGAATGATTTTTAGATAAGCTCTGCGTTAGAGGCTAGAATTAAAGACAAGAAACGAGACGTTACCAGCGTATGTGTGAATTAAAACCATTGAAAAAAATTAGCTTTACGGCTTTGCATGACATAAATAGATCATAGTACATATTATATACTTTTCAACTTGTATGTTTCATTTACTCATTGATCAGCCTTTATTATGAAACGAAATAGAGCAACTTATTGAAAATGGCTTTTATACGCACTTATAGTTTGCAACACAGGTTTATTTTCGCTATAATCTCAGTATTAGCAACATAACAAGAACTACAAGAAAGACAAGAGATATCACAACAAAATTTATTTTACACATACTACAATAGTCACAAGAAAGTCAGATAGCCTTAACAAAATTAACTTAACATTATTGCTAAACATTAAAAAATTCACCGAAAATCTTTAAGGACGAAGAATTTAAGGACGTGCTATGTCTGAACAAATTAAATATCTATCCTAAGTATTTCGGGGTTTTCAACGATGAAGCCAATCCTTTTTGATAAAATCGTCCATCGCTATCAGATTTTTTTTTTTCTGTTTAACGTCATTACCGCCTCCCAGTTCCAATTTCCCTTCATCTGTAAGTTCATTTCTGTAGTTCTACTACATTACGTGTTAAATATACCGTATCTGGACTTCCGGATAGATATTTGTTTAGAGAGTTCGAAGTATAAATACAACTTGTTTTTTTCTAATTTTGTTCCACATATGTACCTTGAATTCATTTGAAACGAGCATGATGTATATAAACAGCTGCGGTTTCTCTCTATAGCCCAGTTGCAAGTATTTGTATACAATTGAAAGGCAAAATATACCTTGCGCCATCTTCTCATCAGTATTTTATTCCTCAGTTATTCCATTTCTATAATTTAAAAAATAATTACCGTATTTTTCGGACCATGAGACGCACAGGACGATAAGATGCACCTCAAATCTATGAGAGGATTTTTAGAATACAATATTTTGTATTTTGTTAGGTAAATAAAGATATTTTCAATTTATTACGTGACACAGATAAAAAAAATATACAGTAAAACCTCGTTTGTCCGGCTCTAGTTTATCCGGATATTCGGATAATCCGGATCAGATTTGTAAACTTTTTTTAAATACAATGTTCAAATATAATAGTTTTCAACTATGATAACAAGAACGTAACTATAAGTACGTCAAATATTCGCTTTTTAGTCTGATTCAATGTACAGTTCCTTCATAGATTATACAATAAATTATGGTAATAAAATGCTTTTTGTTGAGTTTAAGAAAGATTTATTAGAGTGTCACAGGGCGTTGACGTGGATTGACCCAGAAAAGTTATTTTTATATTTTTTATTGTCTTGTAAACAATACTATGTAATTTTGTAACAAAACATAGTTTTTTTTATCGTATTAAACAGTAAGTTTGCTTAGTTAAGGATTTTGTTTTTCTTATTACCCATATTACCCGGATTATCCGGATTTGTAATTGTTAGGATTGCCTATGGTCCCAGTTAGTCCAGATAAACGAGGTCTTACTGTATGTAATAAAAATATATAATAATAATAATAATAATAATATATATATATATATATATATAACATGTTTATTAAAATATTCATTTAATTTTAATGTTATCTTTTGACCATAAAACGCACTCCAATTTTAAGTCGATTTTATGTAAAATTTTATGTCTTATGGTTTGAAAAATACGACAATTATTATTTTTTCCTGGCTAATAGTATTGGAGGATTTTAAAAATTTAACTTCTTCAGAAATTGCAAAAATGTGCTGAGATATATTCGTGATCGGATTTGTTTACGTTTTCGCAACCACGCAAAAATAAATGAAATTAAAAAAAATTAAAGCAATACCAACTCATGGCTGTTTGACAATGTTCAGCAATTTTGAACGCCCATTTTTGCGGCGTGGAAAAATATATTACCCCCGACCATTAAATAAAATTACTTCTTTTTTATCTTTCCCGTGCTTCATCATAAAGGAAATACGAAAATTAATTTGAGAAATTTGCTAAAAAGACTTTTTTTTTCAATTTCGTCGGCAATGGAATCTTATTAATTAGTATTCAATTAATTAAATCTCATTTAATTACGCGTTCAGATGTTTTACTCATTTAAAACAAACCATTTACCGACCCCAGAAAAGGATTTTAGTTTATCTTTGCGGGAGAAGGAATTGATTTGAATTCACTGGTAAGAAAAATTGGATCGATTCAATGGGAGTCATTCCGGGACTTAGTTAAAGTTGTTTGGACTGCAATATTCACGATTTTTTTAAGACGTTTAAACAACAAGATTAGTTTTGAGTAATGTGTGAATCTCTAATGAACTGCTCAGGGCTTCAAAAGTGATGTAATCTAAGGAAGAACACTTTCTTTCATAGCACTAATCCCCCCGAAACTGTTTTTTTAGATTATTATAATTTTTTTTCGGACTTGACATTGATAAAGGACATTTTGTATGTGTATTCCCGATATCAGTTTGTTTTGTCTGAAGAAGAAAAAAGGGCTTTCGCTTATTGGACTGAGGCTTTATTATAATTTGGAGAAGGGTAAACATTCGACAGCATTCTTATGGTAACACTTTGATTTGTTCCTAAAGTTCGTGTCACCGTACGATATTATAACTTTTGCAGTGCGACAGTTTTAAATTAGTTTAGGGTTGCAGATATCGTGAGCTCTTTTGTTTAAGGTGGTGCATCAGTTGACATTGTTGATTTTCAATCCTGTGTTAAGCTATGGGGGAATTTTACGGTCGGTAATTTTTTAGTATCTATTTAGAAAATGAATTATTTCTAAATTATTATTTTACTTTTTTATGTGTACGGAAAATGCATTTAAGAAATGACCATTCAATTTTTAAAATTTTTCGTTTTTCAATAGTTTTTTTTCCAGTGCATTTATTTATGTTTATCTCTGTAGAATTAAAACTTTCTGAAACGATTTAATAGTTTTATGAAAAAAATGTGCATATCAGCTAAAGATGTACTTTCAGATGCTGAAATAAGAATTAAAATAATGTGCATTTGGCTATATGTGATGAGATAAAGACGGAGGATGCACCGATTTAAGCTTTCCAGTTGGTCCCGTACAGATTTAAACTCTACGTCAAGCTGTAAAGAAATTTTTATGATTGTTTTTCCTAATTAAAACGCTGGTGGCCTGGTTTTTCTCACCACTTCCTTGACACAAAATAAATTCTGGGGTTGAACTCTTTAACCCCCAAAACTGGATGTAAACAGAGCTCAGGAAAATAATGTGTTGTTTAAGGTTATTTAAGGTTGTTTTAAATATATTTATATTTACTAAATTTCTTAGAAGCAAACTCCTTCATCTGCACTTTACATATTTTTTGTATATTTCTTTTCTTGAGAGAGATAAAAAAAGAGAAGTCCTCAGTTTATATGTACAGTAGTTTCATCCCAAAATTATAAACGCATCTCAAATAAATTTTGACCGAAAATTGGTTTATACAAGCATGTAAGATATATCCAACATCTAACCCGACAAAAGCGCGGTGTATGCGTAAGATGATATCATTTCACAAAAATGTGACAAAAAATGTAATTAATGGGACTTTTTCATAATTTCCAGCTGCCTTTTTTTATTTTATCTTCATATTGTGATAATTTACACAGAGCATCTCTAAAGAGTAACCAAGCTAAAAAAAAAAAGTAAAATGAAAGTGAACTGCCTACATTAGCCTCAGAGGCAAATAAAGAAGAGACCGACTGATTAAAGGTTGCACTCGTATGGAGATAAGAAAAAGAGGTGACTAGGGAAAATCTCAAGAGAAGGGGACAAAAACTGGTAGATCAGAAAAGACGCTAATTAAACCGAAGCAAACAAGCCCCGCGAGACACGAAAAAAGGGAAAAAGAAAGAAATCTCTATCAGGCTACTGCATGTCTAAGCAGAATTAGAATATCTTTTAAATAAAAAAAAATACTGATACACTGAAATTTCTAAATGTATCTAAACAAAACATTTCTTGTAACATTAAAAAGGCTACCGTATCTCCCGCTGTACCGGGAAAAACTAAAACGTCCTCTCAAATATCAGATAACTTCAAGTATAGTCGAACCCCGTTATAGCGAACCCGGTATATAACGAACGAAAATTTTGGTCCCGCCGTTTTCCTGCAGTACGTAATCTAATTAGTATTATGTCAGTTTTAGTCGATTTAATTCATTAATGATCATTTTTAATATATTTTATCATTTTTAATGCATAGTTATTTAATAAACGTTGCAACTAATTAGTTATACATTTTGTGAACTCTAGCATTTTTCTTAACCGTTCGGATATATTGAACCACCGGATAAAGCGAACAAAATATTTGGTCCCTTGAAGTTCGTCATAACGGGGTTCGACTGTATTATAAAAAACCGTAAGGAATCTGCTACAGAAACAGTAAATTAAGCTCAATTTAAAATTTGAACTTAATTTACGGTTCTGTATAGTTAATTTATTCAGTTCTCGGATTTATTTCACTAATTTAGATTCAATTTTCTAATGTTAAGTAACTTGACGAGGTTTTTTAGGAAACAGAGTGGTTGTTGACCCATATGTTGAAAAAACATGGAATTTCAGCATTATACTGAAGGCTTCGAAATAAATGCGGGAATGTCTCTAAAAATTCCGTATACAAGGCCTATATTATTAATTTTTCATAAAATGAAATAGTAAAAATAATAAAATTCACATACAACCATCCAATAATAATTCCTAAATGCTAAAATGATTAACTATAACCACACGAATATATATATATATATATATATATATATATATATATATATATATATATATATATATATATATGTATATATATATATATGTGTGTGTGTGTGTGTGTGTGTATTATTCTAGTATTTCCCATGTTCCAATATTCCTTCTTAAAAGTTTACCTGAAGTACCGAAAAATTGTAGCTTGTAATTTGTTATGGCAACGAAATTTTTTAAAAAATTTGCATGTTTGAGTGGGCTGTAGGGATGGAAATAATGGAGTTCATCAAGAAGAAGGGAATCTTGCTAACCGATTCCACTCTTAACAAAACAACCTTTTAAGTGCTATTTGAACGCTTGAAGTCGTACTCCATCACGCACAGGTTTCACTTCAGTGAATGTCCGCTATTTTTTTTTGAATTTATGGCATTATGTTCAGAGCCATTCAAAACAAACGGCGTGGATTGTTGTCCAGCGGCATTGTGCTTCTTCGGGATAACGCAGGCCCGCATGCTGCTGCGTTGACGAAGGAATTGCTTCAGCAATTTAACTGGGAAGTTTTTGAACATCCGCCTTATAGCCCGGGCATGGTCCCCAGTGATTACTTTACCAAATTGAAGGATTTTTTGGGTGGAAACCACTATGGAAATGATGATGAACTGAAAGAGGAAGTTAGTGACTGGTTCAAAAACTTGGCGGCAAGTGAGTATGCAGAAGGCATAGGAAAGCTGGTACAGCGCTTTGACAAATGGTTCAATTTGAACGGCGACTACGTAGAAAAGTAGGCAAGATATCAAAATGTGTTGTAAAATAAGTTTTCTAAAATAAGTTTTCTAAAAATAAGACCAAATCCACGGGTCCATTAACCCTCACAAAATCTTATACCAATAGAGGATCCGCAAAATGTTCATCGAGAGTAAACCCCAGGCACTACAGAATTGCACTGGGGAGGCCTGGTCTGAATGGTATTTAAGGCAGGCAGGATGAGTCTTGTGACCACAGTTGTACGCGAGACTCTTCAGATGGCCACTGGAAACACGAGAGAGTCCCGTCTGAGTGGGTCTGTCACAGATGAGAGCAAAGAATCTTCCGGGACGATCACCACGACACCAAGAGTGTTCCGGGAACACAATCCATGCCTGCCTATCAATAACTTTTCGAATATAATTTAGTTCGAGACACGGCAAAGAAGGAGAGGTGGACGATGGCTCATTATACATTCTTTAAGAACTTTTTTACAGAACTTTTTTCTCGAACTCTCTATGCATTCACTAACTTCTGATTCCCGCTTTTTACTCTTAAATTCTTGTTCGCATCTCAAACATTGAATAGTTTGGTCCTATAGGGGATTTTCATCCATATGGTGTAGGGCGTGAGGTATTTGTTCACTGTCTATGATGTGATAGGGAAGAAAGCGTTCTAAAAATCAAGCTAAATCACAGAAAATAAATATTTTTCTCCAAAAGGTATCTCAAGATAATGATTTTGGAGTATTTCTTTAAAAACGGAATAGATAAACATGCTTGGTTCGTGAATCAGACAATGGTATGTAAGCAAATTAGATTGTCAAATGTTATGTTTAGATTTTGGATGCAAGCGTTTTAGAGTTGAAATGTCATATATTTCCTTGCTTGTTTTAGGAGTAGAAGTTTTTCTATTACCGTTTTCATCATTTGTTATTGGATGAAATGCAACAATCCTTGCATGGCTATTTCTCCTCGCCTTATCCACATGACGTCGAAGCTTTACACAAAGATCACGTGCATAAACAACACCCGTACCTTACTACCGGTCGCAAGTTCTACGATGGAGACTATTCTCGCCTCGACTTCACGTGTCTGTCAAGCCAACAAATAAAACAAAAGTCTGTCTCGAAGCTAAAAAAAATTTAGTGAATTCAGTCGATGGTGAGTGTTTTGAAAACTCCATGCGTAAGCGGCTGTCGGCCTAAGTAATAAACTAATTAGTTAAATATGTTAATCTCTTAATTAATTGTCCGATGTTTGTTAAAATCAGAAAATTAATTTTCAATTAAAAAAAGTATGACTTATATAAACCCTAAATTAATTTTTTGGCTTATACGGTAGTCGAAATGATTGTGCTCATTTATGCGGAGTTCACGACTGAGATGAACCCCGCGTAATGATTTTCCAAGTCAAACGTGTCTTTTTATACGGACCATTATACACATAGAACAACTCTTGAACAATTTGGTATTTTGTATAAAAAAAAAATTATAAATATTAAGCATGCTTAGTTTTTGATACATCTGTCAAGCCTATAGCTCTGTTTGAATATTTTTTCTTTAGTTCAATTAAATGGTTTCATAATAATTTTTAAACAGCATTTCTAAAAATTTTGCTTACAAAATTTTTCTCCACTTTAATGATAAAATATTGTTAGTATATAATTACTCTACTTCAAAAATTTTAAGACCGAAAATAGATCAAGGGAACACTGTTAAAAATTTCTTAGAAATGTGTTACAAAGAATCGTAGACATATATCTTTAAGAATGGAAAATCTTGAGAATTTCCATTCCAAGAAAACGTAGAGATGTATGCATAGAAATTACATACAATTATACACTGTATCTGGCGATGAAACGATCTCAGAAGCATACGGTTTGGGCTATTTGATTCTAATATCTCTTCCGCAAGACTTAAGTCAAGAAAATAAAAAATTTGGAGAATTTTGTACACTGGACTCCTATCAAAACCCCACTCGTTATTAAATGCGAGTGAAATTGTTCAATAATTTTTTTTGAACAATTTCACTCGTTTAGTTAGTCAGAGACGTTTATTACTACCCCGATTGCCGAAGAGTGCCACACGGAACCATCAACTAGCCCTTTTATTTATGTGCCTATAACACTACAGACAATGAATAAAATATGATCTATTTTAGAAAGTTATTAATATTATTATTTTGAAAATTCAAGAGAAGCTTATTCAGTTATTTGGGTCATTTTGACACATTCTAGGAAAAGTAAAGAGCGGTTTAAGTGTACCATGTATAACATACATTTGTTTTCAATTTGAAATGATGCCCTCATTTTTGACACTTGTTAGAAAAGTCTACCCAGTTTACATTTTATGATGAGTGAATCTCCGGGAAAGCACGGGGTTGACTGCAGGATTCAGTTTATCGTAGAAATAATTTGCATTTCCACGTTAAAATAAATTCGATTAGAAATGTTTTCGAGGTTGTTAAAAAAAAAAAATTCTGGTAGTCTCCTCCAACGAAACTACCGCGGGTTATTAACATAGGATTCGTTTGCTTACCTCTTTTTTTTACACATTTTGGTACTTTTCTGTTTAACTATTTACTGCTACTGGGTTTGGCACGCTGCCAAAATTATAACTCGCGACGCAGGACAATGTTTTCCTCTCCGAAGGACAGTTATTGAGGAACGTAATCATATGTTAAAAGGGGTACAGATTGATTGCCTTTACAGCGATATGGGGCAGTATTACGCCAAGTAGATTGGCGGAACTTGAGGCCTCGAATGAAATTTATATTTTTCAAAATACACAGATTACCAACTTGGTGTACCTGTTCGTTGAAGTATCTCTGGACATATTGATTTTCCCGTTTATCTAGGCGCTTTGATAATTTCAGCTGACCTTTAAACATAATGATAAATTTAAAATTTCGTAATTACCTGCAGTTTCATAGCTAAAAGTGGCTGCTTTAATCATCGCATGTTTATTCATAGATTATATCTGTGCTCAGATGGCAAAATATTATAAGAAACTTTTCTTAAAAAAATTGAGTTTTGCACACTCCGGATTCTCGTTAGCCGATATTTTCAATTTACTGTAACTACTGTAAGTAATAGCCAACTATTTTTCTGAAACATTGGTACCAAGTTTGCTCATGTAAAACAAATTATTGATTTTTCATGACATTTTGAATCTTATAATTTCTGTCACGTAAATTTCTTATAACATTTTGCCATCTGAGCACAGATATAAACTACTTTTCCTTACTTATATACACATATCTTGTTTATTCATATATATTTACATATATATATGTTGTGTACAATTGGACGTACAATTGGAATATGTAATGTACGTTACATACATAATACATATGTAATATATATATATATATATATATATATATATATATATATACATACACATACACATACTTTTAGATTACCTATTTGGTTTTCTTTCATTAATTTCCTTTCCTTTGCAAAACACTGTTTTTTTAAATCCCATCACCGCTTTCCCGTGTAAATGCCAATTCGTAAAACAGCCCCTTCCTTTTATATTTTGTGAAAATTATCTTATTGTGATCTAGTATTCTATTAAAAAAGGATGGGTTCCAGTTTGCACTGATATAACCTCCTCATACGGAACTCTTCTATATTAGTGTGTCTTCTATATTAGTATATAGAGGAATATTAGTGTGAGCATTATTCCCACACTAATATTCCTCTGTTGAAATATGGCATCAAATTCTATACCACCAACGAGCTTTATTTTACTTTGAGAATATCAGAGTAACTAACAATAAACAGAGCCCCAAGATTCCCATGCAACCTCCTGTAAGAACTTTGCCTTAAATAAAAGACTGCCAGCCTTTTTGTATTTAATGCTTTAATTGCGATTCTCGACTAAATAAGGCTATTTAGAATATATATAAAATATTTTAATTCGTGGGTTCACGGCATCGACGAGGAAGGTCAGACTTGAGTTGTCGCTGCGCTCATCCAAGTCTATCTAGGCCCGACAGTATCTCTTTGTCTCCGGCTCCAGCGTCACTCTGAACAACTTAATCTTTGAATCACTGACTGTCAGCAACAACGAATCCGGTTTCGGCGACTTTATATACCACTGCTGAACGTTCTCGGAAGGTCTGAAAAACGCCGCCTTTGTTTATTCAGTTATTGTTCCCAGACGATTAGGCGCCTCGGGTCGGCAACTTCCCTTTTGTAGCTGACGAACTGTTCCTCGAGCTTTTGGTAGCACTTTCGATCTGTATGTCACCAAGACTGTCTATCTGCAGCCGTCCAAAATCAATTATGTGCACAAACCGCGCTTTGATTGGTCTTCCCGGAATTTCTCCGTGCAAAAAATTCGCTACTGTATGGCGGTCGTTACACTCCCTTTGATGACAGTTAAATGTGCCAAGGAGACAAAAAGTTGAAGAAGCTTAAATTTTTAAAAACTGAAATGGTCGGATGGATATGGGATTTTACAAGAGAAGGACGCACTGTAAAAATACCTGTCAATTCTGAGGTTTTTCGATCCTAATTCTGTTGGTAAATAAACCGTATTTTCATAATATGTCTTTATACTCTTTATACTGCGTATTGTTACGAATTTTAGGAGTGTATGGTAATCTTGCCAAATATAAGAGCTATCGCCAAATTGGCGATGGATTTGGTGACTTATTTTGGTCGCCAATTTTGGCAATATATTGCCACATTTGGCAATATTGCGCCAATTGGTCGCCAACCTTCTGGACCTTTCTGGAATCGCCGTGATAGCTAGCTGGTTGGCCGATAGAAGGCGCTTTGGAAGTCTATGAATATACCTGACATTGGCATTTTAACTAACATTAAAATTCTAGCTGTTGCTCAAAACATGACTATTCGGCAAATCACTAACTGCCCATGGTATTTTCACAATGTTGACATTTATAGGGAGATAAATCTCCCCACTATTCAAAATTATCTTCAAAATCTTGCTATTAACTTCCATAAAGATTTACTAAATTAACTTATTAAAAATATTGCCGATTACGACCTTGCTGACCCAGCTAACAAGAAACGGCCCTGTGCCATTTTTGCTCGTAACTTTTAATTGTTTGTCCTGTTCTTTGTTCGCTCAGTCTCTTTTTTCCTCCATATTTTAGCTTTACTTGTACTATCGAAGCTTTTTGTTTTCCACACTTTCTATTTTCCTTCCTACTTTCGTTTTTTATTGATCACTGAAGTTTTATGCATTGCTATATCATCCTACAGTGGAGGTCCCGGCTCATGTACTGTAGTTACCACTACTCTTCCTGAAGTTCCTGAAGCATTTTAACTCAGTGTTTTTTTCTGCTGCGTATTGAATGTATTGAAAGTGCGTTAGGCGTATATTGTAATTGTATTGAAGACTCTGTTATCCTGACTTGTGTTTTTAGAGTTTTCTGTTGTATAGAAGACAGTTATTAAGTGTTTTCTGTTGTATAGAAGACAGTTATTAAGTGTTTTCTGTTGTATAGAAGACAGTAGTTATGTGTTTTCTGTTTGAATTTGTGTATGCGCCTGAGGAATTTACAGAATAATAAATTTTATTTTGTGTGCACTTTCTGAAGAGATTTTATTTAATCCAATCGAACCCAGGAAAACGGAACAGTATGGACTGAGGGCATTCCTTCAATGGATTTACACAGTATTTCCTAAGTGACTTAATAAAAAGCAACAAATTTCTGCTGTTGGTGTTTCTAATCCCTCCTGATCTAGCAGCACTAGATCAGGTCCATGAAACCATAGATCATCAAGAGGTCCATTAATAGGCAAAGATCGGTAGTTCTCCCAAGATAAATTTAAGCAAGTTAGGATGTGGCCAGGAATGGTCTGCTCATTATTACACTTTTTACAAGCGGGAAAAGTTTTGTTGTGTCGATTGAATTTTTGGCACCTCAAGTGGCCAATGGCAAACCTAGAGATTGCAGTCTGAACAATCCTATTATCCTTGAAAATAATAGCTCTATCAGGGCAGACACCAAAGTACCAATCATGGACTGGCGAGAGATCTCCAAGTATTCTGGATAAAAGATTTCCTTACGGAATAAATATTCAGGTAAGTAAGAGTATCAAAAAATTGCTAATAGCATTTAATAATGCAACTAACTCCATGAGCTTCTCTTCCATAACTTTCACTGATAGGGGCAAGTTTTACAGAGCTTTATTACCCCTTGTCATGCTTGAGTCACTTTATTTCACCTTAATTTACAGTCTTTTGTGTCACACACAGTTTGTTCAATCTGCAACCCCCTAGACCAGGGGTCGGAAACCTTTTTAACTAGGAGGGCATATTTCATAAATGCGGGAGTTCGGCGGACACCACTGGGTGAAGAGGAGGAAGGGGGTGGGGGTAATATTTAAAAAGGAAAATATTAATGCGACATAAATTTTTAATACATAAATTCAAATTTTAATTTAAACAAATAATCTTAAAATTGATAATGCAATATTTGACATTGCAATTCTGCGGCCAACTCGTTGTAATGTGGCACATAAGTTGAATTCCCAGTTCTCAGGCATTGGTCCAAGTAAGTGTCAGTGGGGCTTGATCAGTACTTTCATTTTAAGTATTTCATATTAGAAAACAAAGATTCACAAGCATAAATTCTTGGTATTAAATTTATCCAATATGGAATTACAATGTTTGACAAACTAATAGGTGACAGCATTTCCATCACAATAATTTTCTACTTTTAAATTTTGGAAATATGATAAATTATCTTTTGTAATATGCGATTTCCAGAGCGACAATTTATCTTTTAATGCATTTATCGTACTTATCATAGAAGCAAGGGGAGAATGACGCTGTCGAGAGATCAGGCTTCTCAGTTTTTAATTTTTTCGGTTTTGGAATTTTATTTTTTTCTACAATTATTCATTAGAAGTACGAGCGTTTATTGCTCAAATATCTAATAATTTTCAAAATTTGAACGGCGGGCACCGCGTTGCCGACCCCTGCCCTAGACTGAGTAAACACAATATTTTGACTATGAGTTACGCATCTACTTTGAGTTCTGAAGGGTAGACAGGCTCTGATTTTCCAGTAGGCCCGATTGCCAGGGTCTAGGGGCCCCCGAATGTTGGGCCCCACCAGAAAATTATAATTTTAAAAGAAGAAAAGAAAAAATTCCCAATTCAATTTTTTAAAAAAAATTTACCTTTTTTAATAGAATTTTTTTTATATATCATTTCAAATTTGATTGATTGATTGGTTCATCATATGTATAGTTATATGTATAATTCCTCATATGCATGTTATAGTGTATATAAGGGATTAATAAGTTTTTCTGGTTGCATTGTATTGGTGTTTTAATGATGAAGTTAATATGTTGTGTTGGTTTTTGTTATTTGATAATGTTCTAGGCTTCTACGCTTCAAATAGCCAATTCTTGGTAAAATGGTACTTTCACAATGATTCATGATTATTATTATTCTTCTTTTGTGTGTCAATTTTGGAAATTTTACGCCCATATCAGTGTTAAGGGGCCCCCATCCCCAGTTGTACCTATAGTCAAGAATTTTCTAAATCGGGCCCTGGGGGTTGGGTAGAGAATTTGCAAGCTCCATAGATTTTTTTTAATATACGCACTCAAATTGCCAGATCGTTACCATTAATTTTACAGCTTTTGTAGCATTGTATTGCTTAGAAAAATTGATAGCCTAAGGGACGTAATGTGTCTCTTATTTTAAAGTGTAGAATAAATATTTTTAAAATGTTAAATCCGAGTTTGTTATCTTTAATCCTCAAGTTTTATAACTAACACACACACACATTAAAGAGAAAGCTAGCACCATTAGCGAAGCATATGACTGCATTATTGCGGATTATTAATAACTGTTATACGTTCCTTTCGTTATGATTCACTGGGAAAAAGCATAAAAGCAGAAGAGTAGAGAATATTTACCAGCCACACGTGAGTAATTTCTCCCCTTCAAACCGTTTTCGCGCCGTCACTCTAATCGATGTCGTGTCAGACAATAGGGGCAAAGCGGCTTTTGATCCGCGCTGGCAGTTACACCGAAATAAGGCTTTTCTTTGTGGGGGCGATGTAACGATGCTATTTCCCCATTCATTACACTAAACACTTCCATCCATAATCCTCTTAACCGGATTAAACATCCGCTTTACGCCGTCCATTATTCATTAAGGACATCACCTCCCGCTGATGTGAGGCGATCTATTGCAAAAAGGGCGCGCTCTCATTTGCATGGAAACTCCGGAACAAAATATTGCGGGCTTCACTATCACCTGCGAGGGCATTCATTTCTTCAGGAGGAAGACTTTCTCCCTAACACGGTATTTCAAATTGCTGTATTTATATGATATCCTATTAGATTAAAAACTACTTGTACTTTTGATTTTAGCATATGTTATTTTTTGAGATTGCTTTTATAAGTTTATTTTCTTTCGTCTGGGCTCGAGGTAGCCTTGTGGTAGCGTGCTGGCTTTCAATGCTGAGGGTGCTCGGACCGAATCCGTACACGCAACATTAAATACCTCCGTGTCTAGGCTGGATATGGACACGTTAAATCCGTAGACCGGAAAATCCCTCTATGAGGTCAGAGATGGTGGGAGAGGGTTCTTAAAAAGTGCGCAAATGAAAACTTATTGGTAATAGAAATTTTTTTTAAAGAATTAGGAAAAAAAAATATCGTCGTGTCTGCAGTGCCAACCCCTTTGTCTTGCCCCTGCTACTTTCCTCTCAAGGAGGCAGGGCGATGACCCTGTCTCCATAAGGGATTCGAAAGAGTGGGGGTTCTAAGACGATGCCCCGTGCAGAAGGCAGGGGCTGCTTCTTGCCCACGCGAGCAAGGCGTGAGGTATTTTGAGAGCAAGCTGTCTGCTGGTGGTCCAGACAGTCTGGTCCACCCACAGCACGCTGTCTGGTCTGCACTGCTCCACCAGCAGACAGCTGGTGGAGCAGTGCAGACCAGACAGCGTGCGTGGGAGTGTGACTCCGAAGACGCACTAGGTTTTTGTTTGATAGCAGTCAGAGTGAGATGACTGAAGAAGTTAGTTAATTATAAATATAATATTGTAAAATAACTTCGCGACAAGTGCCTCCGCAATGAAAAAAAAATATTGTAAAATAAGTCCTGTAAATTAGCTGAGTGTTTTGTTCGTGAGATTGGTGTGAATAAACAATTTTGAACATTCACTCGTGTGGCTATGGACTGGCTAATAATAACGTAGAATATCGAACCATAGAAGTAGAGGTCGACAAATAGAAAAACGAAATAAGCAAATTTTGAGAAACTATTTCAAAAATCAATGAACTAGATTTTAGGTATATATTTACTTCACACAATAACAATAAAAAAAGAGTCTTCCTTACCCTATACATTTATTTTTTGCCAAATCTCATGTGACTTAAACTTTATATTTAAATAATAATACGTGTTTGTATTTCATTTGGGTAAAAATTAACAAAAATTAAAATAAAAAATAACATGATTTTAAAATTATAAACTTCATATTAAAACACTGAAAATTATAGACTTTATCTATACTAAACAAAACTTTAAAAAAAAATCCAGGTAGTCTCTTCTGATGAAACTACCAGGGGTTATTGACGAAGGATTACTTATTATTGCTTAACTCTTTTTTTTACGCATTTTGGTACTTTTCTGATTAACTGTTTACTGCTACTGGGTTTGGCACGCTGCCAAAATTATAATTCACGAAGTAGGGCGGACACTTTTTTCCTTCCAGGAGGACCGTTATTGAGGAACGTAATCCTACGTTAAAATTAATGAGAAGGGTGAACCTGGACATAAGATAGTATTTACCAATATTTGGTGAAATATTTGAAAATGTTTTTCTTATATCACCGTTATTTGATGTTTACAGCTACTAATTTTGAAAACCCAGTCTCGCACATATAGGTTAAAAGGAAATGGAAGCAATGTAGCCTTGTAAGATTATTTGACACCATATTTAACAATAGCATATATTTTTTAACATATAAAAATAGGTAATTATAGAAAATTTAATGCATATTTTTTAGCTAACTAATTCAATACGATATAAATGTACTTCAACCACCCGCGACACCTAAAATATTTTTCACGGCCCCTCTGTGGGTCGCCACCCACTTGTCAATATTTGGTGAAATATTTGAGAATGCTACTCTCATATCACCGTTATTTGATGTTTACAGCTACTAATTTTGAAAACCCAGTCTCGCACATATAGGTAAAAGGGAATGGAAGCAATGTAGCTTTGTAAGACTGTTTGACACCATATTTAACAATATCATACATCTTAACGTAGGATTACGTTCCTCAAAGACGGTCCTCCAGGAAGAAAAAAGTGTCCGTTCTGCGTCGCGAGTTATAATTTTGGCAGCGCGTCAAACCCAGTAGCAGTAAACAGGTAAACAGAAAAGTACCAAAATGCGTTTAAAAAAAAAAAGAAGGTAAGCAACGGTAAGTAATCCTACATTAATAACCCGCTGTAGTTTCGTTAGAAGAGACTATCTGAAATATTATTTTAACATATAAAAAATATGTAATTATATAAAAGTTAAAGCATATTTTTTATCTAAATAATTCAATACGATATAAATGTACTTCAAACCCGCAACATCTATAATATTTTTCACGACCCCTCTATGGGTTGCCATCCACTTGTCAATATTTGGTGAAATTTTTGAGAATGCTACTCTCATATCACCGTTATTTGATGTTTACAGCTACTAATTTTGAAAATGCAGTCTCGCACATATAATAGAATGGCGTAGAGACAGGCGAGTTAACATCACAGGCGCGATAACGCTATCTATCGCAAGGTAAGTGGTACTATGCAGAAAGCAGGAGGTTATTGTAGACTCCGGACGTCTCTGATATGTTCTTTGGAACTTTGATGTTATTTTACTATATATCTCATGTAAATAGTGTTCTTCTATATATGTGAATAGTCGCCCTGAGTTAGTCAGTGCTGTGTTCAGTGTTTTAATATGTTTAACCCTTCAGCAGACGCGCCAATTTTTGGAACACCAGCAGGCGCGCCTGCGCACAAAGTGCAACGTCTCTTTCAACCTTGATTATTTCTTTTGTAATAAACTTTTTTTTTCAGATTGAAAGTAATGATTTTGCGTTTTATGACAAGATATAAAATGTTGATAATACTGAGATATATTTATAATTAAAGGTCAAAGAATGCAGATACAATTGCCTTATTTCAAAACTGTCCGGTTTACTGGATCTAAGGACAACTTGCGAATGGATTCCTATTATGTCCAAAACCCAAAAAACAATTAGATTGTCCATTTTCGTAGTATGCGGGATACCGCGTAATAGCTGCACATTGGATCGACTATATCAACTCCTGCTTTTGCCGTATTGTAATCCAGCATAATCGCTAATTTACCAGTGTTAAATCATGACTAACAATAAATGAAAAGGAATACAAGGGTCAGAAAATCAGAACTGCATTAGAAAGGGTGTAGCTATAAATAGAAACTACTTAGAACATTCAAACCTTACATATAAAAACAAACCATTCAAAATTACGAAAATGCTGCACTTTGTACAAGGGCGCGCCCGCTGAAGGGTTAAACAAGATGGTTCTTGATTGGATTAACGGACATCTTGCCCGGCGACCTTCACAAATGGAAACAATGTAGCCTTGTAAGACGGTTTGACATCATATTTAACAATCTCATATATTTTTTTAACATATAAATAATTACAAGACAAAACGAACTTTTTATATACCATGTTTTTAAATTTTCTGTTGAATTATATAAATTTGACAATTCTATGTATTAATAAATACTTTTTTAAAATTTTTTTGATGAATTATCCCATCAACTTGAAAGAAAATAAAGTTAATTGGAAGTTAACTTGCGTTTAACTTTTCGTTCCCGTTCCGGCCGACAGATGGCTGCACCAGTCTACTAAACAAAATTAACTGAAAATAATAAAAACATGGTAAAATTCTGATTAAAGATGGCTAAAAGTATCAAAAGAATGCATTGTCATCGTGGTCTGAGCTATTCTTAAAGTTTCAAATGTCTAGCTAGTCAGGAAGTTCGTTAAAAATCGATTGCAAGATTTGTACTGGACAAACAAACACACACACACAAACAAGAAAGCAAGTTAATAAAAGTATGGTAAAAATATGTAATTCTAGAAAATTTGAAGCATATTTTTTAGCTAAAATACTTCAATACCATATATATGTACTTCAAACTATCCGTTCAATTTTTTTCACGCCCCCACCTGTGGTTCGTCACCCACAGCTCGCGCATCACTGATCTGCATCACGCGACTAATAAAATATCACTTCTCTACATATTCCATGCGGCAAATGAAACCCGAGAGGAAATGCGTGAATCTGCTCGAATATTTTATTTTTCCTTCATTCCTGAAAATATTTGAGCAAAAATATTGCAAAATGTGTTGCGGGCGCTGAGTTTCGGTCAGAAGGGGAAAAAAATATCCGTCAGAAAAGTTTGCCCTTCAACATTCACTGAAATATTTATAAGGGTTTAAAAATAAATTGCTGCGACAAGTGATAAGGCTATCCCGAATGTTGTTTCTAGAAGTTCGTGGCGGCGCAATCCCCTTCGTTTCTATATCATTATGCTTTTAAAGTAGTGTTTTTTTTTTATTCGCTTGTTTCTGAAAGGCGATGCTGGGGTTGTTTTTTGTGTATCTCCTGTCTATTTCAGGATAAGATGCTTTGCGGAATTTTGCGAATGTCGCACTAACGGATATATCTTTACATTATCTAGATGGAAGATTCTGGTGCGTAGTTGGTCCCCGAGCATTTCCTGGAAAACAACGTTGAAATTGTGACTAAGCGAATAATTTAGTCACAGCATTCGCACCTGGAATAGTTCTTTTTATCCGCCTAAACTCTGCTGGCGTGGGTTGATCATAAAAATAAATTACGCCGACTAATGGATAATTATCTATCTATATATATAAAACAGTTCCGTAACTGACTCATTCATTCACTGACTGACATACAACGCACAGACCAAACCGCTGGACCTAAAAAGCTGAAATTTTGTATGGCGATTCTTCTAATAGTGTAGGGGTGCACTAAGAAAGATTTTTCAAAAATTATTCTTAGATTTTTTTAATTAAATTTTTTAAGCTGTTTTTTAAACCTTTTTTACGTTTGCATTTAAAATAATACATTGAGGGTTATAAATTTATGTTACGAAAGATCATAAAATTCCTTCAAAATGAAATTTTTTTCGAATTTTTACCTCCACTTCCTGATTTTTGGTGAATTTTTAAAGATTAATTTTTAGAATTTAATTTATTAAATGCTGATCACGTGATTTCTTTTTCTGGTACTTTCAATAAATTTATCGTCACGTGCAAAAAAAAAAAAATAGACAAAAAAATATATTTTTCTTGCTTAATGCGGCAGACGATTGGACTTTATTTTGTCTATAAAAATATCCCTTACGATTTTTTCATAAATATGTTTTTTTATATCAATTGTATACATTGATCGTCGTATTTATTATAAATATATAAATATTTTTATTTTTTTTGGAATTAATTGCATACATTGACCGTTGTATTTAATTTCAATGTACTCCGTAGCGAAGCGCGGGTTTTCAGCTAGTCTATATATATAAAACAGTTCCGTAACTGACTCATTCATTCATTCATTCATTCATTCACTGACTGACTGACATACAACGCACAGACCAAACCGCTGGACCTAAAGGGCTGAAATTTTGCATGGCGATTCTTCTTATAGTGTAGGGGTGCACTAAGAGAGATTTTTGAAAAATTCTTCTTAGATTTTTTTAAATTAAATTTTTAAGCTGTTGCAACATTTTTTAAAGTTTGCATTTAAAATAATAATTTGAGGGTTATAAAATTTATATCATGAGAAAGATCATAAAAATTCCTTTAAAATGAAATCTTTTTCGAATCTTTACCTTCATTTCCTGATTTTTGGTGAATTTTTAAAGATTAATTTTTAGAATTTAATTTATTAAATGCTGATCACGTGACTTCTTTTTCTGGTACTTTAAATAAATTTATCGTCACGTGCATAAAAACTAAATAGACAAAAAATAATTTTTTTTTTCTTGCTAATGCGGCAGACGATTGGACATTATCCAAAAAAATATTAAAATACAGTAAAAGAAATGTTCTAGAAACTGTACTATATTAACTGTACTATATTCTTTAGTATTCTTTATATTAGATTTAATTTGAATATCTTCTTCTACATTATTTTGTCTATAAAAATATCCCTTACGATTTTTTTATAAATATATATATATTTTACATCAATTATATACATTGATCGTCGTATTTATTATATACTAGCTGAAGTACCCGACGATGCCCGGGATTTTAAGAATGTTTGTTGTTAACCAAAATCAATTTAAAAATTAACACAGTATAAATAACATAAAAAATATATGTGAAATGTTATACACGTCTCAGAATTTCAGCCTTTCATCATTTTAATACTAAAATCTGAAAAGTAAAAATGTCAAATTCTCTAATGTTTGTTAATCAAAATTAATTTAAAACTAAGCACAGTATAAATAACATAGAAAAAAAAACCTTGTGAAATCTATAAATCTATAAATTTATAATAAGCTCCTCAGAATTCAGCTAGAATTAGCCTTTCATCATTGGGGTAAAAAAAAGCTGCAATTACAGGTTCAGCAGAAATTTCCAATAGAACAATGATATGACTGCAGCGTTGCCTCTTAAAAAAATGAAGTGTTTGATTGAGGGCTGCAAACCATTCAACTCCTCTCCACATTTAACTCCTATAAACATCCTCTACATATTAAATTCCTTTTCTCTCCATAATAAACTCCTCAGAATTTTGGTATATTCAGCCTTTCATCATAGTACCACTAAAATCTGAAACATCCTCTCCAGAAATATAAATTTATTAATTTCAATAATTAAACACACACAAATATATAAATTACGCAAAAGTTTTTTAACCAACATTTGAATAATTCGTAAATGAAAAAGCATATGAAAATAAAGATAAGAACTTCCGGAATCGAAATTAATTACCCTTAATTTTTAATTAATAAAAAACCAACATAATATGAATAAAAACGATAGTTGCTTAAAACCATATGAAAATAAAGCTATTATAAAGATGATAATAATAAAAAAAGCATAAGAAAATAATGCTCGCGCATGAAGTTAACGTTACGATATAAAGATAGTAATTATAATATAAACCGCGTGCATAAAATATTTAGCTTTTCAAGCGAAATAAATTGATTTTTAGAAAAAAACTACTTTTAATCGAGAAATTAAAATACATTGCACAAAATTTTAATTTTACCAACTTTCCACCCTACAATTTACACCCTACTTCTTTTAAATAGGATGTAAATATAAAGTTTTAACAGCCAATTGAATGCCAGTTAAAAATAATATGTACGCATGAAGTTAACGTTACGATATAGAGATAGTAATAAAAATCTCTATATATATAAAACAGTTCCGTAACTGACTAACTGACTGATTGACTGACTGACATACAAAGTACAGACCAAACCGTTGAACCTAAAGGACTGAAATTTTGCATGGCAATTCTTCTTATAATGTAGGGGTGCACTAAGAAAGATTTTTGAAAAATTCTTCTTAGATTTTTTTAAATCAAATTTTTAATCTGTTTTTGTAACTTTTTTCAAGTTTGCATTTAAAATAATAATTTGAGGGTTGTAAAATTTATATCACGAAAAAGATTATAAAAATTCCTTTAAAATGAAATTCTTTTCGCATCTTTACCTCCATTTTCTAATTTTTGGTGAATTTTTAAAGATTAATTTTTACAATTTAATTTATTAAACGCTGATCATGTGATTTCTTTATCTGGTACTTTAAATAAATTTATCGTCACATAACAACGAAATAGACACAAAAAATATTAAAATAGTGGCGCCATCTACTGTATGCTTGTGAATCTAGAGTTGTTATTAATTAAAAATATTGGAAAGTTCTTGTGGATCTGTAAATATACATGTGGTAACAGTTTTAAAATTTATAAATTATCAACCTACACAGGTGATAATTTATCCGGCGTTGCCCAGGATTTTAAGAATGTTTGTTAACCAAAATCAATTTAAAAACTAAACACAGTATAAATATCATAGAATAAAAAGCATGTGAAATGTTATACACATGAATAAAAAGAAAACCCAACATAAAAAACCATAAATTTACAATAATTTCTTCAGAATTCAGCTAGATTTAGCGTTTCATCATTGGAGCAAAAAAACCCTGAAAAGTAAAGCATAAAATATATACATTTATAATAAACCACTAAAAGCTGAAAAGGAAAAATGTCAAATTGTCTTGAGGAAAGTAAAGCTGAAAAGTAAAAATGTCAAATTGTCGAATGTTTGTTAACCAAAATCAATTTAAAAACTAAATACAGTATAAATAACATAGAAAAGATTTAGCCTTTATCATTGGAGCAAAAATTCCTGAAAAGTAAACATAAAATACATAAATTTATAATAAACCTACCAAAATCCATTAAAAAAATTAACACAGTATAAATAACACAGAAAAAAAGTATACGAAATGTTATACACATTAATAATATGAAAAATAAAATAAAATAAAAATAATAATTTTTAAAAATAATAAAATAAAATAAAAATAATTTAAAAAAATAATAAATAAAAATAATAATAATAATAATTTAAAAAATAATAAAATAAAAGCTGAAAATACAGGTTTAGCAAAATCTGTACGATCCGTATTCGAACCCGCTTCGTGTAGTATAGTAAATGAACGTTCTTACCGAATGCGCCACAATAACATGCTAGTGTATTGTGTAAATAGGATAATATTTGCACTAAAATTACTGGAAAGTTGCTATGGGTTGGTGAATATACATGTATTTATGGAGTAAGAGGAGTTTTAAGTTAGAAATAAGTTAGCAGGATAGAAGCTTAGTCTTTAACTCTTCAATAGACACAAAGACATAAGCGAGGGGGGTTGCAGTAGCGATTAAAAATGATCTTGTGACACTTAGCGTGGTTGATTCGAATTTTCCATCGCGTGTGATAGTGTCAATATGCCGTTGGATCCGATTTATTTTAGAGTATAAAATCTGACTTGAAAGATTATTATTTTCATTTATTATTCTGGCTTAATATGTAACTTGAAACTTTTTGATTTTATTTATTTTTATCTTTTCGCTCGCTGTTCGCTTCAGCTAACCCTAACGTGGACGCCATATTCAGAGCGGTGATTCCACAAAGTGTAACAGCTTACAAATTGTTGGTTTTTTATTAATTAAAAATCAACGGTAATTAATTTCGATTTTTGAAGTTCTTCAGACCCTCGGCTGTTTTTAAAGACGCCTGTATGTAAAATTCACGATCGTTGCTCCTAAACTGTGGATTTCTATACAATTACAGAGATACAAACATTCATTTTTATATATTAGATATATTGGCATTAATTGCATACATTCACCGATGTTTTTACTTTGAATGTACTCCGTAGCGAAGTGCGGGTTTTCAGCTAGTATATATATAAAACAGTTCCGTAACTGATTGATTGACTGACTGAATGACATACAACACAGAGGCCAAACCGCTGGACCAAAAGGGCTGAAATTTTGCACGGCGATTCTTCTTATAGTGTAGGGGTGCACTAAGAGAGATTTTCGAAAAATTCTTCTTAGATTTTTAAAATTAAATTTTTAACCTGTTTTAGTAACTTTTTTTTAAGTTTGCATTTAAAATAATAATTTGAAGGTTGTACAATTTATATCACGAGAAAGATCATAAAAAGTACTTTAAAATGAAATCTTTTTCGAATCTTTAACTCCATTTTCTGATTTTTGGTGAATTTTTAAAGATTAATTTTTAGAATTTAATTTATTAGATGCTGATCACGTGATTTCGTTTTCTGGTACTTTAAATTAATTTATCGTCACGTGCATGACAAGAAAATAGACAAAAAAATTATTTTTTTATTGCTAATGCGGCAGACTATTGGACATTATTTAAAAAAATATTAAAATACATTAAAAGATATGTTCCTTAAGCTGTACTATTTTAACTATACTATTCAGAGGCTGTTTACACATTTTTTAGACGATGTATATTGTATTCACAAAACTAAATTACATAAAATTCTTGTGTTTTAAATGTTCTATTTGACATCCCTTATTCTGAACTATCTTTCGACACCGCAATTTCCAGGATAATAATGCCTTTTGAAGTGTCAGAAGAGGTATTCTATCCGATTCCTCCTGAACAGCTTTCCAGAGTCCTGTAAGGGTTTTGGGACGACGTTTGGATAGTGCAGATTTTAAAAGTCCGAAAGCACAAAAATTCCATAGGTGATACATCGGGAGATTTAGTAGGGATATCAGTGAAGGGTATGGCCTTGATACCAGTTTTTTGTTCCATTTCTTTTAGGAAATCTACAGTGGATTTTGATGTGTGACTACTAGCTTTGTCCTGATGGAGTCTCACAGATTGATGGCACTGTGGGTAAAGCGATGGTATTTCCTTCAGAAAAATTGGCGATAAAATATGTTCCTGATAGTATTTGGAGTTAATCTTGACATTTTTTCCACTCTCTTTATTTTTAACTTGCCATTATGAGAAAAACCAGCAACAGTCATGAATCCCTTAGAAAAGCTTTCTTTCGATTCTTTGAACCATGTACTTAAATTTTTTTATCCCCTTTTATGATAATAAATGGCTCTTTTTTTGTTGCAATCATTTAAATACACCCATGATTCATCTATTGTGACAATTGTTTTCCATTTTTCTTTGGATAAGGGTTTCTCATATAGAATTCTGCAGCGTGTCCTGCGTTCAGCGATATGATTTGGAAGAAGACGATGCACATTGCGTTTTTTCGCTTTCTTAAGATTTAAATCAACGTTTATCATATTGTTTTCAGTGGACACCGAGCATTTTAATGATTTTGCAACTGTCCTTTGACTAGGGGGATTTTCTTTTAACATTAAACCACGTACCTTTGCAATAGTCGAAGATGTCCGTTTTTTCCTTGGATACTTGTTTGGAATTTTTGTCCCACTTGAGGCTCCAATTTGACGTTTTTTTTTTCCTTTCTTGTTGACGTTATTACCTATCGACGCTTTAGATATCACAAAACCATGACTCTCACATCGTTTTTGGATAACGGAGTATGCATATTTCTCTTCGGAAAGAGTATAAATGTAGCCTTCTAACCACTGCTTTGTTAAAAACGCCATTTTGAATAAAAACAAAACTTTCAAGCCGCAGACGATAATTTTGACTTTTGAAAACATAGTACAATTGCAATTATTTCTTTTGCAGCAAACTATTTTTTATTACCGCTTACCAAAATCGTCTAAAAAATGTGCGAACAGCCTCTGTATTCTTTAGCATGTTCTATTAGATTTAATTTGAATATTTTCTTCTACATTATTTTGTCTATAAAACTATCCCTTATGATTTTTTTTATAAATATACTTTTTTGTTTTTTAATCAATTGCATACATTGATCACTGCATTTTTTATAAATATATATATATATACTTATTTATTTGGCATTAATTGCATACATTGACTGTTGTATTTAATTTGAATGTACTCTGTAGCGAAGTGCGGGTTGTCAGCTAGTTTTATTCATAAAATAGCACATCAAAACTTTTAATTAAGGGGGTCTGGGACACATATTTAAAAAAAATATTTATTGAGTTAAAATTTTGAATTTTTTGTGATGGTTAGCCATAAAATTTGTAACTAAAATCGCATCATAAAGCTTCTCATAAAGTTTTTAAAAAGTTTTAAAATTAAAACCTTTTTAAAAAGTGGGGTAATTTAATATGGTTATAACTCGAAATATTATCAGTCGAATTTCAAAATTTTTCATTTAATTAAACAGAGATATATAAGCTTTAATTTTGATAGAGCGTTTTTTAAAATATTAATTAAAAAAATACTTAGAGTAAAAATTTAAAAAAAATTATGTAACTTATTTTTAAAAAATCATATTTTCAAAATTAAATATTTTTTTAATTTTACTGAATCAAAATTAAAATAACTGATAAAGACATGCTCCAAGTTTGAACCATTTATCTTTAATTATAAGTTTTAATTAAAATCGGACTAATCCCGGAGCTAATCCCGGCTAAATCCCGGAGCTAAACTTATTCTTTACTTATAAGAATTTAAAGACGAGAAATGGTGAAAAAACCCTTCATGCAGAAAAACGCATTTACAGGTTTAAATAAAGCTATTAGAATGTTGGAAAAAAAACCCTTCTGTTCTAATCAAGATGGAAACATGATTTAAACGTCATTTTAAGCGAAAATGAACACAAATTATTTAATGCGATTATAATTGTTTTCGAAAATCTAAAGAATTTTGTGTCCTGGAGCCCCTTAAAAAAGTTTTTTGATTTTCAAAGCATTAACCCGTTTATTTTAACTTACCTGTGACATTCTTCGCTTTTTTTTAGTTTTTATCTTGCGGAAGTCTTATTGAGCTAGGTCTTACTGTAATGAAGCGCTTTCAAAAATTAAAATTAATATTTTAAGAGAAAATAAAAAGTTTGAAACCTTTGATTCATTACATTTTGTGTTTAAGGTTGGTAACGACTTTGATGCCGACGTGACAATAGGGCATAGCGTTTGTCGGCGACGTTAGCCATTTTACGATGCCTAGCATGTGTGCGGTCTTAGATGCTAGAAGCAGATAAGCGGAGGATGGCACCTATTGTGACGTTATGTAACAATGACTCTTTGTGGGTGATTGATAGAGGGGATCGTTAGTGGACCACGAGGTTTTGCGGTGTTTTGCGGGTGGTCATCAGCTGTTTGTAACATTGCGTAAGAGGGGTGTTTTTAATTAAGAAAGAGGGTAGCGAATGAGAGGTTTTTAAGTGTAGAGATTCAGCAAATAAAAAGTTGTTTCCTGAATGGCTGGTGAAATAGTTCAGGAGGCGGGAACGTATAGGTGAATTAAAATATTGGAAGGGAGTTGAAAAAAATGGAAAAGAAGTCAGTCAGAGTCTAGGAGGTTTCACCCTGGGTCGACTGAAGAAAATCTACCCCTGTTTTGACTGCCCAAAGTCCAGTCGACTCTTCCCGGAGCTAAAATAAAACGAAGGAGATTTGATACGTAGAAACTCGGTGGATCCTTCCCGAGAAAGAAAGCCTGTATGGCGAGGAGACCTGTAGATTATTCCGGATACAAAATAGAGGTGTGCTGCTGAAAAGATTGCCTCCGGTCCCCCAACAGGGAAGAGTGCCCCATCATTAGAAGAAGAGAACCTACAGTGCCCCCACTAACTTCCCGGAAGAGTCCCCTACCAGAGAGGAGAGTCGACACCTAACCCCAAGTTTTCCCTAAACTAAAGGACGCGAGTGCTTTCTCTTGTTTTTGTCTAGTTCAGATCCCACGGTTGCTATTGATGGCTAGTGCGGACTTTACGTGATTAAAATATAGTACATTTTGTGATAGGAGATTTTAGAATTTTCTTTTAGTTATTATTACGCTCCCTATTCAAGAAGTTAAACTAAATATAACCCTGTTTCATTTGCTCGTGTTTTTGATAGTGAGTAGATCAGCTAATATGTTAATTAAATTTGATGAGATAAAATGTAAATATTAGGATAGTATAAATAAATAAGTTTTTGTTTTTGTTTTAAACCTTGAGTCGGTATTTATCTACTGTGTGTTTTTTAATGTGGAGCAAAGTTGATTTAGTAGATCAAACTGGTTTTAAAATTGTTCGTAAAATGCTAATTACGTCCAGAGCTTTGGGTAACAAAATAAATAATTTAAAACACAACGCACCCAACTACCCCCTTTTTAAAATAAATAATCTTTGTACTACCACAAAATAATCACGCTCTATAAATTAAATGGACGAGCAATACGACACTTACATGAGATCAAAACCCATTTGGTTACTTTTCCGTTAACTGCGAGCAAAGTGATAAATCGACAAATATAGTTCAAAGTCACATTTTCGGGGTTCTTTTTGTTTTTGAACTGCAACTCTCTCGATTAACGTGAGTGAATGAATAAAATATATAAATAAATAGGTAATTTTTCCTCAAATAAATATTTAGTTAGGATGCCAAAAATCTTTAATTCCTATAAAATGTCTTCGAAACGATCCTCTTGTTATTATTTAGCGTATCTATATAAATTTAGCATATCTTTTACCCATTCGACTATTTTCATAGTGTTGTCCAGTTGGCAACTTTTCATTCTTGCCAATGGCGATGCTTGTTAGCTCAAACGCCAAATGCTTCAGCTTAACAGAATAGTACACACATTTGTAATATTTTCGCAACCTGAGAGGGAAATATCAATTTTATTTTCTCTTTCGTTTCATTCTCAGTTTTTAGGTTTACGGTAGGGCCCGAGGTGGCCTAGTGATAGCGTGTGGGTTTTCAGTGTCGAGGGTGCTCGGATCGAATCTCGACAGGTGCTATTAAATACCTCCCTGTCTAGGCCGGATATGGCAATTTAAATCCATAAACCTGAAAGTCCCTCTATGACAGGGTCTCCAAGCTTTTTTGCCTTAGAGCCATACTGACTCCTCAACTAGGTACCATGGGCCAAGACCTAGGTAGTGTACCGTACTATATCTCACCCCCAAAAAGTCTGCGTGCGAGTTAAGTCCCCCGAGCTGTTTCTAAGCGCATGCGTCAAGAAGAAAAGAATTGGTGGGGAGCAGGTCATTACCCTCTTGTGAGAGGGGGACGCTTGAGAGATAAGTTTGAGTGTGGTGATGTGTTTTACTTCTTGTATATAATTCTGTTGTATATAGTGTGTGTGTGTTCTGTGCCGTAAATAAAGTTAAGAAAACGCTACCTGATGTCTTTCCTAAAGTGAAAGTGTGATTTATTGGCCAAGTTACGGTACAGCTTTAAATGGTGGATAGCGGTGGTACAAAATCCACCGACGATGCAGATGTGAGTTGAATACCTGCCTTCGTTCGAAATGGCGAGTTTGGATTTAGAAGCAAGATCGGTGAGTGCCAAGCAATTTTTTGTTTCCTGTTTGTTGCAGTGGCAAAAGTGAAAATGCTTTTATTGTTCATGTTTTTGAGTAAATAGATGAAATGTGGGCATCATTGCCGTTGAATTAATTGCATCATTGCAAAAATTAAATGTTCAAGCATCATTGCTTATTTGTAACCTTTGTGTATATTCTTGGCATCATTGCCATAGTATATTAATGTGAACATCATTGTTCTGATGAAAAGAAATATATATTAAGTGTATTTTTCCTTGGGAATCATTGCCATTGAATTAATTAAATGTTTAAGCATCATTGCTTATTTGAAACTTTTGTTTATATTCTTGGCATCATTGCCATGGTGTATTAATGCGAACATCATTGTTCTATTGAAAGAATATATATATATTTTTTTGTTTTGTTTTATTGGGTATCAATGATATTGAGTTATTGCATCATTGCAAAAATTAAGAAACTAAGTTAGTCATCACAAAGCTAATTTTGTATGATTTTTTTAAAGCGTCGTGGGGCATCAATGCCAACTATTATTATTTCTTGTGTATATATATATATTTGCGTTCTGAAGTGCACAGTTTTTAAAATCTAAGAATTGTCGTAAACGGAATTAATTTGTCTTAATTGTATGTATATCATGCTAACAGGTGGAGCATCATTGCTCAGATAGAAATATTTTAGATATTTTAAATAAGTGTATTTAATTGTGTTAATTATTTTGAAATTGGCATTGAGTGTTGCATGTGTAAAATATATTATGTTACGTATGAATAATTGATTTCAAGGAAATCCAAAGTAATCATTTTAGTTACGTTTCTGAAACAGAAGTAAAGTCAGTTACTTAAATTGAGATTTTATATCGTTTTAATAAAAAAAAAACAAAGCTTTACTTAATTATTTTAAGTTTAAGTAAATCTATTTACTGTTGTTCTACTTGGGATAGTGACAAAAGTTATAGTTAGCCATTTTTTATTTGAGCCAGTAATTTCGATTTCTGTTTGAATAGTCCTAAATTTTTTGAGTCTACGAAGCTATTTGCCTACAAATATGGCTTTTCTTGGTCGAGGAAAGAAAGAAGATCTAAAACTTTTAGCTGAAGAATTAGGTTTAGAAATAAGGGCTGAATTTAAAATAGCCGACATCAAGAACCTGATTGTAGAGAGCAAAAATTATGAAGAAGATTTTGTCATGGAACAACTTACGGTAATCATAGACAGCAGGAAAGAACGAGAAGAAGAGAAGAAAAGGAGAGAAGAGCGAGAATTTGAGGAGAAGAAAAAGAGAGAAGAACGAGAATTTGAGGAGAAGAAAAAGAGAGAAGAACGAGAATTTGAGGAGCAGAAAAGGAGAAAAGAACATGAATTTGAATTGGAAAAATTAAGACTTGGAACTGTTGCAAGACCAGTTAGTAGTGAATCCTCCCGTTCGAAAGTTGACCCCCGGCAATTGATTCAAAGGTTTGATGAAAAAGAAAGCGATATTAGCTTGTACCTCCAACTTTTTGAGAGACAAGCTGAATGGGCACAGATTGAGTCTGTAGATTGGGTGTCCCATCTTCTAGGATTGCTTCCCTATGATGTAACAGAGTTGATAGCTCGTGAACCTGCAGAAGACGCTAAAAAGTACGAGCATGTCAAGAATTTGCTCCTGAAGAGGTTCAAACTTAGTCCTGAAAAATTTCGCCAGAAATTTGTTAAGCATCAGAGAGGTGCCGAGTCAACATGGGGAGACTATGTGTATGAACTGGAAAATTATTGCAGAGAGTGGGTGAAGGGTTTAGGAATCTCAACTTTTGAACAGTTACTTAAATTAATGGTAACTGATCAATTAAAACGCCGTGTTCCCGTCGAAATTCATGATCACTTTATTGACGAATGGATCGAAATGATTTCTCCGAGTGATTTGGCATCAAAACTTGATGCTTATGAAAATGTCAGAGGGAATGTTAGAAAGAAAAATAATCTTAACAAAACTGAAGAAAGATTTGCTCCGAAGTCCAAACAGAAATTTGCTTCTGACTCTAGAGACAAGTTAGAGAATAACACTCAGGCTAGAGCTGAAGGCCAACAGAGGATAGAGCAACCCAGATGGCCAAAAAGAGATGAAATTTTTGAAAAAAGAAGACGACCACAATGTTATGAATGTGGCTCTTATCAGCACATCAGACCTCAGTGCCCTAAACTGAAGAAAATCCCGGAATCAGCTGCAAGCGTAAATCGAATCGGAGGAGGCGAAGACGAGTTTTTGCTACCCTATACCACGATGGGGCAAGTAAATGGATTTGACATGCCTATTTTACGGGATTCTGGAGCAAGTATAGACATTGTATGCCAAAAATACATCACTCCAAATATGTTTACTGGAGAACATGTATGGGTACAACAACCTTTAGATCTTGCTCCCACCTGTTTACCCTTAGCTGAAGTGAAACTGGTTGGTGACTTTGGAATTGTTATCACGAAGGCAGCAGTAATTAGGGATGAATTAGATCAAGGCAGATATTTGTTAGGAAACAGAACTGCTTCTTTGCTAAATGACATGAAGGAACAAAATGTTCTCCCATGCCAGTTGAATGCAATGCAGACAAGAAGGCAAAAACAGCTTCAAAGAGAGCTTGAAGAAAAAGAAGAAGCGACAACTGAATTAGAAAGTGGAACAGTCCATCAGGAAGATAGTGAGTTGGACAAGAATCAATCATTTCTTCCGTGTATAAAAGAGGATGACCCCTCCCTCTCACTTTTGAAAGTAGATATGGAGACTTTTGCTATTGCACAGAAGCAATGCAAGGATTTGCAGCCATTGTTTGAAAAGGCAGGTGAAACCTCATCTGCAGATACGTCCAAAGAAATTTATATCGTGAAAGGTAACTTGCTGTTGAAAAGAAAATTTGATAAAACCGGAAAACAAAGGCTATTACTAATTATTCCTGTAGAATATCGAGAGCGTTTAAAAGCTCTATGCCACGAAGGTACTTCAGCACATCTCGGCGTGACAAAGACCAAGGATATTTTGGCAAGACATTTTTTCTGGCCAAAGTGTTTCCAAGAGGTGGAAAATTATGTACGCAGTTGTGATGCTTGTCAGAGAGCAGGAAAACCAAATGACAAAAAGAAAGCTCCAATGAAAATTGTTCCTGTTATTCAAGAAGTTTTTTCTAAAATAAATGTAGATGCGTGTGGACCATTACCTGTTACACCTACTGGGAAGAAATATATAATCACAGCAATGTGTTTATCATCGAAATATCCGGATGCGGTCGCTGTCACAGATATTAGTTCAGTATCTGTTGTAGATGCTTTACTGCAAATTTTCTGCCGAATGGGGTTTCCAAAGGAAATTCAATGTGACCAAGGAACATCCTTCATGAGTGCTCTTACAACGGAATTTTTGACACGATTTGGAATCAAGATTGCTCATAGCTCTGTTTATCATCCTCAGAGTAATCCCATAGAACGTTTTCATCGTACGATAAAGCGTATTTTACGAGTTCTTTGCTTAGAAGCCGCACCAGATTGGGAACAACATATTCACTCAGCTCTCTTTGCATTACGAACTGTAACTCATGAAAGCACAGGGTTTACACCAGCGGAGTTAGTGCATGGCAAGAATTTGAGAACTCCCCTGACATTATTGTATGAGAGTTGGTTGCATCCGCCTGAAGTTGAGAATACAGTTGTCGAATACGTTTTTGAATTGCTAAATAGACTTAAGAGATGTCAAGAGCTTGCGGTTGAAAAAATGGAAGAGGTTCAAAGTAAACGGAAGACGTGGTATGATAAGAACGCTGTGAAAAGAGAGTTTAAAGAAGGAGATTTAGTTCTCATTTTGGCTACAAATAAAACAAATAAGCTGGCAGTCCAGTGGACCGGACCAGGAACAATTCTGAGTAAGATTTCGGATACTAACTACATCGTCAGCACGCCGAATAAGAAAGAAACGTCCCAAATTTATCATGTAAACCTTTTGAAACCCTACCATTCGAGATCAGAATTGATTAATTTTCTAGATTGTAGCGAAGCTGTTGAACAACCAGAGCTTTACATTGATTTCCCAAGCATGGAGTCAAATCCCAATATTTTTAATTTTGCTGAAATTGTCCAAGAGAGTCAGTTGGAGAAAAGATTGGAATCCTGTCAAATTCAGCAGTTGCAGGATCTTTTATTAAAATATTCTAAAGCCTTTTCTAATAAGCCTGGTATGACACATCTGGTTGAACATGACATAGAATTAATAGATGATAAATCGGTAAGAGCAAAACCATATCGAATGTCTCCCAGACAGACTGAAATTTTGAGATGCGAAATTGAAAAGATGTTGCAATATAAAGTCATTGAGGTTGGAGTATCTGATTACACATCTCCCACGATCCTTGTAGAGGTTCCAGGCAGAGATCCAAGACCATGCATTGACTATCGCAGGCTAAATGAAGTCACAAAGACTGAATATTTTCCTCTCCCAAACATCGAAGAAAGAGTAGAACTTGTTTCTTCGGCGAAATTCATTACTGTCCTAGACCTTGCCAAGGGGTACTGGCAGATACCTCTCAGTCAAAGATCGCAAAAATTGGCGGCATTTGTTACCAGTTTTGGAAGTTATCGTCCTTTACGAATGCCATTCGTGCTAAAGAATGCCCCGTACTTTTTTAGCAAAATGATGGCTGAATTATTGCAAGGGTGTGAAGAATTCGCCGTGCCATATTTAGATGATGTAGCAATTTTTTCTAGTGATTGGGAAGATCACGTTAAACATTTAGATAAAGTCCTAAACAGAATTTCAAAATCAAACCTAACAATTAAACCTTCAAAGTGTATGTTTGCACAAGAATATGTCAAATATTTGGGACACTATATTGGACAGAACCAAAGAAGACCTGTCGAGTTAAAAGTCCAGGCTATCAAACAGTTCCCAGCTCCATCTACTAAAACTGAAATACGAGCTTTCTTTGGGTTAACCGGCTATTATCGCCGATATATTCCCATGTTTTCGGTAATTGCTGCACCTTTAACTGAAGCTTTGAAAGGAAAAAATAAAAGAGGGTGTATAAATTGGTCTCCAGAGTGTGAGTCTGCTTTTCACGAATTAAAAAGGATTCTTAGTTGTCAACCAGTCTTATATGCACCTGATTTTAGTCGAGAATTTTTACTTCAAACCGATGCTTCTGATTTAGGAATGGGAATCGTTCTTTCTCAGGTGGACGACCAAGGAGAAGAACATCCAGTGCTGTTTCTCAGTAAGAAATTCTCTGAAACGGAAAGACGTTATTCTACCACTGAGAAGGAATGTGCCGCTATCGTTTGGGCTGTAAAGAAACTGCATTGTTATCTTGATGGACAAAAATTCAAAATACAAACCGACCACAATCCATTAGTGTGGCTCAGTACAAATGCCAGCTCAAACCCCAGATTAATGCGTTGGGCATTAGGACTTCAACCATACAATTATGAAGTAGTGCATCGTCGAGGAACTTTACACAAAAATGCTGATAGCCTTAGCCGTGTTCCATGGCCAGATTAAACGAAAAAAAAAATTCCTTTCTCACTGTTTAATTTTGTTTATTTTATGAAGTTTATTTTTGTAAAGACTGTTCGTTTTGCTTGTTTTTATTTGCCTAAGAAAAGAAATAGTAGAAAAGGAAGGTTTCTGTTGTAAACAATATTAAACTATTGTACTAATTCCATAATAATTAATTCCTGTTATTAGTATATGTTGAATTTTGTGTTATGTACGATTTCTATTACTTATAGCATTTAAGGTATTTTAAGTTTATGTATTGCCACTGTAACTTTCAGCCTTGGCACTGCACTGTTTTGTTTTTCCCTACCTTTTCTCGCAGAACAACCTGCTCGAAAATTCCTCGGGGAGGAGAGGAGTTGTACCGTACTATATCTCACCCCCAAAAAGTCTGCGTGCGAGTTAAGTCCCCCGAGCTGTTTCTAAGCGCATGCGTCAAGAAGAAAAGAATTGGTGGGGAGCAGGTCATTACCCTCTTGTGAGAGGGGGACGCTTGAGAGATAAGTTTGAGTGTGGTGATGTGTTTTACTTCTTGTATATAATTCTGTTGTATATAGTGTGTGTGTGTTCTGTGCCGTAAATAAAGTTAAGAAAACGCTACCTGATGTCTTTCCTAAAGTGAAAGTGTGATTTATTGGCCAAGTTACGGTACAGTAGTTAGCTCATCATACCAACATACTGTAGTTTTGAATTACGCGAAAATTTTCGTTTCGGGACTATCCGGATCATTAATCATAATGTTTAATTTCATTATGTAAATTACCTATATAGGTCTCTTATTGTAAGTTTTTAGGATAAATCCCATTAATTAATCCCATGTCATTAATTAAAGTTAAAATGTTCAATTTCCTTATTTATGTCAATTATTGTATCAATTAATTGGTCGTTATTCATTGAGCTCCATTCATCGAGCTTCAATATTCATTGAGCTCCAAGCAATATAAAATCATTCTGTCAATTATTGTGTTTCCTAATTGGTCGTTAAATAAAAAATCTGATTATTATTTTGCATGATTTCCTTAGATTGTAAATTTTTCAATGTAATCAAAATAAACTATGGTGGGCCGGATAACGGGCATGTCCGGACTACTACCGCAGGCAGGATTCGTGGTGCACTCGGGCCGGTGCTGGCCCGTGGCCCCTAGTTTGGAGACCCTTGCTCTATGATGCCAGAAAGGGTGGGAGAGGGTACGATCCCCCAGATGTCGTATCTGGGGGTGTTCGGTCAAAATTAAGTTGGCACCTGGATAAATCGGATGATCCTTGTAGCGTCATTATAAAACGGGATCCGCACCCCTCTGCCCTCTAGCCTATATGGGCCTAGTCGGGATTACTTCAGCAACAACACGTTTACGGGGAAATAAACTTTACGAGTTGATAATAATTGGTCAGTGTTATTCAATTAGGAACCTATTCAGAGAAGTTTAAAATCTGAGTTATATAACCGGCAGGGTAAGCCCCATGTTTAGCTATCTTAGAAAAAAATTATTAATATTCTAGGCCAAATAATATTCTCTTCATTAACTGAAGAACCAACCATCAGTATCAGAAATATTTTAATTTAATGCTTTATTAAAACTAAGTTTTTCCCGTGTCAGTGTAGTGTAGGTTGATTCCTTATTTCATAATACTGTCCTATTATAAAAAAAAAATTCTTTACCTCTTTCAACCCTTTGACTATGCGGGTCGAACCCGGAATTCATTGGTAACGATAGACCCGCTTACGGAAGAAATACCTCAGCATGCACTATCTTACTAATTCACAGAGATTTGTTGATACCTTTCAACAAAAAAGTTTGCAGCAGGGTCTCCATGCAAAGAGCTTTCATATAACGAAGTCTTCTATTAAACGCAGTGCTCTGTAGAACGTTTGCTTTGAGAAAATTCACCTGTAGAATTAACCGTATATATTACGAAAAAAAGTTTCTGTTTCTTTTATAAGTGTATTTTTTGGTTACAAAAACATTCCATATAATCCACATCGGGAAGAGGAATAAAAATATTAATTATATAAAATATTAATTAATATCAAATCTTTAATTAATTTTAACTCAAGGAGACCTTAGTTTTTTTTCAGGTTGCATTTCAAAGTGGATTGCTTCAGTCTTCCGGCTAGGCTGGGAATTTTGGAGTATATCTTCCATACTACAAAATTAGGAAGCAAAACTCAACTTTTGAAATAAAGCAAATAAATTTGATTTGCATTTTATTTCCAGGTTTTTAAAATATAACGACTAATCTATGCGTAAAACAATATTATCAAATAAAATTTAAAATTATACTTCCATTTCCGGGGGGTCTCTCAGATGAAGTCTTTTAAATGTCGTTGAAAATATGCGGGGATTAAATCCGCAATAAGGATTTGGTTTTCTTTTTGTAATTTATTTGTTACATGTTTCTTTTAATTTCTAAGGCATTTTTAAAAAAGAAATATGCATTATGCGTTTCAACAGGATGAGATTTGCATGCATTGTTAACTCAATGTCATCTCGTCAACTTTAAAGTGATTTTCCTTTAGGCGACATGGATTTAGTTAAATAACATATATTTCATTACACTGGAAATTTTAATTTGGCTTTCGCTGTTTTTATACTTGTTAATGTTGAATTTCCTTGTAATAAAATTAGACTTTGTTCAATAGACTCCAATACCTGTAAGAAGATAGCTTAATAAGATAGGAACATATAATTCGCTATATCTAAGGAAGCACACATTACTTGGCCAGGCTACGACTTCAGTCTAAATATCCAGCTTTACCAACTCGGTTGTCTACCTACTGATCTCAATTATACACGAAATTTCAGAATGATGTGATCTCCTTTTAACTTAATATATTTCAGTTCCTGTGTCATCAAAGGTGAAGATTATAAACACAAAAGCAATTGATATTTCGTTACACTATAAATCGCAGTTTAACTTTTTCAATCTTTTTCCCTGTTATTAAATAAAATTTTTAGAACTTCATTTATGTCGAACGACATTTATTTTAATAACGAAATCGGACTTCGTTAAATAAAGACTCAATTAAGGTATCAGATCGCAATAGAGACTCTATTGCGATCTAATGTTACGAAAGAGGTGTTCAACTCATCTCTGACGAAGCTCACATTTCTTGGCTTGGATCGGCTTCAGTAAGAGTTTAAAGCCAAAGCTTTATCGACAGGGTTACTTATGATTGAGCTCAAGTCTATTCCAAATTTACTGATGGAGGATGTACCTTTTAACGTAGGATTATGTTCCTCCATAACGGTCCTCCGGAAAGCAAAATTTCAGATGTCCTGCGTCACGAGTTATAATTTTGGCAGCGCGCCAAACCCAGTCTCTATCTCTTGGGCAAGCAGTAAACAGTTAAACAGAAAAGTACCAAAATGCGTCAAAATTTTTACTGACACACACACACACATATATATATATACATATATGCATAACACATACATACATATATACATACAAAAGAGGTAAGAAACGATAAGTAATCCTATGTTAATAACCCGCGGTAGTTTCGTTAGAAGAGACTACCTGAATATTTTTATTTCTGTGTTAATTCCAGTCACTATTATGCAGTTAGACGAAGGAATTAAACTTATCAAAACAATTAACAAACTAAACATGCTACAAGCAAAACTGATTCATATCTTATAAACGATATTTTATTTTGTTATTTACCATTGTTTGTTGTTGCTGTTGTTCACAATGCACCTTGACCGGTTTAGATGGTATCAATTTAAATTTCATTGCTGCCCTTTGTCGGCTGAAATAGAAATATTGTATATATATAACATGCAAGTTTTGCTTATACTATTTCACTCAGAAAAATTATGCCATAGTCTGGTCACGTGACTCTTAAGAAATTGAGTATATGAGAGGAGTATTTGAGTTTTTTTATGATGGCGAATCAATAAAATTTTTTATTGACAGTATTAGGTCATGGACACAGTGATGTTACTTTTAAAACTAATGAGGGATAATTCATTACAATTCTTGAATTGATTAGACAATTAAACTGAAATTTTCAAAATGAACACATGGTCTGAATACCTTTTTCTTAAGATTCCAGTAAAAATTTAGGTGTTAAATATCTATTTTTTCAATACTAATCTAATAAATGTTAACTTGAAATCATGCTCACAATAATAATTATCCTGGTTTAATATTGTTAAAGGACAAGAAAATTAACTCTGTAGGGTGCCCAAAGAGTATTTACAACACATAATAATAACACGGCATTTCAGTTTAGATCTGACCAGAATAGAAAGCCAGCTATTCAGCATCCGGGATTAATTCTATTTCATAGTCCACATCCCTATTAAGAGTAACATATTTTTGTTTAATCTGCAATTAGTCAAAATACAAGAAGTAAAAGACGACATCATGTTGCTAAACCCATAAAACTCAAAAGACTATATTGCTAAATGATTTTAGAATGCCGTGTGAACACACAAAGGCATGTTCATTACGCACATACACACTGACGTTCATTATACAGTGAGGCTGTCTTGTTGTGTATCGCTTTATAAATTAAATATTATAAATTAAATATACAGAGGATTAAATGCGTTTATAACATTTTTCTACACCTATTGTTTAAGTTTGATGAGTGTCATTAGATTAATTTTCGCGCGTATTAATTGTGGTGACATTCATGAAAGTTGAGCAAATTATAAATCATGTTTTATGTACTATAAATGTAACATGCAGTTATTTAATTTGTTTTAGTGTTTGATTGACTGACAATTTTCAATTTATTTTAATTCTTTTTCATGTTGATTGACTGACTCAAGGTAAAATTTTTTTTATTTTTTAGCCACGGCATTATTTAATATCTTTTTGTTATTTAAGTTTTTTTTTCTGTCAATCACTTCTTTTTATTGTGGCCATTTTTTTCTCTTATCGATGTTCGAGGTGATTCTTAATAATTTCTATACGAGAGGTATTATCTGTGTTATTATAATTACAAGTAGAATAAGGTTGTTATTGAATAGCATTTGTATGATGAATTTATAATGAAGATGTTCAAGTGAACTCTAAATAATTTTAATACGAGGGACATTATTAGTTAATATTATTGTTACAAGTTGAATGAGAGATATTATTAACATGTATGTGTATGTTGAGTGTGTAATGAAGTTAAGGCAATGAGAGAAAATTTTTTCTCAAAATTTCTATCGTTTAAAGTAAAGTGAAAGGAAGTTTATTAATTTGTGTTAAAAGAAATGAATAAAATTTTTGGTTTGTTCCCTCGGCTAAAATTGTGTCTGTCATGTTTGGTGAGTAATCATTTGTGAATTTCTGTTAGCCATAGAAGCTAGGTTATTGTTTTTGTTGGAGAAATAATACACAACGCAATGCTTACGATTAAATGAATTGAAATGTATAACTAAGAGAAATTAATTACATAAAACATGATTTATAATTTTCTCAATTTTCATGAATGTCACCACAATTAATCCGCGCGAAAATTAATCTAATGACACTCATCAAACTTAAACAATAGGTTAAGAAAAATATTATAAACGTATTTAATCCTCTGTATATTTAATTTATAATATTTAATTTATAAAGCGATACACAACAGTATTTGTATACAAGAGATACAATTATAAAGTTTTAATATTATGGAAAACCAACGAAAGATGACCGATGATAGAAACAACGATTGAATGAGTAAAATAATATTGTTTTAAATGTAATATAATATAAACAAACAAACAAACACACACACACACACACACACACACACATATATATATATATATATATATATATATATATATGATTTTTTTAGTTTTATTAATTTACATTTCTTAAATAATGTCTTAATTCTTTCTGGATAATATGTGCAAACATTGTTTTGTTTTAAAATAAATTTCTGCTGAACGTTGCATTATTTTAAAAGCTAATGGCAATAATTCTTCGAAGCAAAGGGAAAAATTATATTTGAATCATTATTACACGCTTTTAGTCCGGAATATTTGTTTACGAAAATATTCTAAAGTTAAAAAGCGAAATGCACTTAGCGGCATGTTTTAGATTGTCATAAAAAAATGCATTTCAAGTTTAAAAAAAAATAAGCATTTTATGCTTATGATTTATTCTTAGAAACATAATCTCTATTTAGAACGTATTTATTAGATAGTTATTATTCCTGTTGCAGAAGAAGTAAATAAAGTTAAGTAAAATTCCTTAGCATTAGACGATGAAAAGACTTGGTCAAACTTTCGATGTTAGCATATTAAGAAATTTACATGGTTTGCTAAGAACACAAATTACATTAAACACGTTATTTTACGTAATTGTCTAGGTCTAATGGATTAACCGATATCTTATGCAATGCTGAACACTTAACATTTTCAAAGGTGCTGACGAATGGCATCAAATGGTAAAAAAAGAAGTCGAAATGCTAAACATTTAACGCCAAAAAGGCACTTTATTTCCGGTATTCAAGTTTAATGAAAAAACACATAACAAAACCAAACCACCAGGCATCATATTCCGACCCAAAATAATAACATAATACATTAACTACTATGAAAAATAAATGCACTGAACACGCCCTCGTGGGAGGAGTCATTTATATGCATACATCTATTATGATTACATGAAATACATTTCCAGCGTGCGTATCAGCTTTGGACCTAGGTTTTGCTCTTGCTATGGACTTCTTAGCATGGTATAGCCGATACTACGCTTGAGAAGAATGAATTCCAAATGAGGAATTTCTCTAAATTTTTCCCGATGACTGACAAAGCGCAGTTATTCAGCCCACAAGCACTTGTTATCTCACCCATAGTATGAGTTCCTTGAAGGAAAAGCCCAGAACAAGGGCAAAACCTGATGTAGGGCTGATGTGTACTCTGGAGATGTAGAACTCTGCATAGGTGACCCGTCCTCCAAGGACCATGCATTTTTACCATGTTTTTATTAACTCGCTTTCTTGTTTGTTTGTGTGTTTGTACCGTACAAATCTTGCAATCGATTTTTAACTAACTTCCCGACTAGCTAGACATTTGAAACTTTTAGAATAGCTCAGAACACGATGGCAATGCATTATTTTAATACTTTTAGCCATCTTTGAGCAGAATTAAATCCCTTTTCAGTTAATTTTGTTTTGTAAACTGGTGCAGCCATCTATTGGCCGGGACGGGAATTAAAAGTTAAACGCAAGTTAACTTCCAATTAACTTCATTTTCTTTCAAGTTGATGGGATAATTCATCAAAAAATTTTTTAAAAAGTATTTATTAATACATAGAATTGTCAAGTTATATGATTCAACAGAAAATTAAAAAACATGGTATATAAAAAGCTCTTTTTATCTTGTAATTATTCTAAACTTCAAATACTCTAAATTTAACCCGAGGTAGCCTAGAGGTAGCGTGCTAGATTTGGAACCGGGGGTGCTGGGGAAAATCCCAACGATGCTATTTTTGTGTAGAGAAATTAACTTTGGTTTTATCAGTTTTTATAGTAATGGTACACAATCATTATTGTAGCTGGTTTTAATTTCTGTTTTTAATTAATTAACTTCAAACATAAAAGCCTTTTTTAAATATCCTTTTTAACCCCCTGCTCCAATTTTGTTCAACTGGTTGTGATCTGATTATAATTGCCTAAATAATACACTGGAGATTCAGGAAAATTGCGCACTTTTCCTAAATCTCGTTTGCGTTATATAGGCAAATTAAAAATCAGATCACAACCAGTTGAACCAAATTGAAGCAGACGCTTAAAAAGAATTATTTAAGCCAGCTTTGTTTAAATATCCTTTCTAAACCTCTGCTCCAATTTGGCTCAACTGGTTGTGATCTGATTTTCAATTTCTTAAATAATGCATTGAAGATTCAGGAAGATTGTGCACTTTTACTATATCCCGATTGCATTATTTGGGCAGTTAAAATCAGATCACAACCAATTGAACCACATTGGGACAGAGACTTAAAAAGTAAATTTAAGCCAGATTTTTTTAAATATCCTTTTTAAGCCTCTGCTCCAATTTGGTTCAACTGGTTGTGATCTGATTTTTTAGGCAATTAAAATTCAGATCACAACCAGTTGAACCAAATTGGAGCAGAGGCTTAAAAAGCATATTTAAACGAAGCTGTTATATTTGAAGTTAATTAATTTGAAAACTGAAATTAAAACCAGTTACAAAAATGATTGTTTACCGTTACCATCTAATCATAACCAAAGATAAATTCTCTAAACAACTCTATTTAATACCTTCGCGTCCAGGTTGGATATGGGAACGTTAAATCCGTAGACCGGAAAGTCCTATGAAGTCAGAGAGGGTGGGAGAAGGTACGGTCCCTCAGATGTCATCCATGGGGGTGCTCAGTCAAAACTGAGGTGGGGTGGTGTTGGTTCCCCTATACGGTGCCCTCATTAAAAACAATCAACGAGGTTCTTGCTGATTAAGAGTGAATATCTCAATGGACAAGTGCTCTGCATTGGCAAACACACACTACTCTAAATTTTACCTCGCATCTCGATATAGACGCTATTTTTTTCCTGTTGTTGGCTGGTTAACTGCATTTGTTAGTCACCAGTAAACATTTTGAGAGGGGTTCAGTGGCCCAGTTGGTAAGAGCAGCGGGCTAGTTATCTGAAAGTTACTGGTTCGATGCTTGTCGTTGACAAAATCCACTGCCGTGTACACAAATGGCGGCTGGTGGGCGTAAAATATACCGTGGCTGCAATTTCCTCCATGTTCTCAAAATTACCCCTGGAGGTGCGGGGTCAAGTGTTCTAGTCTCGTCACTTGACTCGGTTCAAAATTACGGGACTGGTCCTTTGGTTAGTATAGGGTTAGTATACAGCAGCCTTAACTTCTAGTTATGAAAATACATTGCCAGCGTAACGATCAAAAATTAAAATTTTTCTTAAAGTTAAATAAGCTATGTTGTATTTAATTCATTGATTAACAAAGTGGTAGTAAAATTAAACGTAAATAATCTGCCTTCTCAATACTGATTTCATTTCGTATATAAAAAAAAACCGCTCTACTGGCATTTGTTTTTCTTTAACCCTCAATTCGTAACTTTGGGGACGTATCGAAGAGAATTAATTTAATTCTGGTGGCCTCAGATCGGGCCATTTCGCATCCATCAAATTAATCGATTTCTTTTCCATTTCTCAGTGTGGGGTCTGCCCCGACTGACTATATAGAAGGTCATTAACTTTAGTAGGGAGAACAGTTGAAGGTCTTTGACATCATACCATTAAGAAAGGTCCGTAATTGGATTTCGAGGACATCATTCAAGAGGGGTTAGGTTACTTCAGAAATTTTTCATCCGGTTGGAATTCAGTAAAATAGAGTTTAAGGCTTTCAGTTTCCCTTTAAAGGCTGAAAAAGAAAACATTTGAGACTGCATTTATTAAAAGAAAACTTGGAGCAGATGATTTTTGCTTTAATCGCAACATGCGTCCTTACCAGGGCCCGATTTCGAAAATTCTTGACTATAGGGACAACTCAAGATGGGCACAACTCGGGACAATTGTCATAACGGGGGGTGGGGGGCTAACACTAATGTGAGCGTAAAATTTCCAAAATTGACACACAAAAAAAAAATAATCATGAATCATTGTGAAAGTACCATTTTACCAAGAATTGCTATTTGAAGCGTAGAAGCCTAGAACATTATCAAATAACAAAAAGCAATACAACATATTAACGTCATCATTAAAACACCAATACAATGCAACCAGAAAAGCTTGTTAATCCCTTATATACACTATAACATACATATGATGAACTATACATATAACTATACATATGATGAACCAATCAATCAATCAAATTTGAAAGGATATATAAAAAAATTGCTATTAATAAAGGTAAAAATTAATTGGGAATTTTTTCTTTTGTCCTTTTAAAATTAAAATTTTTTGGGGGCCCCCAACATTCGGGCCTACCAGGCCTTATGGAAAATCAGGGCCTGGTCCTTACATTAAAATGTTGAAGTAAGATACTAATGAACAAGTCACTGCTATCTATATATTTAAGTTGCTAAGCCGATTCTTTGAGCAGCCAGTGAGAGATAAACTACTGCATCAATTTACTTCATTTTGGTCTTAAACGAAAGATTTTAATTTATAGATGTGTCAATTTCGTTTTTGTAACCCCAATTTCTATTAATTAGCGATAATTTACACGTAAAAAATTGCTTTCTGCGCATGCTCAGTGACATGGTTAAATCTGGCTTTAGTTACTCACTAAGCACGAAACCGTATAAACGCATTAATTTGTTTCTGCACATGTTCAGTGACAACATCGAACGGTGGGTGAAGCAGTTTCAGGACACGGGCTGCTGCTTGTGTAAGAAAACGAGCCCAGGACGACCAGAAGCCAAAACCGAAGTGGTTGAAAAAATTCGTGAAACGTTTTTACGAAGTCCCACAAAATCAACGCGTCGTGCGAGTTCTGAACTCAATGTGCGTCATACAACGGTGTTGCGTGTGGTACGGAAACGTCTAAAATTCCGGCCATACACCTTTCAGATGGTGCAAGCGTTAACACCTTCCGACAAACCATTGTGTAAAGCTTTCTGTTTGAATTTGAAAGATAAGCTGGAGGTAGATGGTTTCGCGAACAGACTTGTGGTCACTTATCAAGCCACTTTTTTCGTTTCTGGCAAAGTTAATCGCCATAATTTACGGTTTTGGGGCACGGAAAGTCCACATGGTGTAATGGAATATGAGCGTGATTCTCAAAAGGTGAACGTTTTCTGCGCCATTTCCAACAGTTGTGTCAACAGTGGGGTCACTTCCTCAGTTTTTTCTAACTGGTCTAAAACTAATGCCAGAAAAAAATCGGGTCTTTCGCATAATTCTAAGTGGTCTCAGAGGCTCTGAATGTCGCTATTTATATGAAAATTACTGTTTTTCCACAAATTCAACAGAAAAAAATGAAATACGATTTTATGAGCGTTGATAAACTAAATAATATCAAATATACACTAAAACATAGTTTTGAATAACCCACCAGCAAGTAGGATTCACGATAGGGGGCGCAGTGCACGCGGCGTCGGCAGTTCTGGTTGTCGTCATATTCAGTATTGCGTTGTCTTTCAAATGAAGTGGTATAATGTGGTTTGTTAAAAATGGCGCAAAAGGGTAAACTTTGCAATCATATATATCTGATTGAGACAGAAACAAATCAAATATCAAGTAGCAACTTACCTTCTAATAGACAAGTAGATGAAGTGCTATTTTATAATATAAGACGCGTAAAATGAAGTCTCCGGGCAAGTACTCGCTTAGTAATTTCTTGGCAAACTGTAATTTTTTGGCAAAAGGCAGATATTATATTCTACTATTTAGAGAACCTCAAAACTGCATTGTTAATCGTGGAGCCCTATATAATGAATGGAGAATGTTTGAAAAGCATTCTAAAAGAAAGAGCGAAACTCAGGAACAAAAAGAACAAAATTTTAAAACTAGAGGACCTTTTTGATATTACTCACTGTAATTCCTTGGAAATTATTAGAATAGAAGACAGACAATTTCTCATCTCCCAGAGACAGAAAGAATTGGTGTTTTAGGGGGCATTGATAAAAGAACTGGTGAAAAGGAAAAAGAGTTCTAAAACGTCTTAGTGCAGAAGAACAGCGACGAAAAAAAATTAAAGAGGATACAAAAATGAGTGAAACAATGAAGGACATTGACTTGGAGGCCGTCAAAAGCTTCGTGCTTCAGTAATCAGAAATGAATGTCGGACGTTACAATTAGAGTTCCACTGGGATGGAAAGCTGCTTCCAGTAATAACTAGAAACAAGAAAGTTTACAGTTTTACAGTAATTATTTCCGATGACGAACAAGAGCATCTTATAGGAGTCCCACGATTGTCTTCTTGTAGTGGAGACGACATGGCAGCAACTATTAACAACTTGCTTGCTGAAAACACACTTTTGGATACAGTGCAAGCCTTCTGTTGTGACGCCACTGCGTCAAATACTGGAAGAATAAAATGTGCTTGCATTTTATTGGAACGAAAACTGGGAATGGATCTCTTATACCAACCTTGCAGACACCATATATATGAATTGGTTTGAAAGACTGCTTTTGAAGCATGCATTGCTGCGTCATCTGAACCCGAAAGGGGATTATTTAAACGCTTTCAACAAGCTTGGGCCAATATGGATATTTATAAACATAATGCTGGAATTGATGATCAATTTGTTGTGAACAGTATCAGTAAACACATAGAGATTGTGCTTCATTTTGCCAAAGCACAAGTTGTTATTCAACAGAAAAGAGACGATTACAAAGAGCTGCTGCAGTTAGTTATTATATTCATAGGTGGACACGAAGCAAATGAAATTACATTTCAATTACCTGGTCCTTTTCACCATGCCAGGTGGATGGCGAAAGCTATTTATTGCTTGAAAATATATATTTTTCGAAATGAATTTCATTTGACTCGGCAGGAATTGCAAGGAATAAGGGATATTTGTATATTTATTGTAAAAATATACATAAAAGCTTGGTACAATGCTCCTTTATCCTGCAAAGCACCATACCGGGATTGGATGTTTTCAAATAATCTTTATTTTTACAATGAAATAAATGAAAAAATTTCCCAAGAAACCACAAAATTTTTTTTTTGACATTTCTGGTATCTTTTTAAAGAAATAGTGACTTTAGCATTTTTTGATGATACAATCCTGTTGAACAAAAAGTAAAGATGGCCAAAGCATTTAAAGAAAAAGAATAAACTAACTGTGACTCTAAGCGCTTCCATTTTGATTTAAAGGAAATGACCGAATTTACACAGAAAGAACTACATAACTTTGCGTCAAAAAGTACATCCAGGATTTTAAGCGGTTTAAAATATCGTCTGATTTTATTACTCTTGATCTTGCTAACTGAAATTCTCTGCATAATTATCAACATGGCCTTACAGTAGTCAGAAACCTCACAGTTGTCAATGATATCGCAGAAAGAGGTGTGAAGCTTATAGAAGAATACAACAATATTATAACACACGATGATCAGCAAAAGCAAGACGTAAAAGACTATCGGGAGCCATTTTCCATCTTTCAAAAAGCATTCATTATCAAAAAATTATTGAACCTTTTCCTACAAGGTGCGTCCATAAAGTAACCGGACAATTTTTTATAAATAAGAAAAATATTTCTTACCTTCAAATAAATTTATATCCTTCAAAATAATCACCAAAGGAGTCTATACAATTTTTCCACCGTTTCTCCAAGTCATCGAAACACTGTTTATAGGCGTTGGAACTAACCGTTCGCAAAATACGCGTAACATTTAATTTAATGTCTGAGACGTTTTCAAATCTGTCTCTGTCCTTTCATGGTCATCTTCAGCTTCGGAAAAAGGAAAAAAATCAGCTGGCGATCAGTCGGGAGAATATGGTGGGTGATTTATCACTGTAATTGAATGCTTAGCAAGATATTTTTGTACAGAAATTGCTGTACGGGGCCCATCATTATCGTGTAAAAGAAAATATTGCCCAGAATCAAACAGTTCCTTCCTAACTCGCCTTATCCCGTTTCTTAATCGAAAAAAGCACCTTCTTGTAAAAATACTGATTAATTGTTTGATTTTCAGGAACAAATTCGTGGTGAATAAGTCCTTTGTAACCAAAAAATGCAATCAGCATCACCTTAGTCTTTGATTTTAAAAACGAATTTTCTCCACATTTTCCTCATCATTTGAAGTTGAAGGGCGTCCTGTCTTTGATTCATCTTCCATGCTTTCTCGCCCACATTTAAAGCGGTTGTACCACTCATACACTTGTGTTCTTGATAACGATGCATCACTATATACTGTTCGATGCCTCTCTAAAGTTTCGGTAACAAATTTACCTAACTTGTAACAAAATTTAATGTTACAACGTTGTTCCATTCCGAAGCAATTTGTTTGTACAATCCCTTCTCAGTAAATGAAAATTACTGCGGCGTTTTGATATGCAGATGACTAAATAACCAGTTTAAACTGGCGTTAACAAGAGTTGAGATGTCACTCTTTCTAGCCAGGTGATTATTCTTTCACCTTTTTTATTTTATTGTTTGATCTTTTAATTTGTCCGGTTACTTTATGCATTACAATTTAATGTTATAAAAACTTGTTTTTGTGATAGAGCAGTTCTAGGCATTATTTTAGCTATTTTTCTTCTAAATATTTATTTTAAACTTAAAACAGAATTAATAAAAGTGTTATCGCGAAAATTTAGGAATTTAAATAATTAATTATTATTTTTACTCCCCTTGAGGCACATGTTATTATTAAAGAAATTTTTCGAAATTTTTACCAGTTACTTACTAGCCCTAAAGGAAAAGAAATAGGTGGTGAGACTTATAAAAATATAAAATTAGTTTTTTGCCTATATGCTAAGGGTCACCCGAATATATATATATATATATATATTATCTTTATTAAGTAAGAAATTGAATAAATAAAATTGGCAGTAAACAATGTGTTAAATTACATCATGATAGAAAAATCAACAACTACCACTTTGTTTTGGAGTTATATTAATGTAAACAAAGAGAAAGAAATCTTGAATTTCCACTAATTTTTGCTTAAATTTCAGAATCACTTGAAATTCTTTACGCTCTTTTCTTCTAGCACGATTGCATTTCAAATGAAAGATAAACTGGTGCTCAAGTTTAACGGTCGGAAAAAGAATACCTTAAATTACAGTCAAAGTAATTTGCCGTTATTCATCTCACTAATCAGCTTTTATAAGACAAGCGCCATCCGATCGTGTTGCTCGTAAATTGTTGCTGCGTTGAGAGAAAAACTCTTAACTTGATGAATACAACGTGAGCTGTTACTTTTCTTTGCCGAAATCTCTTTTTCTGCGGCCTGTAAAACGCATTTGCCGAAAATAATGAGAGCGTTTGAGAGTCAATCGTTCGAAAAACATGTGGCACCGGTAATGAATTGATGTGATTTTTTTTTTAACGAATGCAGATAGAGTTCTTTTTTTGAACTATCGCATTCATTCAAAAATAAAATCACTCATTGAACATGAATAAATTAAAGTAGAAACTGTACTATTTTTTTCATTATAGCGCAAGATTATATACTTGTTGAGGTAAATAGGAAGATGAAATATTTGCAATTGTAATTGAATTTTTGTTTTTAAATGCAAATTTGTTACTGTTCAAAGTACTTATTGAACATAACAATGATGATTATTAAATTGTAACGTATACTGTGGTGCAAATTTTTTTTTCTATCAAATAAGGAACAATTTTTCCTCGGTCAGAGAACATTTGCTCTGGGTCTGAGGTAGTCTATCTGTAGCGCATCGGCTTTCGGTACGGAGGGTGCTCGGATAGAATCCTGACAAGTGCCGGGAAATACCTTCGTGTCTAGGCCGGATACGGCCACGTTAAATCCGTAGACCGGAAAGTCTTTCTATGAGGTCAGTGGGCGGGGAAGGTACGATCCCCTAGATGTCACCCCTGGGGGTGCTTGGTTAAAATTGTGGTGCTATTATAAACCGGAGCCGCACTACTCAGCCCTAAGCCTATATGGATCTGTTCTGTAACTTCCAGAAAGGGGTATTGAGAACAACAACATTTGTTTTAGGTGCAGAAAGGGTTGAACCGGACCAATATGGGTAGAGAGATAGGGTGATGTTAAGACATGTACAACACCCTAAAATAGCAATGAAAAGGTTTTAACTACTTTGAAACTGGTCGGTGGCAGACAGGAAGGTGATGATGGGAGCTTTTTGCAAATTTGTAACCCATTAACCGCCAAAACTATAAGGGGTGAATTTTTTTATACAAATAATATTGGCTATTCATTTGAACATATACAACATTAATTTATGGGTAAAATAACAAAACTGGTCTTAACTTTCGAAAAATAGAGTGTTGCGTTCGCGCAACGTCAGCGGAATAAGAGTATTGACATTAAGTGAGTTCAACTGAACTTCTGCAGGGTTTTCTTTGATTTGAGCACTGGGAATTTTTTTTTTAACTTTGTTACACTTTAGAAAGATAATGATCACTTTAGAGGTAATTTATTTATTATAAAGATATAACTTATTTTTTCTTTACAAAATTGCTTATTATATCCAGAAAACAGTTTCTATCACGAAAAGCTTCACTAAAATCACGATGTAGAGTAACGTGACAAACTTTGCATGGATAAATTGTCTGGCTATGGCATTGTTTACTACGCAGTCTTCTGCTGTCTTCGGACTTTACAATAAAATGTCCACGTTCTACACTTAAGGGATTTTGCATGCTGAATGTCCTTATCAAGAGAACAGTAAATTTCTTCCTGAGGTAAAGAATAATATCCCGTCGGCAACAATATTCCAATAAACCGTCTCATGTAGGCTTCAAATGCTAAAAAATGGGGGTGATTCTTTTGTTGGGCATATGAGTTTGTCTATTCGACGAGAAGGGAATAAACCTCTGAGCCAAAGAGAAGATCAAAAATCTCTGCACTAGTTTTTTCTTGTATTATAAATTTCATAGTTCCGATTTGACCTTTTTCTTCATTTTTCGGCTGAGACATATTCAATGGTCCCTTCTTTATCCATTTCAAATATTCAGTTTTTGTTTTTTTTAATTTTTTCGAAAAACTTGTAATGCTTTTAGGAGGCAAAAACTTCTTTTTTACTCACACTTCAATTTCGACAGCAGTATCGCATGGTAAATCATCATTGTCACTATTCAAAATATTATCATTTCCTTCTTCTTCATCACTAGCCTCTGCTGTCTCTGGTAGAATAACAACAATATCAGTTTAATTCTCTTCATCATTATCTGAATCTTCGTCTAAAATTCTTTGAAGAACTTCTTTAAATGTAAAGTATCTAGTTTTAGGCATTTCTATAACCACAGAACGAGGGAAAGTTCTACGGAGTCGAGCGACACATGTGAATACCCTTTTCCCGCTGACGTTGCGCCAACGCAACACCTGTTTTTTCTTCCTCCCCCACCCAAACAAAATCAACCGATTGATGAAATGTTCTGATAAATTTTGACCTTAGCTAAAAATAAATCAGCCCTAAATCTCACGTTTGTCTCTCTATATTTCTTCTGTGAAAAAGACCAGGAGAAAGTTCTCGTTCAAAAATGCTTAACTATCTGTCTAAGTTTGGAACTCGTAAATTAATTAAAAGAACAGTTGAAGGCAAATATTTTTCAATTCGATTATTAACCCTATTCAAAAACAACTGTTAACATAAAATTTATTTGATAGTTAAATTTTTATACGCATTTATTTTGACCGTTGCGTCAAGGCAACACCAGCGGTTAATGGGTTTTAAACCATTCTCATTTCGCTAAGCTTGTATATGTAAAAGATAAAAACCCACCAAAAATACTGACCAAAATATTGATCAAGACATTTGGGGTTAAAAAAGTGAATTTGAGTATACTGTCACGATTATTTAACTTGGCGGAAAACTTGGCGAATTCACAATTTTATTAACTGAGTTGACATCATACCCGGTTTTTAAGATACGCTTCTGCACGGAAAAAGTTCTTTGCAGGTTTATCAAGAATAGATATACTGGATGAAGGTCTATTGGATAACTGGTTTTTACTCAGCCCCACTTCAGTTATTTCCAGGCATTGCAATTTGCAGACTTTAAAGAGGAATTCATAAGATATTTAATTAATGCAAAACAGTGCATATCCAACGTCTCAAGACATTTTAAACTTATACATGAAACCGACACTTATAGTAGGATCTGCAACATGACTGGTGGGTGACGAATTCGCTGGAGACAAAACTAGAGCATATAGAGATAGACACTAAATTTTTAGTTCAAACTGTAGTAGATAGCGGGCATCTCCTGTATAGAGGACTAAATGTAAACAAAATATGTATTTCCTGCTGTATTAAAGATTATGGGGCTATGTTTAATATTTATTCTGCAAAGCCTCCAATGAGGGCGAAATATGATTTGCAGTGTACGCAAGTACAGCTTTTTCAGCCTCTATCTGCTAAGTATTTTTTAAACTCCCGTTTCTATCTACCACATTCAACAGGCACTAATGCTTCAATTTGGCGTGTTTTCTGTGTCGAAACGGGAAGTAACTGATTTAAATTTAGACTGATTTAAATTTAGACAGATGACGTCAGTACGGTATAAGCTACTTACGAGTACTCGAGAGGACAGTCACCGAAAGAAACATTAGATTTTCGCATCCAGTGAATAAAACAGTAAAAAATCTAGACTTGAGGAAGTAACTATTAAGAAAGTCGATTAGTGTCGTTGTTTTATCATGAAGCAAGTAAAAAACGCGAGTAAAAATAAAACTAAACAGTGATTAGTAATGCCAAAATATAGAAAACAACTTGTGGATTTGTATTTCTTTTATTTGGAGCGCTACGGTCAACTTTTTGCTACACGAGGTCTAATTAACCCGGGATCTACAGTTTAAAGTCGATTCGGAACGGCTACAAACATCCATGGCAACAGTGGGACTCGAACCCACAGGATCTGATCCAAATGCCAGCGCCATTTGGCCATTTCCTGGCAACAACTTGTGGAAATTTGAGACTGGAGTTAGGGTTGTTAGTTCCGCGTATGTGCTTTGTAAACTTAGTGCTTTTGACATATTTTGATCTTAATTTTTTGTTGTATTTTGAAGTCGAGTAGCAGTAAAGTTTATTACGGAATAAGTTAAAGGAAATTTAAAGGAAATTCAGTTAATGGAAAAAAAATCTTTTACATGATCCCTTTACCATTTAAGCCTTTCCCGACTGTTTTTAATTACGACGATGGAAAAAATTATCTTGTAGCAAAAAGAAGAAAATATGTATGATCTACAAGTTGTATTACCTGCGCAAATCAGTGTGACCGCAATTAATCGCCAAACGTCTTCATGGCTTTGCTTAGGCTTATTTAAACGATGTCTCATCACTTTCAGAAAGTTTAAGTAGCTTTGAAACGTTAGGAATTTTCTAACTGCATATCGACTTTCAGCAACCTTTTACCGTATGAGGTAATCATGGTTATATTCCTCATAGGCGGAAAAATATTTTCAGTTGTGGGAAATGAACACTTACCTAATGGAGATGAATTAATTCTTGATGGCCGGCAGAGTGATGAAACTTCTGAATTACTGCAATAGCAAGATATTTATCACCAATAACACTGCTCACGCGACACATCTGCAGTACATTTAGTAAAGGCGTCAACAGTCACATATGAAATGTTCATTTCAAGGAGCAGAGCAACTGTATGGATGATAATGATATTCAATTCTGGACGAAGACCAGATAAAAAACTTGTTTCCTGGAAATATTGAAGTTAAGAGAGTGTGTCATTCCCGAAATCAGTTTTAAAATTTTACTTATCAATTCCTACAAACAATAAGTTTTAAATGGGAAAAAATAAGCAGGTGTATTTTACAAAGTTTGATAAAACAACAAACAAACAAACAAATCGTTTCATACATTATGATAAATTACGCAACATTTCTACTTTTTTTCTATCAGACTTTAAGAATGTCAGACTGTACTTAAAATAATTCGTATTCATATTTTAAAGACAATTTGACATTATTCAGGGGACATTTTTCAGCTACCTCTACAATTTAATCAGCTCCACATGATGATATTTTTTTTTCTTCACAGAGCACTATAAAGTTTTTATAAAACACTTCAATACAGATGAAAGTTGATATGAGTATCAATGCTAGGTATAAAAACACGAATAAATAGAAAATTTTAGGAATTGAACGTTTAAAAGAAGGGTATAGGTCAGTTACTCCAACCTCCATTATTCTGGGATTATTAGAGGTAAGACAAAATATTTTACGCTGTTAGAATTCTTTTCCTATTATTAACAATGAATTCATTTCTACTGTCTGCTAGGCCAGTGATTCTCAACCTTTCCATACCTAAGGACCACTTGATGCCTTACCAAATCAATGGCGGACCACGTACACTAAAATAAATGAAAACCTGTATAAGCCTAGGTCTACTACATACATTTATTATTATTATTATTATGCCGAAAGGTCAATATTTCGCGGACTACGTGAAAACGTCTCACGTACCACAAATGGACCACAGGTTGAGAATCGCTGTTCTATGCAATGCCAAGTCGTTAGATCTGCCACGTAGCCATCTTCGTTAAGATGATGTAAACAAACAGCAATTTCCCTCATAACCATTTACCCTCACTGAGTATTCGAAGACTAGTGATGTATCAAAAAATAATAACTGGATTCAGACAATCCCTTTGTGATATCGTCTAGTGCCTAAGTAATAACAGAATAAAATAATCTGTTGTTATTGTTGTTTCTAATGTCCCCTGGTCGGACTTATTGCAGACCAGGTCCATATAGGCCAGTGGGTTCAGGGGTGGGGTTTCTGTTTATATAATTACCAAAAGGATCGAGTCCGATTTAGCTAGGGGTGATGGCCGAATGGCTAGGGCGCTGGCATTCGGTTCAGATCCTGTGGGTTCGAGTCTCACTGTTGGCATGGATGTTTGTATCCGTTCGGAATCGGCTTTTAACTGTAGGTCCAGGTCTCCTCGTATAGCAAAAAGTTGACCGTCGCGCTCGAAACCAAACCATTAACCGATTTAGCTAGGTGCCACCTCATTTTTGACCGAGTATCCCCAAGGGCGACATGTGTGGGGGACCGTACCCTCTCCTACCCTCTCTGACCTCATAGAGGGACTTTCCTGTCTACGGATTTAACGTGCCTGTATCCCGCCTAGACACGGAGGTATTTAGTGGCTCTTGTCTGGTTTCGACCCGAGTACCCTCAGCATGGAAGGCCGACGCCCTTCCACTAGGCACTCCAATTTTGACCAAGTACAACCGGTGCGAAATCTGGGGGGGGGGGGTAGCACTTTCCTCTACCCTCTCTGACTTTATGGAAGGCCTTTCCGGTTTACGAATTTAACGTTTCCATATACGGCCTAGACACGAAGCTATTTAATGGCGTTCGCTGGGATGCGAACTGAGCACTCTCCAGTACAACGTACTACCACTAGGCTACAGTCAACTGGGGTAACTTTGGCTTTTGCGGGTTACTTTGGTCCAACAAGCGAAAAAACATTGTATGTGTTGTGTCTAGACAAAGGAGAGTGATTATCACTTATTTATTGTAAGGGCCAGCAGGTGACCAATAGTATCCCATATATATATATATAAATAGTAAATCCCACAATAGTAATAGGTGACCAATAGTAATCACCCCCCCCCCCCCACATATATATATATATCCTTTGTCTAGATACAGAAAATACAGCACATACAATCTTTCTTCTTTTGTTGGGCCAAAGTTACCCCAGTTGACGGTACCTCGGGTCTTACACACACACACAGACAGACACACACATTTACATACTTACATACAAGCTCCTAGCACCGATAAATTTATTATTAGACACAGAGTGATCTAGAAATTCTCACAGCCAACAAGGACCGATTTACTTTATGAATATTTAACGTTGGTATTAAATTGAGAGGGCAACTCAAATTTCCCAATTTTCTCTTTTAAAGACGTTTAACTGAAGTTTCAATTTATAACCCTGTCAAATTTCGCCTCAGTTTCAAAGGCATCTATTAGGGCACAACTTTGCACCTCACATCAATAATTTGCTTTCCATTTGGAGTTTCTATGACAACGGGATGTGGATACTCATCTTTCGCCTTGATTTTCTGAGGGAATGAATAAGTCATAATATTCATATGCATGAATAAATAACTCCAGCAGAGAAGTGGCAATCTTGAACATGACCTAGTAGAGGAGTGCGTAAGACTATACAATATCCCCAGTAATATTTACTCTTTTTTATTTTTATAAAACCTGAGGAATTTTGAACAGTATGCCAAGTTTAAAATACCTCTTTGATTTGTTTATTTACAACTAGCTGTACCCGGCCACGCGTTGCTGTGGCTCAGTCTGGTTAAATGGAAAAGAAATAAAGGGAAAGCACGTTTCTAATATGTTTAATTTATAAAGGCTGCAAAGCTGTTACTCATTTAGCACTACCCAGGGGTCACGTGTAACTTAAAGCATGCTACGGACGCGAGTAACGTTACCCCCAACATATTTTATAGTTCAGTTTTTACTACTTGCTTGTTTTATGTAATATCTTGGCGAAGAATTGTGTTCCCGTTCGCCCGCTGCATTGGAAATAAAACAAATTTTTAAAATATTTAATTTTACAATACTTAGGGGTATACAATATTTTTTGTTGTTCCATTGTCTGTGCAGATATATAGATTTTCTGGTTTTCTGACTCTAGAACACGCAACATATAACTGTCCATGTGAGAAACAATCCGTGTCTAAATTTAACCCGCACAATTGAAAAGATCCGCCCTGAACTTTATTGATGGTGATTGCAAACGCCCATCGAATTGGGAATTGCAATCTCTTAAATTGAAAGGGCATATCCGTTGGAATCATGGGAATGCGAGTAATGAGGACATCTTCACCTTTGAATGGTCCTGTCCAGATCGTTCCTTCTATGACGTTGCTCAGTAATTTTTTTACTGCAAGTCACGTGCCGTTGCAAAGCTTTGGTTGGTTGATATTTCGCAACATTATAATTGGCACGCCGATTTTCAATTGCAGTACGTGCGGTGGCATCCCTGGCAGATCGAGTGAATTCAAAAATTCTGTCGGATAATTAATCGCTCATCTGCTTCCACAACAGTGTCGACGCACATGTATGTGACTGCCTCGCTTTGAATGTTATACTGAACTAGCCGAAAACCCGCGCTTCGCTACGAAGTACATTCAAATTAAATACAACGGTCAACGTCTGCAATTTATGCCAAAAAATAAATATATATATTTATAATAAATGCGATGATCAATGTATACAATTGATGTAAAATATATATCTATCTATATATATATATATATTCATAAAAAAATCGTAAGGGATATGCATTTTTTTGGATAATATCCAATCGTCTGCTGCACTAGAAAGAGAAAAAAAATTTTTTTTGTCTATTTAGTTGTTACGCACGTGACGATAAATTTATTGAAAGTACCAGAAAAAGAAATCACGTGATCAGCATTTAATAAATTAAATTCTAAAAATTAATCTTTAAAAATTCACCAAAAATCAGGAAATGGAGGTAAAAATTCGAAAAAAATTTCATTTTGAAGAAATTTTTATGATCTTTCTCGTGATATACATTTTATAACCCTCAATGTATTATTTTAAATGCAAACGTAAAAAAAGTTTCAAAAACAGCTTAAAAATTTAATTTAAAAAAATCTAAGAAGAATTTTTGAAAAATCTTTCTTAGTGCACCCCTACACTATTAGAAGAATCACCATGCAAAATTTCAGCCCTTTAGGTCCAGCGGTTTGGTCTGTGCGTTGTATGTCAGTCAGTCAGTCAGTGAATGAATGAGTCAGTTACGGAACTGTTTTATATATATAGACTAGCTTTATATACCCGGCGTTGCACGGGTGAACCCTTTATAAAGCTTACTTGTATGATATGTATATTTGTATTTTATGGCAATCTATACCCCTCTCCTCTGGTCATCATCACATCAGCATATTATAATAACCCCCCCCCCCCCCATGCTAATGTCAGCATTAAAATGTTTCTTTCAATTTTGATAACCCACTGGATCCCGGCCCTTCGAGGAGTTTGAGGGCTTCCCCGTAAACCCTTGTGAAAATCGCCGGTTTCATAAACAAAGAATTACCTGACGTTGCCCAGGATAATAAAAATGAATGGAGTTAACCTGAGCTCTAGATGTATACGTACTAACAACCGAAATATATACAATTCACACACACACACACACACACACACACACCTTTCCACACTTCATTTAATTAAGGTTGATCTCTCTCTTTTCTCCTACCACCAATTTGGTGTTCAAAATGGTGATATATAGGAAATATAAATTATTGGATTGTTTCTAGCAATTTTTTCAAAATCTAAAGCGAATGTCGAAAAATCGTGACATTGATCGTGTTTGTTACATTTAATCGTGTTTCTTACATTTTAAATCAAGAATCTTATGGATATCTGTTTCCTTCTTTGAGAGATGACGGAATATGTAAAAAACACGTAAAAACACGTTTAGCCCCCCTAACCCCCTTGGGGGCCGAATTTTGAAAAATCCTTAAATTGGTTTTTTGGTATTCATATTTCTAACATTTTAAAGCAAGAATCTTATGGATATCTACAGGGTGGCTAATAAATACTGTAACACTCCAAAAAATAAGAGTTAATTTTAATCATTTGGAAAAACAATTTATCTATCTATTTGTGTGATTGGCAACTTTTTGTAAACGCAGACGATTTTTGTTTAATGTAAAACATGTAGAATATTTTTAAAGATGGAAGCCAAAAGGTTAATGGTTAAACAGCTTTTTGATCGTGGATTTTCTGCATGTAAAATATTTAAGCAATTAAAATGCCTTGGTTTTAATAGGACGTTTATATATAGGACTATAAATCGATTATTGGATACCAATAGCTGTAAAGATCGACCAAGGTCCGGTCGTCCACGCACTGTTCGTACAAAAAAACGTATCAAAAGAATTCGTGAAAAGATATGAAGAAATCCACAACGTTCTGCAAATAAAATGGCTGCAGAAGAGAACATCAGTCGCAGAACTATGCAACTTATCATAAATGAAGACCTGGGTTTTCGCCCTTATCGCAAAAGAAAAGTTCAAGGTTTGACTACTGCACAAATAGTAAAAAAGTTACAAAGATGTAAGAAATTGCTGAACCGGCACGGTAGCAAAAGTGTTGAAAAAATAATTTTCTCTGATGAGAAGCTGTTTTGTACAGAACAAAGTTATAATGCTAAAAATGATGTTGTATATTCAGCAACCTTCGAGGATATACCTGAAAATCTTCGAACTGTTAAACGCTTTCAGAACAAGAATTCTGTTATGGTTTGGGCTGCAGTGTCACACAATGGAAAACTGCCTCTGAAATTCATCGATAAAGGGGTAAAAATCAATGCTGAATATTACAAACAGGAAGTATTGGCTACACGTTTATTACCACATGCTAACAGATTGTATCCCAAAAAGAATTGGATATTTCAGCAAGATTCTGCACCGTCCCACCTATCCAAAACAACACAGGAATGGCTCCATGCCAATTGCCCGAAGTTTATCAAGCAAGAAGATTGGCCATCTTCTTCACCAGATCTAAATCCTTTAGACTATTGCATTTGGGGGATTTTAGAGTCTAAAGTAAATGCTAAGCAGCACAGAAGTTTGGACTCCCTCAAAGCTTCCATACGGAGTGAATGGGACAAATTACCTCATAAAATGATTCGTGCCACAATAGGACAGTGGCGTAAGAGATTATATTTTGCAATCGATAAAGATGGCGGTCGATTCGAGTAAAATTATTTCATGGTAAACTTTCATGTATAATGTTCATAATATTGTTGTATTTTCCATTTTCTATTTCATCTGTGTGTAATTAAATGATTCGATATTTGTCACAGTATTTATTAGCCACCCTGTATTTCTTTCTTTGAGATATGAGGTAATATGTAAAAAATACGTTTTGCCCCTCCCTCCCCCCCAATGGGGCCAAATTTTGAAAATCCTGAAATTGGTTTTAATGTGTTCGTGTTCCTTACATTTTAAAGCAAGAATCTTATGGATATCTGTTTCTTTCTTTGAGATATGAAGGAATACGTGAAAAACACGTTAAGCCCCCCTCCCCGTCCCCTGGGGCCAAATTTTAAAAATCCTAAAATTGGATTTAAGGTATTCGTGTTCCTTACATTTTAAAGTAAGAATCTTATGGATATCTGTTTCTTTCTTTGAGATATGAAGGAACACGTGAAAAACACGTTAAGCCCCCCTCCCCGTTCATGGGGCCAAATTTTAAAAAATCCTGAAATGGGATTTAAGGTATTCGTGTTCCTTACATTTTAAAGTAAGAATCTTATGGACATCAATTTCCTTCTTTGAGATACGAAAGAATATGTAAAAAACACGTTTTGCCCCCCTCCCCCCCCCTTGGAGGGCGATTTTTGAAAAATCGCTTCTTAAATGACGCCTTCAGCACAAAAGTAATAGGCTCTTAAAATTTGATATCTGTATCTCCAATAGTTTTTGCTGGGTGTTGATTCCTTTATATATATAGATAAAACACGTAAGAACACGTTTAGCCCCCCTCTCCCCCTTGGGAGACGAATTTTGAAAAATCCTGAAATTGGTTTTTAGGTATTCACGTTTCTTACATTTTAAAGCAAGAATCTTATGGATATCGATTTTCTTCTTTGAGATATAAAGGAATATGTAAAAAACACGTTTTGCCCCCTCCCCCCCCTTGGGGGGCGATTTTTGAAAAATCGCTTCTTAAATGACGCCTTCAGCACAAAAGTAATAAGCTCTTAAAATTTGATATCTGTATCTCCAGTAGTTTTTGCTGGGTGTTGATTCCTTTATATATATAGATAAAACACGTAAGAACACGTTTAGCCCCCCTCTCCCCCTTGGGAGACGAATTTTGAAAAATTCTGAAATTGGTTTTTAGGTATTCATGTTTCTTACATTTTAAAGCAAGAATCTTATGGATATCGATTTTCTTCTTTGAGATATAAAGGAATATGTAAAAAACACGTTTTGCCCCCCTCCCCCCCCTTGGGGGGCGAATTTTGAAAAATCGCTTCTTAAATGACGCCTTCAGCACAAAAGTAATAAGCTCCTAAAATTTGATATTTGTATCTCCAATAGTTTTTGCTGGGCGTTGATACGTGTATGTATATATATATAAGTCAGGACTTCTTCCTTTATAGATATAGATGATATTGTGAAGTTCGTAGACGTCTTTGTTCTTGGCGGCAATAATAGCTCGTTCACTCATCCAATCATGATTCTTATAATTGGTTTGAATATTGGGAAATACTTTTTCAACCAATTCTTCTTTTGGCGATACTAAATTGCAGAAGTTATGATGCAATGAAATTCGACCTGATGTCAGAACAAACGGCACCTTTCCGTTCCCAATTTCCAGCAATTGATGTGAGAATAACTCAATTGATCTATCGTTTTGCAGATGGACACGCATATTTGTAGATAATTTCAACGTCTTTAGGTGTCAACACAAAGTAGAGTATTTTAGGCAAGCATTTAGTTCGTCCGCTGCTGTCGATCGAGGAATTATATGTAATGTTTGCCTGAAATTTTCTGCAAGCAATATTAATGCGGTCCCAAATGGTCTGATATTTCCATGCAAATCTTGCAATGATCGATCAAGAGCACTCAAGCGATTTTTTGTGTGCCATTGTACATTCATCCCAAACAATAAGTTTGCATTTATGCAATACTTTCCCTATGCCGGACGCTTTGGAAATGTTGCACGTGGGAGTTTCAATAAATTGCATTATCAATGGCAATTTCAAAGTGGAATGTGCAGTTCGTCCACCTGGTAGCAATGTCGCAGCTATTCCGGACGACGCAAGAGCTAAGGCTATGTCATTTTGGGATCCAATTGCTGCCAGAATCAATCTAATTTGGAACGTTTTACCAGTTCCTCCTGGCGCATCTAAGAAGATTTCTCCAACTCCGTTATTGACAGTTTGCATTATTTGATCGTAAATGCCTTTTTGCTCAAGCGTTAGCTTAGGAATATTTGATTGCACATACGACAAAATATCCGTGTTGTAATTTTGTTCACGACGCAATTCTACATCGAACGAAGCATCAGCAGATCGATTCGGTGATGGCATTCCCAATTGATTGAGAACTTTGTTCGCGATTTCTAAGCACAAATCTTCAATCATTATCAACGCTTCGTTGTAGATTTCTGCTGTGAAATCCATGTTCATATTTGAATTTTTCCCGCTAATTCGACGGAAAATATCTTCAGCCATGTGCATTCTCTTATCTCTTCAATTGTCTTTTATTGTCTAGTACGAATCCTGCGTACTTTATGACCTGTGGGGACTGCTGATAGTGGGGTCGCACCCCACCGTGACAAATTTCTGTTTTGAGGGGGAAGGGAAAGACATTTCTTGTTTGCCGTAAAATATTTAGTATAGCGTGTGTTTAAAAAAAACATGTTTATACCTGTCAAAGGTGTGGTATCTATATAATACGTATATAAAAACACTCACGTATTCGAATGCAACGTTGTGTCAAAATTTCAAAGAAATCGGTGAAGAACTTTCGGAGATTTGAGGTCTTGAACAAACGAACATTTACATTTTTATTTATATAGATTGAATTCAAAGATGATACGTTATCATACACTTGCAATTATTCTTTGATATAACCCTCTAGGAAAGCATAATATGTTTGAATAATCACAGTCATATTTACCATTTTAAATTTGTAAAAGTTAGGACTTTCAAACAGTAAATCAAGTTTAAAATACAACTTTCGCAATTTGTTTGTTTACTATTGACCTCAAACGTGATATGTCTACTACATAAATTTACAATTAGATTATCTTTCTTTGCTTTTTATACAGAAATGGGGCTACTGTACAAAGTCACTTACTTAGTCTTTCCTTATGCAGGTATGAATAAGTCATTTGCATGCATTATTATGTAACTGCAATACAAAAGTTGCAATCATTTGCTTAACCTTCTTGAAAGACGCAATGATATATATTACTGAATAATCCCACTAGCGTTCAACGCTTTTTCAGTAACAGATCTTAAGCACTTTTAGCAGTTAGAAATAAAAATTTTGTTCTTTGCATTCCCTATTGAATTCAAATAAGATAAGTCTACATACTTTCGCCACATCAGATTATCTTCTTTTTTTATATTTTAGTTTTGATGTATAAAATTACATAATATAGGATGAAACAATATAAAAGGTTTATACGCCTTTCAAATTTACATTCTTCTCAGTTTTATCAAGAGCTAGTTTGAAATCAGGAATTGAAAAGGAACAGTTTACGTAATCTTAGATAGTTGATGTGGATTTCATTCTTTATTATATTACTAGTATAAATATTTAATTTATTACAAGAAACTATTTAATGTATATACAAGAAAAGAAAAATTAAGAAACAAAAACCCTTTCTTACGATATTTGAAACTCTTAACATGTACTTATCATTAAGTTGTTGAATATTACAAACTTTGAAAGCCTGTTATATATATATATATAACACAATTCCATAACTAACTTACTTACTTACTGACTGACTGACAAATAACGCATAGACCAAACCGCTGGACCTAAAGGGCTGAAATTTTGCATGGCGATTCTTCTTATAGTGTAGGGGTGCACTAAGAAAGATTTCTGAAAAAATATTCTTACATTTTTTTAAATTAAATTTTTAAGCTGTTTTTCTAACTTTTTTTAAGTTTAAAATAATAATATGAGGGTTATAAAATTTATATAACAAGAAGATCAGAAATATTCCTTTAAAATGAAATCTTAATCGAATCTTTACCTCCCTTTTCTGATTTTTGGTGAATTTTTAAAGATTTTTTTTAGAATTTAATTTATGAAATGACGATCACGTGGTTTCTTTTCTTTTTGTGATACTTAAGTTAATTTTGCGTCACGTGCATAACAACGAAGTAAATTGACAAAAATATTAAAATACACTAAAAGATAAAATTTAACAACTAGACTAATTGAGATGGAAGTTTTATAAGAATTTAATTCAAATTAGTATGTTTTATGGATATTAAACATACACATTAATTGCGTACATTGACCGTTGAATTTAATTTGAATATTTTCTTTTACATTATTTTGTCTATAAAAATGTCCGTTGCGATCTATATTAATAAAGTAACAGCGGGGTTTGTCGAGATCACGTGACCATAACGCGACCGGGATGGACTCATCCTAAAAAAAAATGGCCGACAAATACAGGAATCGGTGTATTTTTTTTTCTCATGAAAGTACATAAATGTTACATATTTGGAAAGAGCTTCGAAAACTGATAATTTTTTCTCGGTACACTTATTCTGTTAATTCAATAGTTTTAGAGATATTTGGATTCTAATGAAGCGTCATCCCTCTGAGAAATCAAATCATGTGCAGTGGTGCAGCCATCTGTCGGCAGCGACGGGAATGAAAATTGACTTGAATTTAACACATTTGTAGGCCTTTTTTTTCTTTTGTGGGGCCCGAAGTGCATAAATATGTTACACGGATGGCTTGAGCGTAGCTAGGCGAAGCCCGGCTAGTTTTTTTATAAATATATATATTTTTGGGCATTAATTGCATACATTGACCGTTTTAATTTATTTGAATGTACTCCTTAGTGAAGCACGGGTATTCAGCTAGTAGAAAATAGAATACATTTAGAATTCTCTAAATCCATTTTATATCTGGACTTACTTTAAATTAGCATGAACATAGCTATTGCATCACAAATCATGAAGACGTTTCGGTCTTGCCATTTGGCTGGATTGGCCAGAATTTTCTGACCATAAGTTAACATTTAAAAGTTATACTTTTAGAATTACATAGAATTAGAGATACTTAAATCCATTTGTGACTTCAAGGTAAGTTAGATACGCTGCCAGGAATCTGGAGTATAAGTGATCCTGATCACTATGGCGTGGTTCATGCAGTACAGTCATCTAGTATGTATCAGTTATAAAAATCTTTGTGCATAATACAGTAGGTGGTGGTGGGGTTATCAAAATAATGAAAATATCCTTTAAAAAAAAGGCGCGTGCACTGCGACGTACGTAGATCCCTATGACAACGTCATCGGAGGACTGAGGTATATAATACGGTGAAGTACGAGTATCTGCTACACCTTATAGTAGTACATCGATGTAGAATTAGTTGTTGGAAAATTAACGTGAAAAATGTCGGATGTGAGGTCTTGCAGAAAGATATAATTTAGGCAAGGCTTGCGGTTTTTTTTTTTCTGTAACTAAAATGGCAGAATTGTAGGTGTATCAAGATGCACAAAGAGGTATCATAGTTTAAAAGCAAAAGTCTAAGCGTCCCACGAAGATGCCACACTGTGAAACTGAAATGCTGTTTTAGATATACAGGATATGTGACATTCAAGAAGTGGCGGGCGGTGGTGCTAAGTGTGGTGGGGATCCATCATGCATAAATCCCATGTCCCTCTGTGTGGTGAGTGGAAGAGCTTGCAAGAAACCAGGAAGCCCTTGCCCCAGGAAGACACGATACGCTGCACCGGTCAGACGTTACAGCCGTCTTAAGCCGTTAAGAGATACCGTCCAACGAGCCAATCACCAACAATTCCCGCCCATATGTTAACTGAAAATTTCTACTGGAGTTTACGAGGGGCAGTAGAGTGGGGATTGGCTGCAGCGTGGGAATTGCGCAACTTATGATACTGTTGATTCACATTTTGCGAAAGTTCAATTTGGGCATTGAACTTTACGGTTTACTGACACACTGAGTGGAATGTGGGCCCTAGGTTGCATTGTAAATATTGTTCCTCTTGGTGAGTACTATCAACTCTCTTATTTTGTCAACACAGTTTACGAACACCCTGAAATTACAAAAATGGAAGTATAACTAGAAGGGTACAAAAGCATGTTTAAGATACAAAAATGGAATACCCAAAACAGGTAAATTCGGTACCCAGAAAACAGGTAGCTTTCTTGACCTGAAACAGCATTTCATTTGTACAGTGCAGAGAAGGAAAGCAACTTGAAAGAGACTCTACCGCGGAAACGTTAGACTACAGAACAGTAAATAACAGTAGAGGAGAATATGAGTCGTAATTTTTCAAGTAGTCAGCAATAATAGTAAATGTCATTAATAACAGTTCGTCGGGGACTGCATAGAGCAGGTGTTCATGAAATCCAGAATCGTGCTACAGTCCGAAACTTCTGACACGTTTTCTTGAGCTGGACACCAGCTCAAGAAAACGTGTTAGAGAGTGCCACGGACATTAAAAACAGAAGTACAGATGATTGGCAGCATGTCGAGCCCTAGATTGTTTCCTACTACTGTTAGAGTATACGTTTGGCGAACACCTTCCGAAGCATACCGTCCTGACCCCTTGTTGCCGGAGAGGTTCTCTGAGACCGGAGATGGGTCTCTGATGCTCTGGAGCGTGTCTCATGACATTCTTTTGGTCTCTTGTTCATCAGCGTCCTGTGACATCGGAAATTTTCAAGAACGTCATAAAAAAGACTCATGGTCTGGTGAAGAGTTGAACTAATAAATTTCTTCATTTTGGGACAATATTCTACTGAACTTATGAGACATTGCCATTGATCCACATGATAAACTTTTTCTCTAATTCAAGAGTGACAAACTTTGCACACTAAAACTAAATTTAAGCTCACAAGTAAAACATAAGGATGCGAGTAGCATATTAAATAAAATATAAATAGAGGAGTATACTTATGGTATATAAGTATATAAGCGTACGTGTAGTATCTAAGTGCATAGTATGCATAAATTTATAATTGATAGTAAATTGATAATCTAAAAATTTCAAGAACGCCGTCGTACAAAAAGATCAAAATATACAAAATACAAAAATTTGTCCAAGCTTTGTTAATCATAAAAATTGAATTATAGTTATTTTAAAAAAGAAAACATGAATAGTAGAATGAAAGGAACAGTTGAAGTACCTCCTGTAATTTTCTTCATTCAAGAATTTGCTTATTTGAATTCTACATCTTTTGCAATTCTACAGCGAAACAGTCTAAATCATGTTTAGAAAGACCTCACGCGTCCATGCCAATCGCGGAACACGAATATGCTGGTACCATGATCACTGCTCTCAGTCGGGTCGGCCATCAAAATGCCAAAAGTTGACGTCAATGAAGATTAAATGAAAAAATTCAACAACGATTAATTTCCCTTATTGCAATAAGAAATATACAGATTTAATGGTAAATAAACAGGATAAACAAATCCAACGGCATTTACTGTTCTGCACTGTACTCTTAAAAGGTATAAATATCAAATTTCCAGGGAATTAAAATAAAATTACGCCAGTGCGTTTAGAATCCAACAAATCCGACATGAAACAACTTTATAATAAAGTACTACAAAATACCAAAAATGGAAAACTTAATGTTAGACATGATTACTGATATATTTTAATATTATCGCTGATAAATTTTATTTGAAAGTGTGGGGTATCTTCTTTCCATCGCATTTAAATTACATCTTAGTTGCTTTCTATAATAACAGGAAATTTTGGTGGGAAAGATAAATTAGTGTTCTGCGATTTTGCTACATTACTTATAACTGCAATTACGGTAAAAGGGTTCTCTTGTTACCGTTCAGAATGAGAGAAGAGAGGGAAAAATGGCCATTTCAGAAAAAAAAATGCTTGAAAATCTAGAATATTCTGTTTTGGCTTTATAAATATAGTGGAACAGCGTATATTGATGCATAAACTTCTTATGCCCTGAGTGCTTTAGCAGACTTATCCATTAAGATGTATTTAAAATGTTCTGTGTATGTAAGACTATAAAATAGTCTTACATAAAGCAGATTATCATATAAAAAAAGACATTAATTCATGAATAAAAATCAACGTAATAACAAAACAGATACTGAAGTTTTGATTCCGAAGACATTAATGTAGGGTAGATCTAGCAAACGTGACTTATATATGTTTTTCCCATATGAAAGACCTGTCGAACTTTTATTCCAACTTTTGCATTTGGAATATTTTGCAAAATGCAAAATATGCCAAATATTTTAGGAAATATTTTGAAGATCTGAAAAATGTGAAGTTCAATATAAGAAATTCCCCTCATAATTTGAGCTGTTTTAAAATTCTTCGAATTTACAGAGGATATTATTGTGGTTGTTTTTTAAATGTCTAAGTAAACCAGAAGTCGCTTTAATTAAAAGAAATTTATTTAGCGTTAAATTTGTTTTTACCCAACTTTCATAACAAGAAATAAAAAAAAATACATATACAGAAATGACTAACATATTTAATCCTTAATTTGTCCAAATTTTGTATTTGTAGAAGCTTTGATCCTGTTAGCCAACCCTTTGGATATTTGGATTTTTTTTTTCGGATTCAGTGTTTTAAATGATTTTCCGATTTCCCCTCTTGCTAAGTTTTGGTCGTAAGAACTCAAAAGACCAAATAAGATCGCAGGAGTACGCTAATTAGAGAAGCTCATGCAAGCAGTGGCCGATCAACTTAAAGTAGAGTTAGTACTCTGTCTGTATCTAAGATTTTAAGTTTTAGATCCATTGTTCTAAAATAACTGACAAATCTTTTAGCTTCTGAGATATAGAGCCGTTGGACTAAGAGAAAATGTGTAGTACATGAGATAACTTGTAACTAACAAAAGACCATTGTAATCTAAAAATCCTTTCAAAGTGAACATTGTCCGAAATAACACGCGATGGTTCTGAGACGCTGCGGCTGAAAGGGCTTAAATTAAATTAGATCCAGACAGGAAATAAAGGGTAAAAATAAAAACTCTGTATAGTGAGTGTAATTAAAAGTACTAACGCTATCACTGAAGAAATACCCGAGGCAGTCTGAAAATTAAAGTACAGGTAACCCTCCTATAACACGGTAGATAGGTTCCTAGAAAATGCCTTGTTGTGTGAAACCGTGTTATATGAGACCCAGAGACAGTTAAAAAAAGGGGGAGGGTTACGTTCTGAAAACTTATTAAAAACAAACTTCTTTTTTTAAAATTCCATATAAGAAACTTAATTTTTATTAAAAATATAAATGTATGTGTAACACAAAACAAAAAGAAACAAAAAAATATTTTCATGTAATGCGACCTTAATTTAATAAATTCCTTCCTCATCACTGCTCAGTACAATCAAAGGAGAGCGTTTTTTCGATTGAACGATATCACCTTCACTTTCAGAACCTTTTTCTTAATTTAGATTTTTTTTGCATCTTCTACCCTCTTTACAAAATCTGTAATTTTAGTTTATTTGCTGGTTCTTACAAGGTCATTGTAGATTCACGGTATAAGATAGACAATTTTGCAGCTCCCTTTTGAATTTTCGGCTTCTTTCGGCGGAAGGGTCTGCATTCGGGAAAAATGATTCAAAATTTTCAGCTAAGCTTAGGCCTTGTAATTTTATAGAGTTATAAATGAATAAATTATAATTTGTTTTTACTTTTTCATGTAAAGCCACTGTAGTTCATTATTCCTTCCCGTCATTATTTTAAGGTAATTTAGTTTTTAAATGTGTTGAACAAAAATCATGTTATCTAGTGCTATAGAAGTACAGTGTTGTACAAAAAGGTTTTCGCATTTTTTTTATCGTGATAGAACGAAATCGTGTTACAGGTTGCAGTGTTATACGAGGGTTACTTCAATTTATCTTATCGTGTTAGAGAGAAACCGTGTTGTAAGATGATGTGCTGTAGGAGGGCTGCCTGTACTGCAAATCATTATTTAATTAAAATAGCAGGTAAAGTGCCTTAGAGTAATTTTGAATCTCTATATATAAAAGAGCTCGTCTGTTTGTTTGTCCGCTATAGAATCATAGACTGTTTCACCCACCGGGACCAAATTCGGCACAGTTAATGTTTAGGATCCGAGAAACTTAACGCAGCAAAAACGAAATTTGGGGCTCAATTAGTTTTTTTAAATAAATTATTTAATGATTTTTGGGTGCCTAAGAGGTGCGCGTACCACTTAAATATGGATACAGCCCCTTCACCACAACCAGCTTCGTTATCAGTGAAATTCGATGCACAGAGGACAAGAGGGTTGATCTGAGGGTTGGTCTGGGGGTGACGGGGGTGGGGGTGGGTGGGCGAAGTGTTTATTTTATTTTTCTTACGTTTAGTGGAGTCGTGGGTCTAAAAAGGTTGAGAACCGCTGCTTTAGCCAATATTACACAATGGCTTTCAAACTAATAGAACTTAATAAAGTTTGGAAAAAATAGAAAAATTAAGTTCTGTTCCATGGCCAGTTTTTGGAAGCCTTCTGTTGATCTGAATATATTAATCGTTTGAGGATCATAAAATGGAAAGTTCTACAGGTTTATTCCCCTAAGTTCACGAATTACTTATTCCGTGTGAATTACTATTCCGTTATATCATATAAGATAAATCATTTAGAGTTTTGGGTTTTTTTAAGCAGTGGGAGGAAAAGCTTTTTAAACAGAGAAACATAACGACTCATAACTTTCATTCTGAACTATTAGTCCATTATTTCTATTAAGGCATAAGAAAATTAATGAAATTATTTTTAAAGAATTGAATGAGATAATTTTAATGATGATTAATGAAATATTTTTAAAGATGAACATGAAGAGCGGGAGGTGCAGCCCAGTATTTTTTTGATGGAATGCATGAAAAATTTTATATCTATATATCTACCCGAGCAATGCCGGGCAATAATGCTACTTATATAATAATTTTACATTTTTTACCAAGCTCAAATATAATCAGTATAATACTGAAAAAATGTAATCAAAGATTAAAACTTTTTTTTTTTTTTGGGGGGGGGGAGGGCTTTATGTAATTTGTTTCATCTTATATGATGAAGATCCGTTTATATCTATCCCGGTTTAGTTTGAAAACCCGGTTGTTTAAAACATAAGCTCACTTTGAATAACTGGGATATATGGCTATGAAACACTGCATTTAAAAAATGCAAAGATTAATTTGACTGAAAAACCTGTAAGAATGAATTAAAATAATTTGAAGCACAGAGAAAGTTAATTTAAATCATTCTTATTAAATTAATTTCACACTAAAATATATTTTTTTTTTACATTTACTCGAATTACTTCGTTCGTACGAAATATCACCTACAAAGAGTAGAAATATATTTTTACGCCCTTTGTGATTATATTGAATATTTTTAACAACCTGTAGATACGAATATGAAGACTTCAAAAAGCTCGAAACGAATAAAAATGTACTGAAAATATTTCATAAATTCAAAAGATTAAAATTGGGAAATTCAAAATTAACTAACCTTTAAAAAACTGGAATTTGTAAAAAAGAGTTGCCGATGACCTGGCGCAAAATATGTTGGTAACACTTTTATCGCGAGATAAAAAGCTAATATTAAACATCAGAGAACTACCTGGAAATTTTTATCCTTTAGGGAATACTGATATCAATGCTAGGCCAGAAAGAAATTAAATGAACAAAGTGAAGCAGTAATTTTGAAAGAGAAACTTTATTAGCATTTGACGTAAAAGTATAGGGAAATGATAATGCCAAATAAAGAGAGGATATTTACTTAATATGCATATATATATATATTTAAATAGAGAACTGAGTTTTTTTAACATTCCTTTTGTTCTTAAATAACATGGAGAATAGGGATATATTGCCTGAATGATCTAGATATGAAATACATAAAGAGAAGAAAACTTTTCGGTTGACTTATTCGGTAAAGGGGATTTTATATCTTATTTTAAATAAGAACTTAGTCGCAGATCTTTTAAAATTTATAAAAATAGATTTTAATAAAATTTCGGTCTAACTACAGGTGCCTTTGTAAAACTTACAAATAATGGAATGAAGTTTAAAATTATAGAAATGCACGACAGTTATTCCTGTGTTAAGGTTTTTAATCTGAGCAGTATATGTAAATTTATACACAAACAAACACACACATACACACACATATATAAAGGGTAATTTTTATCAAACTGACACTACTCAGAGCCATCTGTAGCGCGATCTATCAGCCGGAATTCCACCAAAATTGATAGAGGGACTAAGGACGATATGGGGAAGAGTTTCCGTGAAAAAAAAAAAGTTCCAAAAGTCGGATATGAGTATGTGACAATGTGATCTATGAGGTTTCGTTTAATTCATTTGACATTAAAAATAATAATGTGTAAGGGTGACAAGATGGCAGAAATTTTAGCCTTGGTCTGAGAGAGAAACGTATCCCCTTCAATCTGACCACCAGAAATCCTCGGACATATTTTAAGCTCTAAAAATTTAAAATGTACTGTCTTTTTCTAGAGACTACCATACATCGGAGTCGAGAGCGAACCAAAGCATATAAATTCCAGATCTCATCCGTCAAACAAAGAAACTAGAGTAAAACTATTGTAGAGAAAAAAAAAAGCTTTACTTATAGGACAGGGTTTTTAATACATGGTTTCTTAACCTGTGGTGTATGGATCCCTTGGGGATTCATAGATCGATTTCAGATGGTCTGCCAACTTAGAGGAGAATTCTAATGCAGGAACTCGCTAGTGGCAACTCACAAATATCGAAACTTTTTTATCTGAAACTTAACCTTTAGCATACGGGGCCAATTTTTTCGATTCCCCCTTTAGAATGTTAAATTTCCTACTCCCTTTGTAAGAACGGCCATTCAGGGGGTTATATATATGTATATATATATATATATATATATATATATATATATAAATATATATATATATATATATATATATATATATATATATATATATATATATATATATATATATATATATATATACAGTGGCTCCCAAAAGTGTTCATACACTTGCGATTTTCAATGAAATAAGGGTCTATCCATTAATTAAAATAAATATTTCAGAATGGGTATTTAATAATAAGATCTATAATCTATTCTTAACAAAACTATATGAAATATTTTGAAAACATAGTAAAACTTTATTTTTTAAGAAACCAGTAATCAAAGAGTAACAAAAACTTTATCTCACAAAAGTCATCGCACACTGAAATATTTTCGGATAAATTCATAATTAAAATTATCGTCTGGCTCTTTATTTTTATCTTTGAATTGTGGTGGCATTTAAAATATCGTTTGGCTTTAATTTTTGCTTGCCTACTCCGTAATATTCTATTTATTATTTAAAAATGGCTCGTAGTCGTAAAGAAACAACAAACAGCATTCGAAAATTGATTATTTTTCATCATAGTAATGATAAATCAGTTCGGAATATTGCTAAATTACTTAATTTATTCCATTCTACTGTGCAGCATGTGATAAAACACTTTAAAGAAGAAAATCGGTCCTCAATCGAAAGAAAATTGTCCACAAGTTTTGAAAACACCACCTCAATCGCCAGATTTAAGCCCAATAGAACATATCTGGCGAGAACTGGAGGTTTGAGTCCGAAAACACGACATTCACATGAAAAGCGAACTAAAAACAATTATGATGGAAGAATGGATGAACATGGATGCAGAAATTACAAAAGAACTAGTGCAATCTATACCTCGACATTTAAAAGCTGTTGTGGATGCTAAAGGATATCCTACTAAATATTAATTTAACGAAAAATTAAGATATTTACTAATATGTAGAGATTTTTTACAAGTGTACGATGACTTTTGAGAGAGAAAATTTTTATTACTTTTTGATTATTGGTTTTTAAAAATAAAATTTTACTATGTTTTCAAAATATTTCATGTAGTTTTGTTAAGAATATATTATAGATCATTATTAAATACCCATTCTGAAATGTTCATTTTAATTAATGGATAGACCCCTATTTCATTGGAAATCGTAAGTGTACGAACACTTTTGGAAGCCACTTTATATATATATATATATATATATATATATATATATATATATATATATATATATATATATATATGTGTGTGTGTGTGTATTATGTATGTATATATATGTATGTATGTATATATGTATGTGCATATATATATATATATAAATATATAAGTATATATGTATGTATGTATATTGTGATGGCGGCGGGCCCTCTGCTTAACCCCCGGTATATTATATATAAAATTTGGTGAAGTTTCTTTTCAGTTTTGAATGGTTACCAGAGGCGAGTCCAGGTAATCAATCAAGAGGCGTGCCAGCTCTCTGGTAAACAGATGACAACCAGGACCGGATGTGCAAATGGTTTTGTGGACAACTGGTTCCGGAGGTATGCAGCGGGAAGAAACCGGTTTGAACGGGTGTTCGTCTGTGCAGGAGAGGGCAGCTAGGGTGGTGACAAGACAGACAGAGAGAGACAGTGGTCCGGCGTGGATGTGGATTTTGTCTCGGACCAGAGGTTTACGTGTGCGGAGAAGCCACGTGGAGGTGATTGCGATTTGTTTGGTGAATTAATTGATTTGGCTGGAGGCCATGCATGCACTGGAGGTGCAAAACTCATATGGAGTTAATGTAATTATGTAAATACGCTAAAGAATAAAGGTGCTTGTTTTACGTTCCTTAATCCAGCGTATTCTCAGTGATTTCTGAGGGAACCGGGTGGCTAGGAATTAGCCATAGTTCGGCGCGCTATCGAAATAGACTGGGCAGTGAAGACGAATTGCACCCAGTATATGATAGCTGGTGGCAGCGGAGGAATTTTACGTAGGTGTTTGTGAAATACGTGAGGATCCACGGAGGAGGTGAAGCAGTGGCGGAACTGTCGAGGATAGCCAAGGGAATCCGCCGATGCAAGCAGTCAACTAGAACCTGCGAAAAATACTAGCAGCCGAGACGTGTAGCCTGACGGAAGTTGTTCTTAAGAAGTGGAACCTGTGCAAGAAAATTCGATCAGCGTGTACAGCTGGATGCGACAGCAGGAAAGGTAAGCTCATTTGAAATCTTCCAAAGAGGTCTGCGCGATAATTGTCGAGGGGCAGTAAATTGTGGGGTTGGAATTAGTGACTGGTTGGAATTAGTCTAATAATTCATGGGATTTAGAAAGATAATTTCAACGCTTCTTTGAGAAGTCAGAAAGTTAAACCAGTGAAGGTTTAGTGAAAATTTGTTCGAGAAGAACAGGTGTGAAATCCTGATAGAGATCGGGTAAATGTAGTAGTCTTAGTAGACATTAGTAGTTAGTTTTTTTCTAAAAGAGATTTTGGTTAATCAAAACTTTGTGAGTAAATCCACAGGGAATCTCACGGGCACGTGTTGTGCGGAAAAAGGAGAAAAGTGTTTTCTTTTGGGTTTATTAAATAGAAAGTGTTTAATGAATTGAATTTGTGCGAGTGTTTGTAGGAAACCGCACAGTGCCTTGGTGCACAGGAAAGTACTCAGTGTGGGACAAAACGCTGATTTGAAATAGTATATTTGTATTAGTGTTATTCTAGAAGTGTATAAGCAATTTGAGTGTTTTATGCTATAAGATAATGTGATACATATGTGTTTCTTTTAAATGTTTGATAATATATTGTGATATATGTTCTAGCTATTGTTATGTAATTGGATAGGATCGCTTGTGATTAATTGTACCAGTTTATGTGTATAAGTGAAAGCTCAAAGGTGACAATATTTAGTGTCGTTATATCTAGTACCTGTCCTATATTTCTGTGTTAAGTAGGGCAAGTGAAATTACACGTGTATTTCTGTGAGCGTATTGAGTGTACGGCATTGGGTTAGAAATAAGTTATTGTGATTTCTGTGAATACTGTGGTAAATCTTTTAGTTTGGGAAAATGGAAGTTCTTCTAATTAGACAGACTAAAATTGTTCTTGTGGCTTTGGCCGATAATTTGGACGTTGAGGCGTCGATAAATGATAAAAAAATAGTAATTGTCCGACGAATCATTGGAGCAGAAAATTACAGTGAAGTAGGGACCAAGGCGTGTCTAGAAGGAATTCTAGAACAGAAAGAAAGAGAAGCGAGTAAAATTTGGGAAGAGAAGTATGAGCAATTGAATAGGGCCTATGAATTAGCTTTGATAAGAAAGAGAGAAAGTTTAGACATTAGTCAGAAAGCCATAATAGACAATATCTTCGAGGTTTTCGAGTCGAATAAAGAATTCTTTGTGAGACATGATAAAGGAATCTTCGAGAGACTAGAATACGACCTAGACTGTGAGGCGAAATATGCTTTAGATCAATCAACTAGATTTATTAAATCGGGGGAATTGGAGTACCTGAGTGTAAAATTACAGGCTGTAAATTCCTATAGAGAAAGTAGAGGTTTAATAAGGAAGGCCGGAGTCACTAAAATTGAGAAAAGTGTCGAAAGTCAAATTGAGGGAAAAATTTGCGTAGAGCAAAAGGTTAAATCTCTGGGTAGAGAAAAAAATGTAGAGAATGTGTTAGGAAATTTCAGCGAGGTGGAAGCTGGGAATTTCGGAAGCGCGAGTACTCGAGGCAAAATTAAAAATAAGGAATTCTGTAGCCAGTTGGCTGCCGGAGATACTTTGAGCAGTTCGAGGGAAGTGCGGGAAAGAAAGGAAACCTTTGTAATTGAGCAAGTAGGCTTAAATTCGGGTGTAGAAAATAGAAGTAAAATAGATAACTCGCTCTGCAAATCCGTGAATGTAGAGACAGTGGGGAAAATGAATGTAGATTTGTGTGAGGAAACTAGCCCAGATAGGAGGGAAATAGATAACTCGCTCTGCAAATTCACGCATGTAGAGACATGTGGGAAAATGAATGTAGATTTGTGTGAAGAAAGTAGCCTAGATAAAAGAGAAATATTGTCTCAAAGCGACTCTAACATTTATGAGCTCGAAGTGAGAAAAGTTAGTTTCGTTGAGTCAGCCGAGGTTTTAGAGGACTTGAATCCCGAGTTTTGTGTAACTGACCGCACACAGAGGGGGATGGACCTTTGTCCGAGAGTCCATTCATCAGGTTCTTTACAAGTGGAAGGGACTATAAGTGCGTGTCAGGATTTGATGAATGTAGTCGAAAAAGTTGAGCCGAGAGACGGTTTAGAAATTGCTCCCCAGGGATTAGACAATGGCATTCGGGAAAACACGGACCGCGAAAGGGTCGAAAGTCCGTCTAAAATGGATGGTCAGATTTTGACGGAATTTAGGGGAAACCTGAACAATGCAGCGGATGTAGAAAGAACGAGTGTAGCGATTCCGAGTAGGAACATTTTGAGAGGTGGGCTACCTAAGATTGGGATACTCCATTGTAACGAGTTCAAAGGGAAATTACATCCGGTAGTGATAAGGACTAAACAGCGCCGCGAAAAGACGAGTGGAATAACGCGCAAGAAAGCGAAGTTTAAAATGTTTTTGGGCTTGAGCAAAACTAAGGAGAAATGTCCGTTAGCTAGAGGCAGACCGAATTGCGTAAGGCATAGTCAAAAGACGGGATGCCAGGGTTTTGTCAAGTTCAAAAAGAAATTTAGGGAAGGACGACATACTGTTAAATTCAAAATGAAAATGGGTGCGAGGTGCTCAGAGGGGCAGCCTAGCAATTTCGGGAGACTGATGAAAAACCGAAAGTTGCAAATATTCGCGAGGGCGAAGATTAATAGACAGGATGATTTAAGGGAGTCGTGTGACAGGGTTTCCACGAAAATTCAGCGTAAGCGGGATGCTACGAGGAGGGTTAACTCCAAATTTAAAGAAATCAAGTTTGGGAAAATTTAAATTCTCAGTTGAGATTTTGAGGGTCAAGGGAGAATTTAATGCTGCGTGAAACAGTGACCCAGAAATGTATGTGTAGTAATTATGTGTATTGGTTTTTTTTGTATGATTTTATGCCAGAATGTTGAATTGAGTAAATTGTAGTGTATAATCTTTTATGTGATGATTTTTGTGAAATTTAAAGTGCATATATGTTGGTAAAACATGACCACATAGTTTGAGAATGGATTTAGGCAAATTAGGTATATTTCATTATGTTCAATTAGTATAAAGTTTGTGATCAATTAGTAGAATGATTTTCTTTTGGTGAAAGGTCCTATGGCGCTTTTTGTGTAAGCCGGTGGAAGGCCTCAGAAAGACTGTCATTAATGTACTGCAATGCAATTTTGTTCTTCATAGAAAAGGAACCAAACGAGTGAGTTTGTTATGACTCTATGTCAGGTAAAAACACCTAATGGAATTGTGGAATCCTAGTGTAGAAATAAACGTGGGCTCAACTGTGAGTTTCGGTTTCCTGGCCAATCGAGTGGAAAGAAGCCGATTGAGTCGCGCGTTTGGATAGGAGAAATTATGTTCCGTGGGTTACAGGACCAACTGAATGTCGAATAGTTAATGATCTTGTAATGCCGAATGTTTAATGAAATAGTAAGAATTGCATAACTAATATTTAGTAAGAAATATAGGTTTAATTTTGTCCACTATATTTGGTAATCGTTATCCACGATGATGTGTTTTGGCTTTAAGAGAAGTTTACAGAGCAATTGTGAAATTTTTAATTGGTTAACGTTGTGATCAATGTATGTTGTGTTAACTGTGTTTCTTTGTTTAATGTGTCTTTGAGTAATATTTTGTTTCATGTTATTGCAACTAGGTTAAGATATAGTCGATAATTGAAATATGGTCGAAATTGTGGTAATGTTAGTAATTAAGTTAAGATTAGAGTAATGTATTGCTGTAGTACCTATGCTAAAATATGTTAAATGAAAGTGCTTAATGGGTTGGCGAATAGAAGCTAAACGTGTTATGGTACGTTGTCGGCTATGACTGGCCGAAAGGTACGGGTGCTAACCGCCCTTAAGTGTACAATGGAACCGAGAAGGTTATCTGCAGATAGAATGGCCTTGAGGCTATGTTTTCTTTTGTTTTCAGTATGAAATTGTTAACGTAAGTTTTTTAGTGCATTATGAGTATTTTGTTTGTCTTAATCATGTATGAATTTATTATGTGTTTAGCTAATGTAATATCAGTGTAATGATTATCTGCATATCTTACTGGAAATTGAATTGATGATTTTCACTCTCGAAAAGTATTCGGAGTGCAGGTTTAGGAATGATGTGTCCCAGACTGAGTGCAGTTTAGGGCATTTTCGAGGGAAATTTCTAAAGTAGGCGGAAATTGACTCTAGGAAGTTAGGGCTGAAGAAAGCCAAATGGTATTGACCTCTTTGGAAATGTTTCGTGTGGGCATGCCTAAAGGAACATACCGAACTTTCTATTAGACTTTTTTATGTATAAAAAAGCCTTTAAAGGGGGGAGGAGCTGTGATGGCGGCGGGCCCTCTGCTTAACCCCCGGTATATTATATATAAAATTTGGTGAAGTTTCTTTTCAGTTTTGAATGGTTACCAGAGGCGAGTCCAGGTAATCAATCAAGAGGCGTGCCAGCTCTCTGGTAAACAGATGACAACCAGGACCGGATGTGCAAATGGTTTTGTGGACAACTGGTTCCGGAGGTATGCAGCGGGAAGAAACCGGTTTGAACGGGTGTTCGTCTGTGCAGGAGAGGGCAGCTAGGGTGGTGACAAGACAGACAGAGAGAGACAGTGGTCCGGCGTGGATGTGGATTTTGTCTCGGACCAGAGGTTTACGTGTGCGGAGAAGCCACGTGGAGGTGATTGCGATTTGTTTGGTGAATTAATTGATTTGGCTGGAGGCCATGCATGCACTGGAGGTGCAAAACTCATATGGAGTTAATGTAATTATGTAAATACGCTAAAGAATAAAGGTGCTTGTTTTACGTTCCTTAATCCAGCGTATTCTCAGTGATTTCTGAGGGAACCGGGTGGCTAGGAATTAGCCATAGTTCGGCGCGCTATCGAAATAGACTGGGCAGTGAAGACGAATTGCACCCAGTATATGATAATATGTATTCACTCTTGGCCCCGTATTCTTGGGATACATGCTATCCCAACTCGTAAGGAAAATGTTAAAATGGCTGCATTCTTTATATTTTGAAATTAAAAATGTAAAATCCGTGGTAGCCTTTGAATTTTAATTCAGTCAGATGTACAACTGTGCAGTTTGTCATTCTGTAAATAGTATGTCATTAAAATGTACATACATTATTAAATCGCAAATTTGATTTTGTGATATACTGAAATATTTTCTAATCCTTTGAATTTTATTTTAGGCATATCCTTTCCCTTATGGATTACGAATGTAATCGAATAAAATTAGAAATTTTTAAAAATCTTTGTTGTCTTATTACATTTACAAATTTTTGTTTGAAACTATTCATATACGAGTATTAATTATAAGAAGGTGAGATCCATGGCTTTCACCGAATTATCAAAGGGGTACACGACACAAAAAGGTAAACAATCAATAGTTCAAAGGGACTACCTCATTGACTTCCCAGTAATTAAATCATTAACTGAAAAAAAATCCCTATTTCTGCTTCCAATACGATTGAACATTACTATGTAACATGCGGAAAGTAAAATGCAATATATAAATCTAAATGATACATGAAAGTAAAATACCCTAAGTTTGGTTTGAAGAGGACACAGTTTTTTTTTGGAAGGGGAAAGATTTAATTTTTACCACGTTTTTATTAACTCGCTTTCTTCTTTGTGTGTTTTTCCAGTACATATCTTGCAATCGATTTTTAACTGACTTCCCGACTAGCTAGACATTTGAAACTTTTAGAATAGTTCAGAACACGATGACAATGCATTCTTTTAATACTTTTATCTATCTTTAAGCAGAACTGATTTCGTTTTCAGTTAATTTTGTTTTGTATGGAAAGTTAGTTCGGGAAAAATCCGCAAGGTGGCGCTTCGATCGAATTCAATGGTTGAACTTTTGCGTAACGACGTTTGACGATTTTGAAAACAGAATACGTGTGAATTTAGTTTGTTTACAAAAATATTGTGCGAAAAATTAAAAAAAATTATAAAAGTTAGCAGTTTATAAAGTCTGTGATGTTTGTAAAAATCTCATATATGTAATTCAATTAATAAATGTTTGAAAATTTCTTATAATTGTTCCCTTCATTACGCATTTGATCATTTTCTTTCAAGTTGATGGGATAATTCATCAAGAAAATTTAAAAAAAGTATTTATTAATACATAGAATTGTCAAGTTTATATGATTGAACAGAAAATTTAAAAACGTGGTATATAAAAAGTTCTTTTTATCTTGGAATTATTATACTCGGGTAATGTTTGACATTTCAATGCAAATAATTTAACTTAATTTCAATTTTTGCACCACTTATCTCTTACACCTTTGTAACAAAATCAAAAATCCGTTTGGCTTTTCAGTACTTGTAATAATTTTCTGAATTGCAATTGAAAAACCTACAGTTTTGAAGGCTTTTAATTTATTTGAAATGGTAATTTAAATAAAAGAAATGCTATTAACGTAAAAAACTTTTTTTTAATATCCCTCATTAACAATTTTTTTATTACATGTTTTTTAAAACCCATTATTTGATAGCTGGGGATTTTTAATTTTAAATGCAGAGAGTAAATGAAATTTACACGAATCATTCATTAGATAATTTGCTGCACAGAACATTTAATTAGAGCTGTCAGAAGAGCAGATTTTTTTAAACGCATAATTGTTAAAATATGTAAAAATTAAGAGGAAAAACTAATTTATTTAACTCTACTTTTAATGAGAAATTCAATGAATAAAGCTCTCCGAATCTCGTAATTTTTGTGCATTGGAAAGAGAGTAAGTCATAAGTTACAGTGAATCGTATCATAGCGAGTCTGATTTGCTATTTAGTAAGATTAAGTATTAAAATTGAAAAGAGTCTCCATTACCCCTTCAGTTGGTTTGAATCTTTAGATTTTCTGCTTATCTAATTGCCGTTGTATTTGTTATGTTATAGGATGACTAGCTGAATACCTGTGCTTCGCTGCGGAGTACTTTCAAATTAAATACAACGGTCAACGTAAGCAGTTAATGCCAAAAAAAATAAAAAAAAATATTTATAATAAATACAACGTCAATGTATGCAATTAATGCCAAAAAAATATTTATAAAAAATCGTAACGGATATTTTTATAGACAAAATAATGTAGAAGAAAATATTCAAATTAAATCTAATAGAACATACTAAAGTATATAGTACAGTTTGAGGAACATTTCTTTTACTGTATTTTACTATTTTTTGGATAATGTCCAATCATCTGCCGCATTAGAAAGAAAAAAATAGTTTAAAGAATCATAAAAAGAAAAGAAACCATGTGATCAGCATTTAATAAATTAAATTCTAAAAATTTATCTTTAAAAATTCACCAAAAATCAGAAAATGGAGGTAAAGATTCGAAAAAGATTTCATTTTAAAAGAATTCTTTTGATCTTTCTCGTGATATAAATTTTATAACCCTCAAATTATTATTTTAAATGCAAACTTTAAAGAATGTTACAAATGCAGATTAAAAATTTCATTTAAAAAAATCTAAGAAGAATTTTTCAAAAAACTTTCTTAGTGCACCCCTACACTATGAGAAGAATCGCCATGCAAAATTTCAGCCCTTTACGTACACCGGTTTGGTCTGTGCGTTATCTGTCAGTCAGCCAGTCAGTCAGTTACGAACTGTTTTATATATATAGATTGGCTAAGACAGGTTTCATTTAAGAAAGGATTTTACAAGGTTAAAAGGAGCATTAAATACATTTCCTATTAACCAATGAAAAACTATAGCTCATACCCTGTCACAATAGCATGTGATCAAAATCATTACCTGAACAGTGGCAACTTCTCCTGACTAGTGTACCAAGCAGTGGACCACGGGAAGGAAATCGCTACGATAACTTTGTAAAGTTGAGTTGTTGCAGAATTATGATAGCAAGCTATTAAAAATTAATCTATCAATAGCCACCTATATATTTAAATATTTTGTAAAAAATAATTTTTTTTTTGTATTTTTATCTTTTAATATGTTAATTTTTTGTAAGAACAGGAAATTCATGAACGTTATTCTTTCTTGGTTGATTGGTTGAGAATGCTAAGGAAATCTTTTGCAACACTAGATATGCTATCTATATTTCTGATTTCATGTGTATTTATGATATCCATATAATTATGATTTTCCTTTCATGGGATCAAAATTAAATTTTCTCTTTTGGTTATATCAAACTCTCTCATAGTTTTATATAGATGACCTAACAATCTTTTAGGTACTATAAAAGTTGCCTATTAATAATTGTTCTATTGCTAGGAGGTCAGATATAAAAATTATTCATAAAGATTTTTTTCATGTATTTTCACATTAGTATTTTATTTTTGTCAGTACCAGAGAGTAATTATTGCCTTAAATATATTCTTTTAAAATTATTCCATGAAAAAGGATTCATTTGCATTTGATTCATCTTGCAATATGTCTGTTCTGGCTGAAACACGCTTTATGGCAAGAGATAGTATTTTGAGACACTGATTAAGAATTACAGATTTGATATTTTCTTATATCTAAATATTGAAAATTGAAAACTAAATGCTGGCGGTAAATATTCCAAACATTGTATCATATAATCAGTGCATGTTGATAAATATCTAATTGCTTACATGCTTTTATATGTATATTTATACATTACATCCATAATGCATTAATTTCTGACTTCTGGTATATTTATGGTAACTAAAGTTTCTCTCTTACAAAGATTGGTTGGTCAATTTTTACTACAAAAGCTCTCCTACAAAGGATCAAAGCTAAATATATTTTTCTAAATGTTTCAAACTAGTAAAAATGTTCAATAACATATAAAACGGCAAAATGGTTTAGGTATTATGAAAGCTGATTACTACAGATTATTATATTGTTGGGTAGGTTAAAAGATTATTCAGGTAGACTAATTATGTATTTTATTTTAATACTTTATACTTTTATGAGGATAGTATATCACCTAACGTCCCTTGGATATATTCTCTCTAGGTTTCTGATTTTAAATATATTTATTATAACTAAAATTTCTCTACACCGTATCGGAACTAAATACTCTTTTGTATATACCTCATACTTACAAAAAAGTTGTACAATATATATGATGGTAAAATTGTCTAAATATTATCCTAGCAGAATATATAAATTATCCCATTGTTGGGTAGCCAGACCTTTAAAAATTATTCCAATAGACTAATTATGTATTTTTTATTTTAATATTCTACACATTCATGAGTCCGGAAATTAATGGATGTACCTTGGCTATTGTCTTTCTAAATTTTCGAACACTCTAATATTTATAAATGTTAAGGTTTCTCGCTTTCATGGGATTAGAATAAGATATCCTTTTCTGAATCTGTTAATCTTGTAACACAGCTCGATAGAGTACATTCCACAAAAATATCCAGCATACGTTAAAACGTCTCTCGGATAAGGTTCTACTTCTGTGTTAGAGAGACAAAGCAGAAACAAGTTTAACGAAAAAAGGTAGCAGAGATTTATGCGATCGCAGTAAAGTCTCCTGAACGGGTCATATATCACGTTTATTGCCAGTTTGTTGGCGGAACGTTCTCGCCACCTAATCAAAGGAGTGTAGAGAGTTTTTGCGGATGAAGCTATTTGATGATTGCAGCAATTAGAGGAAAGATTTCCTACGAGGAAAAGACAAGCAATTCTTCCAGAAAAGGCCGAATATATATTTTCTTGTAATTAATTACAAATATGATGTATGTTAGCTATGTAACTATGCAGTTTCCTTGAAATACAAGATCAAATAAACAAGAAATAATCTCCAGAGAAAAATTTAATAAAACAATTTTCAGTCATTTATATTTTATGTAGATACTAGATTTATTACCCGGATTCGCTCAGGATTCAGTTTCTGTTATTATTATTATTATTATTTTTTCAATGATTAGCCTCATGTTATGATGTTCTAAAGTTATAACAACTCTTAAACAAATTAATTTAATTTTTTTCAGTAATAAAAAATTCATTTATTAACTAATTTGTTGTTATTTTAATACTTTGTAAGGTTTACATAAGATTCGATTCACAATAATCGAACTTTTAGGTGAATAAAGTTAAAGAAGCCGCTTGAGATATGCTAATTGCGGCATGCGCGGTTGATATAAATACCAAGCAGCTAGATTAAAGAAAGGAAGTGAGAGGAAGTGAAAGGAGGAGTAGAGCTGACGAAACGAAGTATCGAGCTGGAGCTAGGCCTAAAGTCTGGTTTAATAATAGTTGAGTTTTGCGAGCAGCCGCTCGAGGCATAGATAGGTTGCTTCAAATCTACGCGAGTTCTTATTAGGCCCAAAGTTTACGTGGCAGCACTTCTGGTTGACTTTCAAAGTATCTGTGAGTATTGCAAGGTGTATTTTTCTTGAATGAGTAGTTATACAAGTGAATATATTGAATTGTATTTCCCTTGCATGAATGCTATATATATCTCGTACTAGTAGTACGTACTACTTACGTTGGAAAGAAAATATATATGTGCAAATATTTAAATAAACATTGTTGTTATGTAAGAACTGTGTTTGAATGAAATTATTTAGAGTGCCACTTCAAGATATACATACCCAAAGGTAGGGTAGAAATGCTAAAACTCTATAACTTGACAGTACACAACATTTTTTATTTATTTTTTATCATCTGCGATAATGCAATTCTCCAAACTAAATCGTCTGCTACGTTTCAATGCCACTTTCAGACTTTCTTAATTAGAATATACACGTATTTTATGATTGTAATTCTTTCTCAAAACTAAATCGTCTGCTATGTTTCAATGTCACTTCGGTTATATAAATCATCGAAAAAGAAATATTCTGGCGTTGCCACGTATATGAAAATAATATATCAAATTCATTCTTGCATGCGCCAATATATGAATAAATCACGTTTTTAATTCATGTCCATTTATTTTTACACAAATGTTATAATTTAATTGGCAACAATGAAATGCTACAATGGCTTTGAACAAAAATATCCGTTGATACCGCTCAAACTTGTTCTAACATAATTCGGGGATGGAACGTCATAGCGGAATGAAAATAGTCACATTCATCCTGATTTTCCAAGCACATTAAACCGTGTAAATTTCATCAAGGTAGGGTTCACGGTTATTGAGCTTTTGTGACTCACACATACAGGCACCACCCATTTCCCGTTTCTGCTTTATGTATAAGATTTTTGATATATCTGTAGGAATTTGTAGTATAATGATATGATTCCACAATCATCTTTTAGCAAAACATAGTTTTTAAGAACTTTGCTTTGAAAATAAGAAGGCCAGAAGTAACAATTGATAACTTTTTGTTCCAATAACCATGTAAAGAAATGTACATAAATAGGTAAATGTTTAGATAAAGAGAGAGATCGGAATTGAATTTAATGTCGTAAAAGATGCTGGACGATATAAACAAATTATAAATGTTTCATATATTCATATATAGAGTTGAGTCTGATTACACGAAAACCCATCTTTAAACATCAAACCTTTTTTATATAGAAAATTTTTTAATGTAAAAAAACCTAATGTCATAAAATACAAATTCTTTGAAAACATAACTAAATTTTAGAATTCAATGAATCATTAATCATTCCGGTGAACTCATTTAACATAACTTTAAATGAATTTATATTTTACGAGACAAATTTGACTAAACAAAAAAAAAATACGCTCAAAATTCAATCGACTGAAATTCATTACATACTTTTCTTAAAAATGCGTAATGAAAGAAAAGAAACGGTTTCAAAAGAAATGGAAACTGACAACGATGAAGATAGTTTCCAGCATTTTAAGCAGGAGAAATTTTTAATATTCTCATGCTTTGAATTCCTTGTACATTCCTAAATAGTTAATTTCATACTATGTCTGATCTGTAATTTTTTATGAGGAGAGTCCATATATTTGTAAAGATCATGCCATTTTCTCAGTGAAACTTTTAAAAAACTGCCTTGCCCATCAAATGCTTTTACATAAAAAAAAGTTTCGTTTTATTGAAACTTTGTTTCGTAAATTCCAGATTTATCTCCATATAATTTAAGAAGATATAGTATAAGCCAAGAACAATATAAGGTAATTAAAATTTCAATTAATGAAAGACCTTATTAAATTGTAAGTCGTTTATTTGGAGTCTTTATTGTATAATGGAATAGTTAAACATTTACAGACACTTCAAAAAGTCAATTATTAAACTTTACGTCCAATGAGCTTCATTTAAAACTTTAAAATATAAAATACATTTATATTTTAAAGGTTATTCCCAAACTATTAAAAAGTTTTAATTATCACAACTTGTAAATTTACAATAGTTGTTATTATACTTGCAATAGTTGTTTTTATACGTGTTTACAACTTGTAATTTCACAATAGTTGTTATTATGCTTGTCAAAGTAAGTATTTAATTTTGTTTTTCTCAATTAAGGTTCTTTATTTTATTTCCAAATGCCAATAGGGCTTCATTTGTAATCAGTTATTCGGGGGTTATTTATCATCATAATATATCTGTTATGACAAACACATGTTTTAAGGCAAGAAAGAGGGCTTCCAAGAATCGGATGAAAATTACGGCTTTCATTATTTTAAAAATTTTCTTTTGCTATCTAAATATTCAAATTTGGAAAATAAGGGGAAAAATTAGAGCTTGCTAATAAATTTCTAATTGTATCTACTTTGTTTTCTGATTGTATGTACAAAGGTTGGTCCACAAAAACTGAGAGTATCCTTTCTTTTTTTTCTCGTCGACAACAATGCAAAAGTGAAAAATGAAACTGCAGGTGACTTTTTTGAATTAAAGAAGAATCTGTGGCAAAAGTTTTCAAAAGTGGTTGACTATTCTGTTTTCGTCGTTGAGCAGTTGTTTAAAGAATGTTTGCATTTTTCGAAAAAGCAATGGAGGTGAGTGATTCATAGCTAAGAAATGAAATGCGTTGGGCATTCGCTGCTTGCGTTTAGAAATTTCTGACAGAATGCGATATTAAAACCATGCCACAGCCAATTTAAAATCCTGACCTCTCTACAAGCGATTTCTGGTTGCTTACGACAGGCGTTGACGTTATTCTAGCTGTACAGCGTCTACTGATGCAGCTTCCTCAAAATACCTCCGACACATGCTTTGAAAAGTGGACTGAAAAGTTTGACCTTTGTAATATCTTTTGGGGGAAGATATTTTTAAAACAATCACTTATTTTTTGCCATACCTGTATTTCTCTATTTTATTTTGGGAATTTTACTTTCCGTGTTTATGGAACACCCTTTGTATATACGTACATATTCAATTAATAACCATATTTATGTGATTATAAAAATCTAGAGTCATGCCAACATTGTTATTTGCGAATTCTCTCGAGTGCAATTTAGTTCACACTTAATTTATTACAAGGTTAAAGCATTTGAAATTCAGCAGTTGAAGGCAAAGATCGTCGAAGAATTTTACAATAAATGTCGGGGAAACAATTTAAAGATAAAAATTAATTCACATATTACAGTAAAATTCCTTAACAATAAAGTAAATTACAGAAAGCAATTAAATATCATTAGAAGACATTTGAAATTTCCATTGTTAAAACTTCAGAATCATGCTTAATCTGTGTTTTGAAAAGGGTCCTTTTGATTGATTATAGATTAATTACCAGGCTCATCAATACTAAGGATCTTCAACCATTCAATACCGGTTGAAGGTACTTAATATAAACAAATGTGCAGAGACTTACATGAAGGACTCACAGATTGTTCAGTGCAAAACCATGTACAATGAATAAAAACTTAATGCAAATCATGTAACAAATAAGATTGCATGTTTTTTGTGGTCTTAATCACATATTCCATTACACTTCCGAAATCTTCCTTAGATGGAAAACGATCCATAAAATGTTATTGGTCCTGGATAATTGCATTTATGCGTAACTGTGCGGTAATTTTCTCCCCTTTTATTTAATATTTATGAAAGAAATAAAAAAAGGGAAACTGGGATCCCGATTCTCTTCCGTTTCTCCCTTGTCGTTTATATGAGGAAATAAAATATTGAAGAAGAGAAGCATGAGCTTTTTTTTTTGACTTCTTTTACAAGCGAAACCACAGCGTATGATGAACTGAAGTAAAAGGTTAAAAAGAAGGGGTGCTCTGAAGTTACATATTTATGAGTGTTTAGTTGGAAGTTTCATTTCTCTAAGCTTGTAAAGTAATGCATAGAGAGGTTTATATTTTTCTTTTTTGAAAAAAGCCGAAAGATATTAAATCGTTTTTACTTTTAGTTTTAAAAGTAACCGTGGCTTTTATTTATGAGAGGGATCAATTAAGACCCAATAATCAAGGAGAGCAATTACTTGGTCTTCGTAAAAGTGCACGAAGAATCGGACTGGTGCAGGAATCGTACTTGTGAATGAATCGCACTGGGTCGTAAAAATTATAAACATTTAATTTAATTGAAACTTTTACTATAATTAAATCTTGAATTTCTAGAAAAGGTTAAAAGGAGGGTACTCTGCAGTTACATATTTATTAGTGTTTAGTTGTAAGTTTCATTTCTCTAAGCTTGTAAAGTAATATATAGAACTTTAATAAAAAGTGCGGAAGTTATGAAATCGTAATTTACCTATATACGTACATACGTACATACATACATACATACATATATACGAACGTACATACGTACATACGTACGTACATATGTTCATATGCATGTTCGTATGTACGTACGTACGTACATATGTTCATATGCATGTTTGTATGTACGTACGTACTTACACACGTAAGTACGTAGATACATGCATAAATACATACATACGTACGTACGTACATACATGCATACATACATATATACATACATTCACCTATGGTTTTATTTTTTGGGTGTTAATTCACCTATGGTTTTACCTTTTGGGTGTTAATTCACCTATAGTTTTATCTTTTGGGTGCTAATTCCAGTATGGTTTTATCTTTTGAGTGTTAATTCACCTATGCTATTATCTTTTGGGTGTTAATTCACTCACTGAATTTATGTTTTTGGCGTTAAATAAATGGCGTATATATGCACACACACCACGCCGTTTTACGAAAAAACGTACTGTTCCATTTTATACAAAGCCATTTTTTTTATCTTATTCCCTCTGGTTGGTAGTAGTCCTATCCATATTGATTGATGGTAGCAGGGCAGAGGGAAGTGTCTCCAGCTTTTAGCTCTTACTGTTGGGCACCAAGCGTCGGATTTCGAGTTTACAACCACAATTTTGACTGAGCCCCACGAGGGTGACATCTGGAGAGCTCATATCCTCCTTTTACCCTTACAAACCCCACGGAGGGACTTTCCGGTCTACAGATGTAACATGTCCATACCCGGCATAGACAGGAGAACATTGAGTGGTCAAGCTCTCCCACTACCGAATTCCGTCGAGTTAATCAGTAGGATTCTCCCTGCCAAATATATAAAGCTAGCTGAATACCCGTACTTTGCCACGGAGTGCATTCAAATTAAATACAACGATCAATGTATGCAATTAATGCCAATATATATATATATATATATATATATATATATATATATATATATATATATATATATATATATATATATACTGCTGGCCACTGTAAATGCAACACCCTGAAGGAAACATGCAAATGACATGAAATTTACAACATGTATTAGCGGAGGTGAGATATGCAAATGATTAGAATTTCAGCGTAGACGCACATCACGCGCGCCTGTGGCGCCACTTCAAAGCGCTATTTAAGGCTTGGAGATTTCGACGATTTCAAGTTCGGCAATTATGTTTTTCTTGTGGTTTTTTCAAAAAAACGATCCATTATGCCTCGTCGAAAACACGTGGCAGCGTCGAAAACAGACGTCTCCGCCGCCATTGGTGCGATGACAGAAGGATGTGGACGGCAGAATGGAATGAAATTGTCTTTACTGACGAGCCACGCTTCTGTCTGCAACACCACGATGGTCGCATTCGAGTCTGGAGACACCGTGAAGAGAGGATGCTGAATAGCTGCATTATGCACCGCCACACTGGTCCTGCACCGGGTATTATGGTATGGGGCGGTATTGGATATCACTCTCGCACACCTCTAGTACGCATTGCCGGTACTTTAAACAGCCAGCGCTACATCTCCGAGGTGTTGGAGCCAGTTGTCCTTCCTTACCTTCAGGGCTTGCCCACAGCCATATTTCAACAGGATAATGCGCGACCACACGTGGCACGCATTGTCCAACGGTTCTTCGTCAATCGCCAGATTGAATTGCTTCCCTGGCCGCCTCGCTCTCCGGATCTTTCGCCGATAGAAACCATGTGGTCCATGGTTGGTCTACGATTGACCCAGATTCCATCCCCAGCTGCCACAGCAGATCAACTTTGGCAACGTGTGGAAGTTGCTTGGTCTGCTGTACCCCAAGAACTCATCCAAAGTCTCTTTGAATCAATGCCGAGGCGTGTGGCAGCGGTGATCTCCAACAATGGCTGCTACTCTGGCTACTGATTTTGGCAGGAACCACACTTCACAGAAGTCTATAAATTTAATCATTTGATACTTGGTCAACATGTTATCTACAAAATAAATTTTGTTGTGATATCTCTTGTATTTCTTGGTGTTGCAATTTGGGTGGCCAGCAGTGTATATATATATATATATATATATATATATATATATATATATGGAATATAACGATCAATATATGCAATTGATGTAAAAAAAATAAAAAATATATTTATAAAAAAGTCGTAAGGGATATTTTTATCTACAAAATATTGTAGAAGAAAATATTCAAATTAAATGCAATAGAGCATACTAGAGACTATAGTAAAGTTAATATAGTACAGTTTGAGGAACATATCTTTTACTGTATTTTAATATTTTTTTTGGATAATTTCCAATCGTCTTCCGCATTAGCAAGAAAAAAATGTTTATTTTTGTCTATTTCATTGTTATGCTCGTGACACAAATTTAGTTTAAAGTATCACAAAGAGAAAAGAAACTACGTACGTGATCAGCATTTAATAAATTAAATTCTAAAAATTAATCTTTAAAAATGCACCAAAAATCTGAAAATGGAGGTAAAAGCTCGAAAAAGATTTCATATGAAATCATTTTCGAGCTTTGTAACATATGTTAAAGTAATTTTTATGCTCTTTCTTGTGATACAAATTTTATAACCCTCAGATTATTATTTTAAATGCAAACTTAAAAACAGTTACAAAAGCAGATTAAAAATTTAATAAAAAAAATTAAGATTTTTTCAGAAATCTTTCTTCGTGCACCCGTACAATATAAGAAGAATCGCCATGAAAAATTTCAGCCCTTTAGGTCCAGCAGTTTGGTCTGTGCATCATATGTCAGTCAGTCAGTCAGTCAATCAGTCAATTACGGAATTGTTTTATATATATAGATGATTAAAAATTGCAATAAAATGTATTTAAAGTTTATAACTTAAAGAAAGTATGTACTTCCCGTATGTAATTTCTTTTTCTAAAAAAATCTGCTTTTCTATCTTGGAGAAATTTAAAGCAATTGGGTAGCTTACCATTAATAGGACGAAAACCATCTGGTATGTTTTTGTCGAGTAAACTCAATAATCCAGACAATTTTCCTGTCTACGAGTTCAGAAAGACTTATCATTTCTTTTTAATTTTTGCCCGTAGAACGTATTCAGATAAAAAAAAGGTTATTGGCGTTTTCGTGAAATTCATCCGCGCGGAAAATTAAAAACTTAAAAACTTCCCTGATCCTGTGAATTTTGCCGTACTTCTTCTCTCTAATAAAAAACAAATAAATAAGCAAGATAGGATGAAAAATCGTAGATTCATTAAAGCCCTTTTGTGCGCATTGTTGGAATTTCTGAGTCAGCATTAATGTTTAAGGAGCTAAAATAGAGATTTTAAAGATAAAAGTTTAGCGATCGTGTAGCTGCCTTTATTCTGTTTACAACTAAAATCGCCTCATTCGTTACGGTTCCACTGTAACAGAAGTTAAAGAATTTTAAAGTCTCGAGAGACTTCTTTTCAGGCAGAAAACTTTTCCAAAGAGAGAAAATTGTAATGTATATTTTCGCTCCCAGTACTATAGACTAGAGAGAGAAACAAGAACCCGAGACTTCGCAAGAAATGTGGATATGATATGGGAATGCATTTCTAAAGCAAAGTTCCCAAGGGATCGAGTTTTAAAGCGTGAATGCTTCCAGAGACGTGCAATAATTTACAACGGATAATATCCTGGAGGACTAGGAGTGAATTCGATTATCAGAGCACTGAAGGAAGTTTCCTTTTGTAACTGAAGAGCAAAAGCAATCTGAGCTTCATTTAGAGGTTATTCTTTTCATTTTTATTTTCTTAAAATATGTAATTTTGCTGTTAATTTGTGAAATTTCATCTAATTTCTAATTTTGAGGGTGTCAATTAATCGCACACTGTTCAGTGTCTTCATAAAAGACTTACTATTTTAATTTTAATTTTTAAATAATTCAGTATAATAATTGTTTGATTTTATTCATCATATTGTTTGTAATTTGCATTCTAATTGTGTTTCTGGTCAATAGATGGCATCACTATGTAACATTTTTTTAAACTTCAAGCTAAAATGTTTTTTATTCTGTTGTTATTGCACATTCGATTCTTAGTAATGGCAAGAAAATGGCTAAGAAATGTTCAATCTGTTGTGGTGTATATTCTATTCGAAGCAATGTCATGTAAGAATTCAAAAATCCCTAGGTTGGATGCTATTCCGTTTTTCTTTTTTTATTAAAGATTCTGTGCAGATTATTGTTCAAACTGTTGACATTTTGCACTCAATTATTCATTTTGTAAAACCTAAATTCCGAAGGGTTATTCAGTGTGCCATGAATTCAACAGTTATGTGTTAAAATGAAGTCAATTATAAAATTCATTTTAAGGATACATGCACAGAACTGAATTTTTTAGTGTTGACTTATTATGTAAGTATTATTCAGATGATGTTAAAGGTAAGCCATTCCAGTATTAACTTTATTAAAAAGAAGTAAGAAGATTGATTAGTTGCACTTAAACAAGAACATGAAATATTTTTGTTAATGGATTCTTATACAGTCCACTAAGATATAAAGTTATATTAATAAAATAACTGACGCCACACACGCAAAAATTGGTTTACAAAGAAATAATGCGCCAATTTTGGAAATGTTATCTGTAAATACACAGATATTTTTAAATTAGAAAATAGTTTATAAATGATTATGAAGATATTAAAGCTTAAGACTGCTGTGTACTAATCCTATTGGATTCCCTTACCTCAGTGTTAACCTATGGAGAAAATTTGCTTACTATTTACAGCTACATAAATGCTGATAATCAAATAAAAATGATATTTTCAAATAGCCTGAACTTTTCTTCACATTGCAAGAGGATAAATTTTATAAATTTCGTCAACGAAAGAATTTATGAGCGTTTAAAGCTCACTGAGTCAGAATTCCTCCCGAATAATTTAAATTTTAAAATATTATTTGCATTAAAAAAAAACAAGCGAAAAATTCCCCAAGGTGTAAAACTTCTATCTATATTTAGTAGGAGAGCATATGTTGAAAAAACGTGCTCCGTGGTGGTATTAATGATGGAAACATGGGGAGGTATTTTTTTCATCAGAAACTACCTGCAAATGAAAAATTTCCATGGTGTCACTCTTTGGTATGTGGCGTATAGCAGTACTGACGTCATCAAGATGGCCGCAATTGAATTAAAAAAATCCACTTTATTTCGGTTTTTTATCGGCCGATTTTCTTTTGTAACGCATCATATTGAAGATAAATAAAATGTTTGGATGACAGATGTAGAATCGGGGGCGGATTTTGTGCTTTGTGGAGTCGCCACAAAGCACAAAAGTTGGAAAGCACGTCTTGTGAAGAAGATGGTTGGCTCGCGGTTGGGACCTGTGTGTGATTCTTAGAAAAGGGAGGAAGGGCTCCAATAAATGTGACAATAAAAATGCGCCTCAATAAATATGCCAAAAGCAAGCAGCAAGTACATACATATGTGTAACTCTTCGGGTCGTAGCATAAAGTGATCTCGGAAGATTCTGTTGAGCCATGATAAGTTGCTGCACAGGACGGTAAAGACCCAAACCCAATGGAACAACACATTTTGAATCAACTCCACTTATATATTTAGTCAAGTTTTCCAAGTACGTCAAGAAAGTCAATTTTATGGAACGATCTGTTGGAGTAGATGGTATGATTGGTAGAACACATATGCAAGTGATTGGTTTTTGGTCTAAAAGACCAAAACCAACACAACTTTACAGCTTTGCACCAACACAGCTTTGCAGCTTTTAACAGCTTTGCATTAAAGACAGTCCAAATCGGATCAGATGCTGGATTATAACTACTTTCATCATAAGAACTTGAAGGTAAATTTCCGAAACTGTTTGTTATTTCTTCTGTATCACGTATTATTTTGTTTTTGCACAGACACCACGATAAATCTACTACATTATGTGGTTTTGAACTCTGAAATATTTTTTTGATATCAGATTTCTTAAAAGCAAAACTGTTAGGCTTTAAGAGTTTTGGTCTATTGTAGGGAATAAAGTCTGTCAAAATGACGAAATACAATTTTTGAAAAAAAAAATCTTTGAATCCAAGTCAGCAATACTTGGACACATTTTCTCGATAGGTTAACATTGAGGTCAGAGAATCCAATAGAGTTAGTACACTGCAGTCTTAAGAATTAATTATTATGATTATAAAATCTGTCTAACAATATCATCCTTTAAAATACACTTATGCCAACAACTAATTTCCCTTGCTTCAGTTTTTACAGAGCAATACGACATACTTTGTTAAATAACTTACAAGTGATGATCTTTTTAAGTCTTATATAATCAAGAAAGTTAGAAAAAAATGGATTTAGTAAAATGATCAAGAATTTTATTAATAATAAAAAATGTTTTTTTTTAATTTGAAGAAAACAATTTGCTGATACACTGTTAAATGCTGCTTTATTTATCGATATAAAATTTTTGTTGGGCAAAAGAAATTTTTAATTCAGTAAAAGTTTTGTGAATAGGTTATAATTATGAAGGTGAGTCGTGACAAACATAAAACAGAAATAAGTTAAAAATGGAGGGAAATTCAAAACTAAGTAAAATACCTTGTATGAATTTCGACGTACATTTTACCAGTCTCAGATTTTAAGGTTTGCCTCTCGCGATCTGAAAACAGTTTTGCAGACTCTATAAGCTTCACTGATGGTCTCACTCAACAGTATGGAGATACACTTTATTCCGACATACATTCTACAAATGAAATAGAAATATTACAACCAAGATCTATTTCTCACGCAATTTTTATAACGAACATTATTGCACAATGGAACTTTACTCATTAAAGAAATTCTTTAGTGTTAATTTTCTTTTTTTTTTGCTTATAGTTAATGTTTTGGAAATGTAATAAGATTGAAAGAAAAAAATGAAGAACTCCAATTTATATATTTAAGTTGCTAGGCCGATTCTTTGGGGAGTCTGTGAGAGGAAACTGGTGCATCAATTTAGTACTTCATTTTGTCTTAAACGAAATATTTTAATCTATAGATGTGTCAAATTTTTTATCTGTAACCGCAATTTATATTTATTTCCGGTAATTTAAAATTAAATATTGCTTTTTGCGCATGCTCATGGACATGTTTAAATCTGGCTTCAGATGCTCACTAAGCTCGAGGCCGCATTAACATATTAATTTGTTTCTGCGCATGCTCAGGGACATGTTTAAATCTGGCTTTAGACACTAAGCACGAGGCGCATAAACACGTTAATATGTTTATTCCGAGGAATCTCTCTAGTTCTCTGCCATTTTTATTTTTAATTATGTTTATGAGATATAGAATTCAACCTGATGGAAATTGTTTATTTCGTGCTGTTGAATAACCATATTTCTTTTTATTGGGTTCAATAGTAATTTTTTAAAGTGTATTTCTCTATTCTTAATATTATGATTTTCAACATTTGGCAATGATGTGTTGAGAATACTTTGTGCATTAGTACATTTATTTACTAACCAACAATCATGTTTTGACGGGTGCCAACTAGTTTGACACAATTATTTGATGCTTGACAAAGAAACGTTTTTTTATACTCGGTAAAATCTAAACATTTCTTTCTCTGTTCAGCATGTCTACTTAATTCTAAACTCCTCTTACTTTTTCACACATTGCACACGCATATTTATTTATTTTTATCTGCTATGCATTAAAAAGAAAATTTCTATGGATAATATTTTATAGATGGCTTCAGCAATCATCTGACCCGTAAAAATCCCAAGAGAAAAATATTTCCACCAAAGATGATAATGGTTAAGAATTTAAAAAATAAACCTTACAGAGTCTCCTTTTTACGCAATAAAATTTCCAAAGAAACTAGAAAGTAACGAATGAATCGATTTTTATAGCTCTAATAGCAAGAAAAACAGGAGTTCAAGAATGAGCTCTGAAGAAGTGTCAAAATGTATGAGGACTGATCTCAAACAAAGATCTACAGGGATCAAGTTTTAGAGAGACGCTTTCTAGGCACGCTATTCTTGATTTCATGAGCAGACTAAACCCAGAAGTTATACGGAGGAGATTGATATTAAAGAACCTGGAGTTAATGAATCTTAAAACTTTGTGATTCTAAAACGTCTACTTTATTTCAAAAGTAATTTTTATATCAGTTTCTTGTATTTTGATTTATGCTAAATAATTTATTTTATCTTTGACTACCTATAATTTATTCCCCTTAGTTTTGAATTTCTATGCAGGAAGCGTAATGAACAATAAGATTAAGAAGGCTGGAGTTTCGCGTTATACCCAGACACACAGATTTATGCTCTATAATACTGTATTTTTCGGGCCTAAGACGTAAAATATTTACATTTTTACATAAATAATTTTACATGACAAAATTTTCCATATAAAATTTTTACTTAAATTATTTTTACATAAAATATTTACATTTTTACATAAAAAATCTACTTAAAATTGTGGCGCGTCTTATGATCCGAAGGTATGATTAAAATAAAATGAATATTTGATTATATATATATATACCGGGTGGCCATAATTAAACTGACAGTGCTCACAGTGTTCTGTAGCGCGATCTATTTGCGAGAATGACGCCACATTTTGTAGGAAGATTAAACAAGACGGGGGACGAAGGATTCCGCGAAAAAATAAATTAGTTCCAGAAGTCACCGCTAGGGGAATATTTGGCGCTGTGCAATAGAAAATAGAGTGTTAACAAATGCAAATTAATACGGAATAAAATTACCTTTTATTATGCACATTTTCTTATTTAGTTCAAGTGCAATATGGCAACACTTTAAAAAAGCGTAAAATCTACATAAACACCGATAAAGTCTCGTGATCTGCAATATCACGTACGCTGAGCAGAAGAAGAAGTTCTTTATTCAAATTTCAAGTTACATCCATTGGCACAGTGCCAGCTGCTTGGGTTTTAAAAGGCAATGTGTTACGTTTCGAATCAATCGGATTGAAAGTTTATGTGCAATGTCTCCCTCTTTAGTCGAGCGTGCGTTACTGGTCAAATTCTTTTACCTCAACCAGTGCAACGCGTCAGCCGCTCTTCGTGCTTTTAGAACGCACAAAAAATGCTTAAAGGTAACGGTCCTGTGTCAGTTAATGGGCTAAAAGCAATGGTTGCGACGTTTGAGAAAACAGGTTCTCTGAAGGTTCAGTCAGGCAGAGGACGAAAACCTGTACCACAGGATACAATCGAAGCAGTTGCCACGGCGATTGTCGACAGAGGACCAGACAATATTGCTCCCACCTCTAGCGCTCGTGGATTAGCTCGGAATATGGATATGCCTTACAGTACGGTATGGAAAATCTTACGAAAGATTATCAACTTCTATCCGTACAAGATCAGCCGTGTACAGGAGTTACTGTACCCCGACCATGATAAGCGATTGACTTTTGCTCTCACCTTTCTTGCCAGAATGGAGGTGGATGATGCTTGGCCGTGGAAAATCTTATGGGGAGACGAGGCCCACTTTTACCTGCATGGAACTGTGAATACCCAGAACTGCCGAATTTGGGATGACAAATCACCACATGCAGTCACAGAAATTCTCTTACATTCACATAAAGGTAACTGTTTGGTGTGGGTTCACAGCGGAATTTATCGTAGGTCCATTCTTCTATGAGAACATTACCCCGACAGGACCGGAAACCTGTTCTATTACCGGAGAGAAATATCGCCACATGTTGAACAGCTTTGTCATTCCGGCACTTCAGCAAAGACAATGCCTGGGGGAAATCATTTTCATGCAAGATGGAGCCCCTCCACACGTTGCTGTACGGGTGCAACAGCTGCTACGACAGAAATTCACAACAGAAAGAGTCATTAGCCGCTACTTTCCAACTGCATTGCCACCTCGGTCGCCTGATCTTACCCCATGCGACTTCTGGCTATGGGGTTACCTTAAGTCCAAGGTCTATCAAGGAGTGGTCCAGGACCTGGCTACGTTGAAGGATAACATATCACGGACTGTACGGGAGACTCCTGCAGACATGTTACTTTCTGCTGTTGTGCATACTGTGCACAGAATGCAATATGTGGTCCACAACAACGGCAGCCACATTGAACCTCATTTGAATGCAAAATAAAAGGTAATTTCCGTATTGATTTGCATTTGTTAACACTCTAATTTCTATTACACAGCGCCAAATATTCCCCTAGCGGTGACTTTTGGAACTAATTAATTTTTTCGCGGAATCCTTCGTCCCCCGTCTTGTTTAATCTTCCTACAAAATGTGGCGTCATTCTCGCAAATAGATCGCGCTACAGAACACTGTGAGCACTGTCAGTTTAATTATGGCCACCCGGGATATATTACAAATATATTTTATATATATTATTTATTATATTCATTATAATTTTTATATATATATTTTATCTTTATTAAGTAAGAAATTGAAAATATCTTTAGATACCTAACAAAATACAACAATATTATTTTCTACAAATCCTCCCATATATTTTAGGTGCGTCTTAGGATCTGAAAAATACGATAATCCTTTTATAGTAAGTAGAGAAAATAAAATCTACACATGTAAACTAAAACTGTTATGTTTTGGAATGATGTTGCAATCCTTAATATGTTGTTGATTGTCAATGCGAGGCACAATTCAATAACGACATTCTCCCATTAACCGATAGAATCGGGGATTGATTTCAATAGGGGCATCTCGTATAGATGAATCAACACCGACCCCTGGTGCAACCTCAATATTGACCGAACATCCCCAGGAGCGATATCAGTAGGGCTCGCACTTTCTCCCGCCTTCTCTGACCTCATAGAAGCACTCTCCGGTCTACGGAATTAACATGCCGGACTGAACAAGAAAGTATTTATTGGCATTATTCGGGTTTCGAACTGGGTACCCCCTAGTTCCAAACACAACACGCTACCATTTGGCTAATCTTAATATCAAAACAAAGCAATAACTTATAAGAAATTGCAAATAATAATGAGTCAAAATTAACAATGTTTTTTTTAACGTAGGATTACGTTCCTCAATAACGGTCCTTCGGAAAGGAAAAAAAAATCAGAGTCCGTAGCTCGCCGTAATTTTAGCAGCGCTCCAAACCCAGTAGCACTAAACAGTTAAATAGAAAAGTACCAAAATGCGCCAAAAAAAAAGAGCAATGATAAGTAATCCTGCGTTAATAACCCGCAGTAGTTTCGTTCGAAGAGACTACCTGAAATATTTTTTTCAAAATTGGTAAAAGGCATTACGATGATATCATTATATATATAAAACAGTTCCGTAACTGACTGACTCACTGACATACAACGCACAGACCAAACCGCTGGACCTAAAGGTATGAAATTTTGCATGTCGATTCTTCTTATAGTGTAGGGGTGCACTAAGAAAGATTTTTGAAAAATTCTTCTTAGATTTTTTAAAATTAAATTTTTAAGCTGTTTTAGTAACATTCTTTAAAGTTTGCATTTAAAATAATAATTTGAGGGTTATAAAATTTATATCACGAGAAAGATCATAAAAGTTTCTTTAAAATGAGATCTTTTTCGAATCTTTACTTCCATTTTCTGATTTTTTGTGAATTTTTAAAGATTAATTTTTAGAATTTAATTTATTAAATTCTGATCACGTGATTTCTTTTTCTGGTACTTTAACTAAATTTATCGTCACGTGCATAACAACTAAATAGACAAAAAAAAATTTTTTTCTTGCTAATGCGGCAGACGATTGGACATTATCAAAAAAAAATATTAAAATACAATAAAAAATATTATGTTCCTCAAACTGTACTTTATTAACTGTACTATATTCTTTAGTATGTCCTATTAGATTTAATTTGAATATTTTCTTCTACATTATTTTGTCTGTAAAAATATCCCTTACGATTTTTTTATAAATATATATATATATATTTTTACATCAATTGTATACATTGATCGTCGCATTTATTATATATATATATATATATATATATATATATATATATATATATATATATATTTGTTATTAATTGTATACACTGACCGTTGTATTTAATTTGAATGTACTCCGTAGAGAATTGCGAGTTTTCAGCTAGTTATATATGTAAGAAGAAACTTTGTTTTCCCTCTGTTGTTAAATACAACCACATATTTTCTGTTTTCAAAGTTTTCTAAAATTATCTTTTTGGCAATACCCTGATATTGTTATCACATACACAAATCTGAGTTTCTGCCTTTTTCAAGTTCACAAAGACTTGCAATGCCTTAGCAATGGAAGAGAAAATGTAATCAATATCGCCATTGCACATATTTAAAATCTTGAACAGATTTTTTCGAAACTTTTTAAATTTTATATTCACACAAAATAAATGGGAATTTGGTGAGTTACCTTGTTTGAAAACCGATAGTGTTGTTAACTCGAAAAATAGTTACACATAAATATTTAATTTATAAATATTTTACGAATACTATTTAATGTTCTTTAGTTCGTTTCATTAGATTACATTAAGGATAAATTGGTGTGAAAAATTTGAATAGAAAATTTGGCCTAGCACGTAAGAATAAGCGAAAGGTTCTTTCTTTTCTCTTTCAGCCTCGTAGTAGACATAATGCTACGGTATTTTGTACAATTGGCGGCAGTTTGGTTTCTTCCCAGAAAATTATTAAATATGCATTTTTATTGTAAAAAACTTATTTGATTAACATAAAATTTGGCTTAAAAAACCTTACATTAAATCCCTAGAATCTTTTTTTAAAAATGAAAGTTATTTATTCTGGAGGTTGATCATACACATAATTTGTTAATTACAAGGTTACAGTTAATGGATAAATGAGAAAAAATTGGTAATTAAAAGTAACGAAAATTTTATTGTATGTTAAAATGGTTTGTAAATATTTAACTCAAATGTATAGTTCTAAACCAATATAATGACCTGAATCACTCTCTTCCCACAGAAAATTGTATGCTTGGTGATCAGCAAACATACCATCACTCTCTGTCTGTTATACATTCATTTATTGCCTTTCCATTAAAAATACCAAGGGATTAATCTACTTCATGGATTCAATGCTGAGATGATGGATAAAATGGAAGGAAATTGAAATATTGCTACATGGTACACGCGGCTCAATTTGAATAAACTCAGTGTTCTCGTGGCTATAATTTGAAAGTATATTCTGAAAAAACTTGGATTCTTTTTCTTCAATATATTACTTTTTCAGTTTAGGAGAATACTGAAGAATTCTAAAGAATACAAATGTGTATATTGGAAAGGAAAACCGATTGTTTTGACATTATAGGAACTTTACAAGGGCTTTGAAACCTAAATTTTAAGAATTAATGGGATGTCCACCTGCATTTACAGGGTGTTCATTAAAAAACTTTGCCGATATATGGACCTCTAGCGGCAGTTCCGTTTAACCGATCAAGATGAGATTTCAGATATACTTAATCAGAGGTATGAGCTCCGGGTTCTGTGGAAGACAACCAGTTGGCGCTGACTTTTTACCGTCGCAAATTGTTCAGCACGTGCGAAAACCGCAAAGAGCGTTGGAACGGTACGTGTATCACAAAGAATCGGACGCATTATGCACGCACAAAAAAAAACAGCTCTGCGAACGGCCGTAGATAGTACCCATGTGGAAAATGTGTAATCTAAATAAAAGATTTCTTTTGTCCGATCTCTGCTGTCATCAGTGATTGGTATCTTGCCTCTGTCATATGCAAATTTCCTCCTTGCGCCCCGATCTTGTTTTTTTGGCCGTTCACAGAGCTGTTTTTTGTGCGTGCATAACGCGTCTGTTTTTTGTGATACACGTACCGTTTTAACGCTCTTTAGGGTTTTCGCATGCGCTGAGCATTTTGCGACGGGAAAAAGTGGGCGTTGCCATTCGAAAATTTCGAGTTTCTGTATCTATAATCGTAACCATGAGCGCCATTTGATTGCCGTTCACAGAATCCTGAGCTTACGCCTCGGAATAACTATATCTGAAATCTCATCTCAATCGATTGAACGGCAGAGTCGCTAGAGGTTCATATATCGGTAAAGTTATTATTTTATGACCACCCTGTATTCTGTCTTGCGAGATTACAGACAGAATTTATATATTTCTGACTATGAAACTTCATCACAAGTAAAAAGGTTAAGGTTTCTGTGTGCTAACCCTATTGGATTCATTCCCCACAATGTTAACCTATGGAGAAAGTTGGTCTACTATTTACAGCTACATAAATGCTGTTCATTAAATAAAAATAGCATTTTCAGATAGCCTGAACTTTTCTGCACCTTGCAACAGGATTCATTTTATAAATTTTGGACTCCAAAGGAATTTATGAGCTTTCAATACCCACTATACTAGATTCCCCCCTCCCCGAATAATTTAAATTAAAAAATATTATTTCATTTTTTTAAATGAAAAATACCACAAGGTTTAAAATTTCTTTCTCTATTACGGAGTACAGTTAAAAAAAGTTTCAATCCGTCTTCAATCTGAATTTGAAAATGTGTTCAATACTTGGACACATTTTCTCCATAGGTTAACGTTCAGGTGAGCGAATCCATTAGGTTTAACACACAACAGCCTTAAAAGATACAAAATAAATTACAAACATACTTTACACTTAACTTTCCTGTAAAGATCCGTAACATTTCAGACAATACAGGTGGATGAAATTCAAATGTAAACTGGTTGTGCTTAGGAATTTTTTAAGGCTTATAGTAAAGTAGCTGAATACCCGTGCTTCGCTACGGACTACATTCAAATTAACTAAAACGGTCAATGAATGCAATTAGTGCCATATATATATATACACTCATGGACAAAAAAATAAGCGCACCAAGAAATAATTGCGGGATTGTAACGAAACTTGCAATGTAGGTACATGTCGGGGAGATATGCAAATGATTAGAAATGCAGCGTGATTGTGCATTACGTATAGCCGGTAGAGGGCGTTGAACATCGTACTCTGTGGAGTATAAAACAGGTAACCAAAGCTTGTTTGAGTGTGCTGAATCATTTACAAAGGAAGAGCTGAGATAGACATGCCATTACGCCGTGTTAGAAGACAATATAAGCAGTTGTCGCAGTTTGAGAGCGGGAGAATCGTCGGGATGATGGAAGCTGGGTGGTCAGTTAGGCGAGTAGCTCGTCAATTAGGCCGCTCTGGTTGTGTTGTGAGGAGGTGTTGGGACCAGTGGACCCGAGAGATGTAATGTACACGAAGACCAGGCTCAGGACGCCCTCGACAGACCAGTCGTCGAGAAGACCGCCACATCGTAAGAAATGCACGCGTACAGGCAACTGCTTCATAGGCCGCCATCCAGGCACAGGTAGCACCTTCACTAGGGGCCTCTGTGTCTTCTCGAACCATACGAAGGCGCCTGGCTGAAGGACAGTTGGTATCGCGGCGCCCATTACGTGTGCTGCCCTTGACGCCCACCCATCGACGCCTCCGTTTGGAGTTTTGCCGCGCACGAGGAAACTGGACTGCAGCGGAATGGAACCAGGTCGTCTTTAGCGACGAATCCAGATTCAATCTCTGCAGTGATGACAATCGTGTTCGTGTGTGGAGAGCCCGGGGTGAACGCTTCAATCCTGCCTTTGCTGTACAGCGACACATCGCTCCCACAGCTGGTGTGATGGTATGGGGTGCCATTGCCTACAATACACGGTCACCCCTAGTATTGTTCCGTGGCACCATGACAGCCCAGCGGTATGTTCATGAAATCCTGCAACCACATGTGTTGCCACTCATGCAACGGCTCCCAGGAGCCATTTTTCAACAAGACAATGCTCGGCCTCATACGGCAAGGGTGTCACAAGACTGTCTCCGCACTGTTACTACCCTTCCTTGGCCTGCCCGATCCCCAGATTTGTCTCCAATCGAGCATATCTGGGATAATTTGGGACGACGAGTTGGGCATCCCACGAGTTTGAACGAACTAAAGGAAAGGTTACAGCAAATATGGAACGAAATGTCTCAAGACATCATACAGAACTTGTATGACTCAATGCCCGATTGTATCGCATCGTGCATTCGCGCTAGAGGGGGTCCAACGGAATATTAACTCCTCCGTTCTTTTGCCTTTTTCTCTGAAATAAATTATCCTTTTTCTTTGATTTTCTTATCATTTACTTATATCAAAGTAGTCATTACGTATGTAAAATTTCGTTTCATTTTGACGACTCCTTCTTGGTGCGCTAATTTTTTTGTCCATGAGTGTATATATATATATATATATATATATATATATATATATAGAATATAAAAACACAAAATCCTTTCAAAACCCTAAATTCTTTGGGCGAATTAATTACGCATTTCGTTTTCGTTTTGAGAACAAAGGAATTGAATTAGGCGTATCCTATACAACCCCTGTAATTTTTAGATAACACCTTTAGTTATTAAGTGCTCGGCCCGGGCATCCAGGCCCGCTATCCAATTGCTCCACGTTTGCACGATCACATGACTGAATCTCTATGTAGTTATATATAGGCCTGTTGTCAAGTACATGCGAGCTTTTCTGTATTGTCACCGTCACATGAAGATGTAGCAATTAAGCCAAATAAAATTTTGTTGAGAGTTGCGGTGTGTTCCTGTGTGATTGGGGCGAGAGGGGTCAATTTCTGGAAAAGATCTTCGAAATGCCGTTCACCACGACTCCCAGCTCGGAAACTGAATTTTGTGGACTAATTATGGAAATAACCTTAGATGTGATGCACGGAAGGCCGACTATCAGCTTTGTTCCTGGCTTCCCTCACCTTCTGCGGTCATAATATCATTCATATATATATATAATAAATACAGCGGTCAATATATGTAATTAATGCAAAAAAATAAACAAAAAATATATTTATAAAATATCGTAAAGGATATTTATATAGGCAAAATAATGTAGAAGAAAATATTCAAATTAAATACATTGGTCAATGTATGTAATTAATTTGTATATATAATATCTATAAAACCTACTAATTTGAATTAAATTCTTAAAAACTTCCATCTCAATTAATCTAGCGGTTAAATTTTCTTTTACCGTATTTCAATTTTTTTATGTCAATTTATTTCGTTGTTATGCACGTGACGATAAATTAATTTAAAGTATCACAAAAATGAAAAGAAACCACGTGATCCGAATTTAAGAAATTAAATTCTAAATATTTATCTTTAAAAATTCCCCAAAAATCAGAAAATGGAGGTAAAGATTCAAAAAAGATTTCATTTTAAACGAATTTTTATGATCTTTTCCAGTGATATAAATTTTATAACCCTAAGATTATTATTTTAAATGCAAACTTTAAAGAATGTTACAAAAGCAGCTTAAAAATTCAATTTTGAAAAATCTAAGAAAATTTTTAAAAATCTTTCTTAGTGCACCCCTACACTATAAAAAGAATCGCCATGCAAAATTTCAGCCCTTTGGTCCAGCGGTTTGGTCTGTACGTTATCTGTCAGTGAGTCAGTGAGTCCGTTAAGGAATTGTTTTATATATATAGATTATCAAAACTCATGGCCACAGAGTTAATATTTACAGATTTAAAACTTCCATTTTTAGTCTCTGAGGATATAGTATTAATGAAGCAAAAATAAACATCCTACTTAGGATTTATACATGACTTGAGGTTTGTATTTCCACTAAACTTTCGTCACCAGTAATGGTTCTGCAGTGGAAAAAGAAAAATGAGGTGTCAAAGAACGATGGAAATTACGAATTCAAAACCTAGGGAGACCTCTTTCGAAGCGAAAAACTTTCCAAAGAAAGAATAAAATGAGGACTATTTTTTTTCTTTGTCCTAAAAATTGGGAGAAACAAGAGTTTAAGGTTCCGTTCGGAATGCATCAGAAGATATTGCAAGAAAACCGATTTCGAAAGAGTAGAACCCGCAGGGATAAGTTTAAAGCAAGACGTATTTTTTTTTTGAAACGCCCCGCTTGATTTTATGGAGGCATATCCAAAGAGGAATAAGAATGAGGTAGGTGTTAAGTAATGAGGTAGAGTTGCAAATCATTTTCTCCTAATTTGTGGAATCTAAACCTTCCATCTAAAACTTCATTTCAAATAACTTTTTTTTCTTCCTATTTTAGCTTTCTGTAACCTCGATAATTTATGATACCTCCAACCTTATGAGAACTAATTCTTTTTGAACTAGAAGGTTTTTCGATAACTTTTCTGAGGATAAGAAAATATAATTTTGTTCTGAGACAAAAGCCAGAAAAGGAGTTATAAAAGTACGATGTCTTTTATTCTGAAATTGGAAACATTATAAATCACTACTAAACGAGTAATGTTCTTTAGAGAAAAAGGTGTACCTAATGATTTACAAGTAACACGCGTTTCTATTTAATAATTTTAAAAAATTAAGTTTTGTACGGAGTTTTTCTTAAAAACCTCTTTTAAGAAATAAAGGAAAATAATAAATAATATATTTATAGCAAATTGTATATAACCGTTAAAATTTTTTTTTATATATTTATAATAATTACGTACTCTCTATGGAAAAAATTTATAATTTGTAACACACTACATGACTATACGACATAAAACTAAAAAGACATTTGCTAATTCAGAAAAAGATAGCTTACTTTCTATCGTTCGTATTAGTAAATGAAGACTTCTTTTTTTCATTTGCATTTATGTGTAATGGCTCACTTTGAGGTAAACTTGAAGTCATAAACAATTATTATACGAGTAAATATATCTTCGTATCAAGTTCCGACCTATAAACATAATAAATCATTGTGTTACGTTTAGATGAAAAGGGGTTTACTAAAACACTTATATTTATCTATTGAAACTTCGAGATAATTTTTATAAGGATATGTTAGGCATTGTTACTCCGTTTCTTCAACTGATTTTTTTCTTCTTTTGTTCATTTTTCGACGCTCTTGCAAGAGGAAATGAAAGGTAAAGCAGTGGCACAGTCTGAATCGTTGTACGCAAGTCCAGATCCAAGCCTAACAACAATACAGTTCATATTAAAAATAATGTGTTAGGATCTCTGTATATTTTTAGGGGCTGAAAAGTGTTATTTAGTTTAGGGACAAAGTGAAGGGTACCCATTTTTATGACTTGATTGCATCTAGAAGGTCATGATGGAATCAAACTGTTGTTATTAGTTACCAGTTCAAGGACACCAAAGTTAACTTTCAAGAACTGAAAATAGGCTTCAAAGTTTACACTTATCCTTATCTCATTAGCGAAGTGCGTAGCATACATCATGATAGTAAGGTTATTATAGTATTGATAGAGAACGGTTTTTATGAAATGAGAAATACTTTACACTTTACTTGAATCACATGCTTGTATTGAAAGTAATCGCTTAGTATTAAGATTGCTGTGCATGGCGAGATTTAGAAAATTCTTGACTATAGGCACAACTCGGGATGGACCCCCCCCCCCCCCCCCTCCTTAACACTGATGTGGGCGTAAAAGTTTCAAAATTGACACACACAAAAAAAAATAATCGTGAATTATTGTGAAAGTACCATTTTACAAAGAATTGGCTACTTGAAGCGTAGAAGCCTAGAACATTATCAAATAACAAAAAGCAATACAACATATTAACTTCATCATTAAAACACCAATACAATGCAACCAGAGAACCTTATTAATCCCTAATATACACTATGACATATATATGATGATCTATACATATAACTATACATATGACGAACCTATCAATCAAATTTGTAAGGATATATAAAAAAATTGCTATTAAAAAGGTAAAATTAAAAAAAAAATTTAATTGTGAATTTTTTCTTTTAAAATAAAAATTTTGGGGGGCCCCTCAACATTCGTGGGCCCCTAGGCCCGGGCCTAATAGAAAATAAGGGCCTGCTGCTGTGTACTAACCCATTTGGATTAGTTCACCTCAATGTTAACCTACGGAGAAAATTTGTCAAAGGATTACCCACTTGGATTGAAAGATTATTTTTTAAAAATTGTACTCAGTAGCTGAGGAAAATATTTTTACGTTGGGATGTTTTTCGTTTTTAGAAAAATGTAAATAATATTTTAAAATTTAAATTATTCGGGGAAAAATTTAGTATAGTGTGTTGTAAAAGCTCATAAATTCCTTTAGTGGATGAAATTTATAAAATGAATCCTGTTGCAAGGGGCAGAAAAGTTCAGGCTGTCTGGAAATACCATGTTTATTGGATTATCAGCATTTATGAAGCTGTAAATAGTAGACAAATTTTCTCCGTGGGTTAACATGGAGGTGAGCGAATCCAATAGGGTTAGTACACAGCAGCTTTAATAAAGATTAAAATTTTGGGACTATTCCTTTCTTCCATCGTTTACAGACAGCTATATATATTTAAAATTTTGACACTCGAAGTATGATATCCTCCCCAAATACTTCAGCTTCCTCGGCATAATCAAATATCTTTAGCCCCGGCACCATTTTTACAGGAACATATAATTTTAACGTCACCAGCCACTGCTTTTGTGAATGCTGCGACGATACAACTTGTATTTATATGACAAAGTGTCAAAACATTGACTTCTGGCGTAACATATAAAGTAGTTTCTGACAAAATTTAATTCTATTTTAGCCGAGGAATCTCTAGAAGGATCTTTCTGACTGAATGTCATCTGTGGATATCATATTTTGATAGATTTCGCCTCCTCCCCCCTTAAAGTAGGTGAATATATTTACTATATTTGACAGTTTTTTTTTTTAAACAGAGACTCCGTAAGAGCTGTTCTAGAAAATTTTCTCTTAAAGAACATCGAACAGCTGAACGATTTTAAACTTAAAATTAAAAAAAAATACTATGTCATATTTGTTACTTTAGGAAAGACATAAAACGTAGCCAAGTTGAAATTTGACTACACTGATAAATTGATAAATTCTGACTTTTTAGCCTGTCAACATATTGCTGATTGACGTGACCTTCCTTCTGATGCAGCTGTAAAAATTTTTTCGTGTTTCATGCCAACTTTAATTGAATCTCCCCGAATGTTTAAGAGTAAACATCCAAAGAAAAAAATTAAAATACTAAAATGCACTTTCAGTGCAATTTTTATTCTTTGAAAACAAGTTTTCTGTATGTTTTGATCTTGAAACATTTCCTGAAATAATAAAAGTAGAATAAATTAAGATGTAAATATCAATAGAGATGTAATTCTAGCATGAAAATTTGGGGGAACAATAAATTTGTAAATGAGCCATTCATAAGCAAAATCGTTTAAGTCCCCTTTTTGAAATTTTTGAAATTTTATTGTCAAAGTATTTGATTGATTCCTAACTTTTTACATTCATAATAAATTTCATAAATAAAAAAACAATAACTGATAAAATTTTATTTGTCTATTGAATAATAAGTAACTTTTCTTCAGAAGCTAGTCATGTTAAGTCCATACTCTAATGTAAATCGTCGCAATAATGGAATTCAAACGCAGGAGCAAGTAGTTGATGATAAAGGTAAATCATTTAGTGTTGTTTCATCACAAAAAGGTAAAATGAATGAGTCAGTTACAGTCTAACTGCTGCAGAAGTAAGTATTTGGGAATTATTAAACAATTAAATTATTAAACAATTAAATTTGTGAAAATAAATTTGAAGACTGAATCGGATGTTATTACTTTTTTAACGTAGGATTACGTTCCTCCATAACGGTCCTCCGGAAAGCAAAATATCAGACGCTAAAACCATCCGTCCGTACCTCGTAAGTTATAATTTTGGCAGTACGCCAAACCCAGTCTGTATCGCTTGGACAAGCAATAAACAGTTAAACAGAAAAGTACCAAACTCCGTCAAAATTTTGACAAATATATCGCACCTCTGCTAGAAGGGTGTTACATCTCCGAAATTTTCGATTTTGAGATTGCACCACAATGCTCCATAAGAAGTGCTTCTCATTCTCAAATAATGTTATAAGCCTAGTACCAACACAATCTCCTAGATGGCGCTTTACCCTCTTTCACAACTAGGAGGGTGAACTTGCTCACGCGCGAATAATGAAAATAAGATTTTTGTCAGTGCCTAATACTGTTGTATTAAAATATTCCTGTAATAAAAATGTTCATTAAATTTTATTTGGAAAATAAATTTTTTTTACAAAATAAATTTGACTTTTTTTCTAACCTGCTGTTCATGTTATCAAGATTACGAAAAATAAGGCTAAAAACAAAATTCATAGCACTGATCGCAGCAAGCTTATATGAAAACACTTATGAACATCTTATGAACACACTCTAACACTTACTGTAAAAAATACTTGTCTTTAGATCCATTATTTTTCTCTGTTGAATTAGGGAATTTTATTGGATAAAGGTGTGAGTAAGAAAAAGATTTATTCGACATCTTTTACATTCCTCCCTTGAGTAATATTTTTCTTTTATAAACCATTTCTCGGGTCGGAGTTGACAGTATTTAATTAAGGAGTAAATAATGCGAATCTAACCCGTTTCCTTAAAAGAATTTACATTAAATTTTATTTAGGTATGTAAGAGGGGTGACCAACAAGTTAATTCATCACACACGCTCTAGTATTTTCGTTCCACGTCCCTCCGATCAATCAACACGATGATGTGGATAAATGAACATGTATTTCCTCACGTGACTCAAAATCTTTCAGTTCATGATGTCGAATAATGATTACTTAGATGAAATAATTCAATGAAGACAGCAGTAATAGAGTATTATAACTATAATAGCTTTTATTTTACATTTTATCTTTTCTTAATGTTTATATTTTCTTTTTAATTCCTGAGCAACATCTTAAAGGGTATTACGTTATTATTTACTGCTTGCTAACCACATTTTTAAAGCTGTCCTTTATATGACCTGCACAAATGCCTTTAAGGGGACTCACTACCCTTAAATCTTTAAAACATTCGATTTAAAAAAAATATATGTTAAAGCCTGATCATTTCTGAACAAAATAAAGCAGACAGCATAAAAATATTCCGCTTAGTTCCGGAGATATTGATATTCTAATTATTTAATTACTGATCAAGTTTATGGTAAGAAAAATGTTAAACTCATTTTTCTCAAAATGCAATTTTGCATCATTCCGCAACTGATATCTCAAAAACTACAAAACATGACTCCGTGAAATTTTTATTTCTGAATAATCATGTTATTGTATTGCGTCTGAACTAGAATTATTGCAATCACTGCACATTTTATTATTTTTTCAGGGGTAAATTAATGAAAAAATTTAAGGAAATTTTAAGTATATTTTGATCAGTTTTTAAAAAATTGAAAAAATATTTTAATATTGAATGTTTTATGTTCAATTGTATTTTGAATTATTTATTTTAAACATAAAACAGGAATTATACATTTAAGTGAAAAATTAATTTCATTGTTCTGCGCGCAAGCCAGTATACAATAAAAATACTTAAAAAACAAGGTATATCTAAAGCATTTAAAAAAAATTATTTAAAATTATTTTGAGAGTTGAAAATTTGTTTATTAAAATAAATATATCAATTTATCATATACATAAAATTTGGAAAAATTGGGAGTAAATTGAAATAGTTACAAAGAGTCAAAAAGTATAAAAATATGCCTTATTTCCTCCACTTAAGGGTCGTAAGTCCCCTTAAATCGAAGTCTAATAAATCCTCTAGAGAAAAGCCCTGGGCTACTCTATAAAAACATTCTTCTTTTGTTTCCTACTCTCCGCGTTTTGCTGCGGTCGCAAGTGTCAGAATTTTTAAACAGCTACGACTGTCTCAGTGCACATTTTTTCCGATCTGGTCTGGCTGATTCGCCCGACTGCTTCTTGTGCTATACGGATCCACCAATGAATGTATTACACCTTGAAGTGTGCCCTACACTTTTGAATTTGTCACTTGTTTTGAAGAATTGGAGAGCCCGTGGTCTAATAGGCTAGTGGCCAAATTGCCGGCATTTGTAAAATATAATAAATAAGCTCCCCTTTTTATTCCGAGAGGAAAGATATCTAGAAAATAAGAAGGTTTTTTACCACGTTTAGGGTTTATTCGAATTTAACGTTGGGCGAGTTTAGTGGCGTGAACATCGAGTAGGAGTGTATTTTGGAAGCCCAGTATTTACAAATTAAGTAAACGTCTATTTAACTAATTTTCTTCGAATTGAAGCTTCTAAGTCAAACTATGGGGAAAATGGTAACTCTGAAGGCCTACAAGAGCCGAATGAGTGTCATAGTGTTGTGAAACTTATTTAATTTGAGTTCCCTAAATGTTTTACCGACTGGCAACACTGGGTGGTGTGATATATAGTTAGTTATAAGCTGAAGTTAAGTAAATGAAATTCTGGTTTGTTAGTGAACTATAGTTTTACATTCTTTATCATTTGATATTGGTCACCTACAACTCGAGAAGGTTAAAGGGAATTACGTAATTAATTACAGTGCATTGATGGTATCCTAAAAATTTATGTTTTGATTAAACATCTTTTGTAGTTTACTTTGACTACTTTCAATCATTTGAGCAATGTAAATATATAAACAAGAATTGGTATACAAATCAATAAAATAACTTTTTTTCGCATATAAAGTTGAATTTTATGGAATAAAATGACACAAAGTTTGAACATTTGATGATAATGCCAACATTACTATTGAACGAATACCAATCTTTCCTTTATTGGTCAATTAATAAATCAATTATACAATTTTTTCCTTTATTTTCTTTTATAGTTTCGACTGAACTTTACCAACGAAGGTTTCACGCAAATATTCCTCCAGTCTATTTTTGATTGGTTTTGGTTATAAGCGTTTTCTTGTACCTTCCCTTTCCTAGTATTCTATGCACACTGTGTAAACGTTCACTTACATGTTTATATAATACACTCTAGATGTAGTGAAGATTTTTCTGTTTAACAAAACATTTTGCAGAACCTTGACTCTATAATAGAGGTGATATATCCCCCTATTATTAAGAAAATTATACAGAACAACGGTTTTTTTTCCCGCTATGGAAGTATTCGATATAATTCGACGGGGATTACAGTTTTAAGAAAATATCACAGATAAAGCTCCGATTTCCAGAGACGAATGAAAACACTTTCTGAAGGAAAGTCTTTTTGTAAGAAAACTGTGGAGATAAGAATTACGGATTTTTTTTCCAGTTCAAGAATATATCCAGAATTGCGAAACAAAAAAATTCTAGCAATTTTTCAGGTTTGAAATTTCGGATACCGTCTTCCTGATTGCAAACATTTGTTTCCGACATGTAATTTGTTTTGCTTTTTTCTTTCTGTTCCTCGAGCATCAAGATCACAATATTTCTTTTTTTATGAACTTAGTCTTATTGGTTCTTTCAGCAATGCGAACTGAATTTATTTGATTTATTGATGGTCCCATCCTGCTTTATACTCGGAGGAAAGGTTAGTTAAGTTTCTGTATAACTTTTCCCTCTCATTAGATTAAGGTTTTGAAATAATTTAGTTTTTTTATCCGACGAACTTTTTTAGAGTAAAAGAGGAAAGACGGGGTTTCGTTAAGTAGAGATCTACTTGTGAGTGTATAATATATAGATATGTTTTCCTCGTAAGCAAACATTGAGAATATTCGCCTATGTACACGCACGCGCGATTTCTTGTGGCTATTTTATTTTGAGAGCACACTTTCTGAGACCAAATGTTGGCTTATCAAGGGTGTTTTACTGCATTTTAGGTGGCTTTAAAGATTGGATAGAAATGTTCGTAAAATGCATTTCTAGTGAAGGAACCTTCATTTATAAACAAATTTGAATTCATGAATATCAAAATATTCTGCATAACATTAGATTAATTTATAATATATGGTTTTACATAACGCAGTCCAATCCTTTTATATAATAAATGAAATGATATAATCTATTTAACAATATCACAAATGTGTCTATTGAATGAAAATAATTACTGAAGGTCATGCATTTTTATCTTGAATTTGAGTTCTATATAAGTGTAATTTTTTTTATTCAACTTGCAGATTAAGTGTAATGTATACTTATATAAACAAGTAGTACATGAGTTTTGTAACTATTTTCGTCTGTAACGTAGCCATATATACATTTTCCTTTTATTCATGTAAAAGAAATCGGAGCAAACAGTTACATCTGACGTTACGGTTCAGAAATATTCCTCCTCAAAAATAGCTACTGTAACATTCGACATTTGAGTAGCCTGCACAGAACTTCAGGCAAGAAACATTAACAATATTTCAAAAACTGACCTGGTATTTTATTGACCTAATATTTCTGAAATAAAATGCATGTTCTGGAAAAAGCAAAGAAAGAGGAAACATTTTTATCGTTTTCTAAAAGAAAAGAGAGCTAAGAAAAAAAAAATGCTATTGATCCATTACAAAAGTTGGCGCACGCTTCTGAGACATAATGAAAGCTCAGTTTCAGTGTTACACGTGGTTCTTGCTTTTCGCCTCTATAAGATGCATTTTAAAACTAGGAAAACCAGATATGAAAAAAAATATATACATATACCTCTGACGATTATATTATGTATAAGACACATAAAAAATGATTGAAGAAATATTATTTAAAAATCAAGACCATGGTAGATAAAAATGTTTTCACGAAAAAACTAGATACAATTTGAGATAAGAATTTTTTCCCTTGTTCTATAACATTCCTAAAGAAAAATCTTAATTAGAATACCTTGCAATGTCTTAATAATTTGGATCTTTGAAAAGAATGATACTTTTTAAATCTTTTAAATATCTTTATTTATCATAAAGACTTGTTTACCGAATTTAATTAAAAATCTATGTATTAATCAGAAAATGCAGTTTCTAAAATAATGGATACCGTCACATGTGGGTTCGTTCGACAACGATCAGGCCGACCTACTAGCAAATAAGGGCTGTTTAGAGGATTTGCCCCTGCTTGAGGTCCTAGCTGCATCGGAAGCTTAATCCGTTTTTAAGACCAGGCTATACAGTGTTTGGAGAGAGCCTACTGCTCATAACTGATATTCGGCCAGTTCTAACTGCATCGGAGGCACATTCCATTTTTTAAGACCAGGCTATACAGAGTTTGGAGAGAGCATACTGTTCATCACTGGTATTCGGTCAGTCCTAACTGCATCGGAGGCTCAAACCATTTTTAAGACCAGACTATACAATGTTGGGAGAGAGCCTACTGCTCATCACTGGTATTCGGCCAGTCCTAACTGCATCGGAGGCTCATTCCATTTTTTAAGACCAGGCTGTACAGTGTTTGGAGAGAGCCTACTGCTCATCACTGGTATTCGGCCATGAGCCCTGGTCTGGCTTTTCTTTTTAGAGGTCCGAGACCTATACAGTCTGCCTTGGCTCATCTTTGGAGTAGCCATACAAAAAGTATGCGCTTCAAGAACTCTATAAAGGTGTTTCTCCCTTGTCCCTGTTCTTCTGCTCCTGCGAATCCTTCCCACATTGACCGGAAGATGGGCGAATGGCTAGAGTGCTGGCATTCGGTATCAGAGTCCGTGGGTTCGAGTGCCACTGTTAGCATGGATGTTTGTAGCCGTTCGGAATTTGTTTTAAGAAGTAGGTCCCGGTCTAATTAGCCCTCGTGTAGCAAAAGCTGACCGTAGAGCTCTCTTCCAAACCAACAAAACTAAACCTCCCACATTGTGGATTGTTAGGGCCTGTCCACATAGAATCCGTAAACGACAGCGTAAAATTTTTTAACCAATCATATTCAATCTTTGACCTATTTAACCAATCAGCGTCAACGGAATTTTTAGCGCTGACGCTAACGGATTATTTGTGAACAGGCCCTTAAGGTATCCCCGTCAGCATGCTTGCAGAAGATCAGGATACTGCTGCCTCCCATTTGCTTACATGACAGAGCCTCATGGACCTGGTCTAGCATTTTCTAGCCCAGTTGGGATTAGCAACAACAACTGTTGCTAAAATAAGAAAGTTTATACTTGTAAGTTCCCCATACCACGAAGACTCTAACAATCTGAAAACGTCTCTCCAAGAATTGTGAATTTCGAGGCTAATGAAATTGGTGAGCAAAAGTGTCCGTAAAATATCTATGTCTGCAGTGTAATGAGTGCCAAGTCCAAAATTGTAGTTTTGAGAAAAACGGGATTAAAAAAGGCTTTTGTAAAGTCAGTTTTTTTAGGTTTCATTTTTAATAATTTTTTTAAAGTAAATTTTTCCAATTTTTTTTATTGAGTAAAGAGTGTTAAGTCCTTGATTGGGACATAACCCCTTTAATACTAACATGTTTGTGTTTTATTCCATATATCCCAAATTTTCCCTGATGAATAAAAATATCTAGGAGGGGAATTGGACTTAGTTTTCTGTACGCTGCTGTAGCCCTTGATTTTTCAAACATGCCTGGTTGGATAACTCATTTTAGCCCATTTCGAACTTTACACCCTTTGCACAGCAAACACAGATATTTTAATGAAAAATAAAATGGAAAGCGCATTTATTTCTTTAAAGGATACAAGTTAGATATTGTCTCGATTATCCATGTTTGTTATTCACATTTTGTTGTGTTTTTATTTATCTTTTTTTTAAAATGTACCTTTATGCAATTCGCAAATATATCTATCTTCTGCGACGATCCTGAAAAGAAGAAAACATTATCGGCAGTAAGCGAGAGCACAGAATAAAAGTTGGAGCTATGCCCGGACAGAAAAAAAAGAGTGGAAAAGGGAGTTGGAATATAATTGATCTGAGATGTTAGAACATGATTTATATTTTGTTTCTGGCACAAAATGGATCAAATGGTATGTATATGATTTAGGTGCGCAAAGATGTACTATCTATATAATGATAAAACTCTAGGGCGTTTTTTCATAATTCATTAAAAAAGGTGTTATATTTGAATTAGAATTCGTTACCGAATTGCAGGAACTATAACGGTTCTAACTCTGATTAAATATAAGTGATTTTTTTAGGTTTGAACAAAAATTCAAACAAATGCCCTGAAAAAATATTCCAGCTTCTGATTGCCGTTAAAAATATTGAACTATTGTGAAAATTTGACGATCAATGGAATGAGAAATTGATGAAAGCAAGAACGGTAGCTAATAAGAATAACATCCGTTTCCGCCAAATTTAGTTGTTTATTTATCTATTATTAAGATGAAAAATGGGTCCATTTCGAATTTTATTGTTGTCATTCCACGGTAAAAGGATGGATATTTTATTCACTTAAAAACTATTTAATATTCCCGGGAAAATAATGGTAATCTGGTAGCATGGTAATGTGACGTTAATTCGAGAGAAAAAGAAAGGAAAACGTGTGAAGATGGTGAAATCAACCAAAATGTCATAAGACTTTTTTGGAGTTCAGACAAGTAAACATCTATAAATATTAAAAAATAATTAATTCCGAATCTTGAATTATCAGTAACACGAATAAAAGAAATATTTAATGAAATTATATCAGGATAAACTTTTATTTTGGGACAATGTCGATAATAACTTGAGTTCTTTACGTCCATTTTCCTCATTTTTATATCTAATCAATATCGCTCACTCTTTTGATATTGGGTTACTAATGGATTGCAGGCCGTCTTTTTTTTACAAAAAGTACATACTGTTTTGTTAAAAGCTGCTACTGGTTCTCAGAAAATCTTGGCTCATTGTTAGTGCTTATTCGATTGTCAGAAGGAATGACAAACTACTGAAATTTAGGCTTCATTCATAGACTACACTATTTCTTTATTTTTAACAGTTCCTTAGAAATATAATTCATTTTACAACTGACAGATATGAATTATTTATTGCTAAAGACATTTTGAAAAATCCACATGCAAAAATTCTACTCCACAATGTAAAAATTAATTTAGCAGTGGGAAAATTCTGAAACTGACAGAAACTTCATGAAAATTGATACCCTTATTTTCCCCTATTTTTCTGGCCCCTTAGGTGATACAGGCAATTTGATAGGCTGTATGACAGCGCTGTTAGAAACCATGATCTAAATATGTAGAAAGACGTCTATTAGAGTTTTGTCTGCTGTCCATTTTACAGTCGTGATAATTTCTCTAAATTAAAACCTTCCAGTATTAAAGCCAAAATATACATGTCCAGGGTACAGGTAACCTTGGACTTAGGTTTCGCCCTTGTTTGGGGCTCCTCAGAAATATGGGCTCCTCAGAAAGGCACAACCGATGTATATGCTCGAGGGAAAGGAATTCCTAATGCAAAATTTCTCTAAATGTTTACTGGTGACTGACAAGGAACAGTCATCCAGCCTATTTCGAAAAAAAACCATCGTCTCTCCCGAATTGTGGTATAAAATTTAGAGCGCCATCATACATAATTTCTATGAGTTGTCATCTTCTAGTATTACTTGACGTGTTGGGAACTATGACATTCTAGAAAGCACTCAGTTCCAAGGATGTTTGTTCATCACTGCTCATCTTTTAGTATTACCTGGCATGTTGAGAACTGTGACATTCTCGAAAGCACTCAGTTCCAAGGATGTTTGTTCATCACTGCTCATCGATACTAGTACTACTTGGAGTGTTGAGAATTGTGACATTCTCGAAAACACTCAGTTGCAAGGATATTTGTTCATCACTGGTCATCATATCTGTTCACGATGTTATAGCGATATAACTGGGAAATATTCATAAATTATACTAAAATGCAGAAAAATAAAAATAAAATGAACGTAAATTTAAAAGAAATCGCATATTCATTTCTATAAAAGTTCTTTGGACGGTTTTAAGAGTCATTTTTAAATTCAGCAACCATAACGACCCACGCTATCGCTTAAATAGTTAGATTGTACAAGTAAAACAGAAGAGTAATTACTTATTTCAGAATTCCTAATTGAAAATTGCTTTCTGTCATACCTTTCTTAAGAAATTAAATTACAGGTTCTCATAGATGGGAAACTGTCATATTCTGGTCTTCATGTAGTGCTAATGAAACATGACAAAGTAATGCATTCTAATTCGAATAAAAATATTAGATACAGATTTTCAAATATATTCAGGTTTTTTCAATTTAAGAACTCTCAACTTTTTTTGTCCCATGAATACTTCTTTATTTTATTTTGTAATTAAATGAAAATATAGCGACTTTGTATGTAACATAGGTATCTTTGGCGAGATATTAAAAGCGTACGTCAGATATTTTTTTTGAAAAGTTTAATAATATTTCATGGAATTTAATATTAAGGGACGGAAATATGAATATCACGTGGAAAATGTAATTTTTTTTTAATAAAACACAATGAAGCAAATTTGTTTAGTATCTGATTTGATGTACGATATTTAATGGTTGAATATATAGCAAGATTAGCATACAGAAATATCTTTGTTAATGCTTTTTATTTAGAAAAAAAAAATTAATATTCTATGCTTTATTTAAGTGAATCGAATGTATAAAATTATCTATGTACTACACATTGTTAAACAAGGTAAGTTGGCAGTCATATGCGCGAGCTAATGCTACTGTATTCGCTCACCTCAATGTTAACCTATGGAAAAAATGTGTCCAAGAATTGCCGACTTGGATTTAAAGATTTTTCCTAAAAAATTGTATTCCAAAATAGAGAAAGAAATTTTACACCTTGGGACATTTTTCGTTTTTTTAAAGGCAACTAATATTTTAAAATTTAAATTATTCTGAGAAAAAAATCTGGTGCAGTGTGCTTTAAACGCTCCTAAATTCCTTTGGTGGACGAAATTTATTAAACGAATCCTGTTGTAAGGTGCAGAAAAGTTCAGGATATCTGAAAATAACATTTTTATTTGATTATCAGCATTTATATAGCTGTAAATAGTAGACACATTTTCTCTACATGTTAACATTGAGGTGAGCATATCCAATAGGGTAAGTACGCAGCACCTTAAGGTATATTACAAAACAAGATCCTACTTTAAAATTTAGAACAACCAAACGCAACCCTTTTATTCTCCCGGGCCACATACATATGTTTGCTACGTTACGCGGGCCTAAACGTTCTACACTACACCTCATACTATAGTAATGTCAAAAATTATAACTCAAAACCTAATGTATTCAAATGTTTATTTAAAATGACAGGGAATTTTGAGGCTGAGACAAACTTTTGACTATTTTAGATAGATCAGATTTATACTTGCTACATGCTACTCTCAATACGTCATCAAGGTAAGACTCAATTTATAAATACGTTCTTCGCATTTTTCATTTTGGGATTGGATGATTCACTAAAGCACGTTGATGTGAACAAGGTAAGTTGTGTACAACCTGTTGTTGTACACAACTTATCTTTTGTACAACAGCAGGTAGCACATTTTTGTACAGTTTTATATTTTCAGGCACTAATATTCAAAAATATAATTACAAAAGCACTTGCATGATAATGATTGTGAGTGCCTCGGGCCGCACATAAAATCCTGGTGGGCTGCAGTTTGAGTATCCTTGCTATAGAATAATCTAACAATAGGAATGTTGAAGATGTATCAGTTGATCTTGCAGATCTTTGTGACATGGAACTCGACTTTTGCAATTATTTTGATTATTATACTGTTTTAACTCTAAAAAATACTATTTTCTTATTTCACAATGTCAAACAACATTAATTCGGTTCCATGCACATTTATAAGTGTATTTACTTTATTTTGCAAATCTTAAATTGTCTATGTGCTGAAAACTATTCCTGTGGTTTTTCGTACCGGTTTTCCAGGAAGAAGGGAATGTGCCTCCCGTGTGCAATTAAGTGTGTCCTGTAACAGTACGGATAGTACACAAGGTCATTTACTCAAGAAGGGAGAATTACTTGCCACCCTCTCGGTCATTAGGGGGACATAGTTCCTCCATAGCAACGTCCCAGCAACCATCTTTTTAACCAATCATATATCTGAAAGGTGTTAATTGTTCTAGAACATTTTCTGACCTCTGCGATTTTCGGTGCTGGGAAGTTTTAACGGTTTTTTGAGTTGAAAAAAAAAGCTGCTACTGTGCTGCTCGAGGTTGTCCACTCTTCAGCCCCAGTCGCCATTTTTGTATGCTGAGATATCTCGAGATTTCTGATCTGCTTTTGGACCAAGTTTAGAAATACAATGAGAGATAATCATCAGTCTCTGATGAGGGTGGTAGTAAGTAAAATAATTTATAATATATTTAATCAGACGAGAGCACAGAATAATTAATATATGTAACTAGGTTTTATTATGTGTTCGAATGCTTTCTTAATGTATGTAGATAATTATTATGTTGTTTCTGTGCAAATTGTAACTAACGATAAAAATAATTTTAAATAAGAAGAAGAGAAATTAAATGCTAACATTATTTATTAAAATTGAGTTTGTTTTTCTAATTATCTCAGACATGTGTCAGAATGTGTTTTCTCCAATTAACAATTGTAAAAGTGCCACTATACGATCATCTATTTTATTACTTGTTTAATTCCGCATAATAATCTTCAAGGCCGAAGAGAAGCTATCTGAAATTTTTTTCCCAGTATTTTTCTAATCTCGGATTATCAAATGCATAACTTTTGAATTTTTTTATTTCAAAATAGATCTTAAAGTTAAAACTCAAGTTTTCAAATTAAAAAAAATTCTAATTAATTTTTTTTCAGTAAACAAGCGATTTGCATAAATTATTTAATACCTCGTACATATTGAAACACTAATTAAAAAATTAAAACTTTAGAAACCAAGCTGTTTATATTAATGTCCACTTCGGTGTACAAAAAAAAAATAATTAAAAATATGCATTTGCTAATTTGTGATAGAAAAAAAAAGTAGAGGGGAAAATTCTTTAGTATAGCTCGGGGATTGAATATCTGGGTTTCAACTTCTGCACTGCCACAACTGCAAAGAAAGACAAATATAATTCAGGTTAAGGGGATGGTGGACATTACAAAGCGAATTTTTAAATTTTTAAACCCAGAGCTATGAAATTTTGCTTATATATTTATTAAAGTATAAATATGTTAAACACATTATAAATTGTTATAAATATTAAAAAAATTATATTTAAAAAATTGAAATTAATTTTTTTAAACGCTTCTTCCGATCCAATTTTTAATTCCCCCCCCCCTACTTTTGAATTTATATTGCTTATAAATACATTTTGAACAGAGTTATGTATTACTTTGTGCTTTCGTTGAAGAGTTAATTTTTAGGAAATATTTTTATGCTTGTACTCTGAATCTTCGTGAAATTTTTGTACTTTTCTTAAGTTAAACTTTGATAATCTGAATGTTGTCGAAACCTAAAATATACACATAACTTTATTTTGATGCATTAGAGGAGTCTTTATTATAAATTGTATAAAATTTCGTCAAAAATTATGACGTAAGGAGCATTTCAAATACTTGCAAATCTGGAAATTACTCATTTTGAGAAAAAGCCGTTTAAAAGATATTTTTCTCCCTTCCTTTAATACTTACTTTTCTAAAGTCGCCAAAGTTTTCATTTTAATTTTCACTACATATTTTGAATGAATTTTATTCCATAATTTACTTATTTTAAAAATATTATCAAATCGAAAAAAACTTCTAATTTTTGTTCGATTTTTGGTAACTTGAAAGTCCACCATCCCCTTAAAAGAGTAATTTATATTATTTCTAGAGCATTAGATTCATTGATTAAAAACATATCTATTTAAAACCCTTGTATTTACTTTATTGTGAAAGTTTTCTCCTTTTGAAATTAATGACGAACGGCATAAGGGAAAAGAAAAATGAATAGTTCTTGCAGATATAGAGAGGAAAGTTAAAAAAGTTAGTTGGTCTGAGCAAAAGTTAAATTATGAATGAATAAAAGTGACATTAAAAGCACGCTGTTACTAGAATCCGTGTGTGGAAAAACCTCTTTATGTTAAATTTGTGTAGATACTTTGTGCTTAAATTTTTCTGTTTTTGATTTTATCGGTAAAATGCTTGACAAAAAATCATTCAAATAGTCTTAACACGTAGAAATAAAAGTTAAAAATTCAAGTGTCAAGGTCAAAATTCATGAATTTTACTATTTCATTTGAAAAAAGGTTTGATTTTGAATTATTACGGCTCTCGGCTCTTGGAACGTAGGGACAAACCGCTAAGATAATTATCTCCAAAATCGACACAAACTGAATATTGTTTTATATATCTTACAAAATAATAAAGTAAAGTAAAGTAAACTAAAATCTCATGGCACAACAGTCTGCCGTGGACCAAGGCCGGCGGTGCCCATCTCCGCTTTCTTGACCGTGGGGTTGAGGTGCCAAACAGCATGTGTCTCAGTCAGGTGGTCAACGGGACGTGGGACCCCCAGAGTTTAGTTCCCAAGCATGCTTGGTCCTCATTTTATCGACCCACTCAACGGATGAGACGTGAGTCGACCTTGCCCAGTCGCAGGGTCGAATCCTGGACCTGTGGCGTGGCAGTTTGACGCTTTTAACCACTACGCCACCGGGCGTAAATAATAAAGTAAGGTAAATAAAATAATATTTTACTTTATTATTTATAAATAAAATATAAAAAATAAAGTAAAATTAATTTATTAATTATATTTTACAATAATAAAGTAATTTTATATACCTTACTAAAATAATAAAGCAAAATGTTTTTATGTATCTTACAAAACTCATTGCATTTATTTGAGAATTAAAGTAGCTCGAAGTTAAGAAAAAAAATGCATTAATCTATACAGACTTCTAAAAATCTAAAACATCTTTCTGCTCTCTTTCTCCCAAAAGTATAGAATTTCAAAATTTTCATGAAAATATATTTGAAGATGATAATTAATTTTTTTTTATCGAGCACATTCATATCCAAGCTTTTGAAAGTCCCGAGAAAAACATACCAGTGTCATGAAATGTTATATTTTAAAAACGTAACACAGCATGTGATTCATTGTGACAACCTTCAAAGTTATCTATTCCTCTTTAGAGATAAAAAATCTACCACCGAAAATAAAAGACAAAAAAATACACAGATATATAAACCCTCAACTACCTGCAAAGAGCTGTTCTTTAGAAGCAAGAATTGAATACTCTTCCTAATAAATAACACTCTGCCGAAGTTTTGAAAATAGCTGGAGAGCAAAATATAAGGCGACAGACAGTCTCGAGTTCAGAGAATACAATTTAAAAGCCTGCGATAAAAGATGGGGGCATTTGCTTTGTCATTTGTTAAAGTGGTGCTTACTTCCCTTCTAGGTAAACTCTCAGGGCCCGTTAAGACTGCATAATTAGTCTTTGCACAAAGTGATTTTTGTTAAAGATGCTTATTCGATTTTTTAAATGTGTTCATACTTTTAAAGTTTAAGAAACACGTTACTTTATGCATATTTATGGTCATCCACTTGCCTGGTAGGTGAGAAAAACATCAAAGAAACAAGTATTAATAACGATGATTACTGTTTTACGAGTAACAGAGAACCGTCTATCCCATTTTGTCAGGTTTATCTTTTTTTAAACCTTGTTTTAAAATGATACTAGTTAGTGAGCTAAACCTCAAATAAACAAGGATTAATAACAATGATTACTGTTAGATGAGTAATAAGGACCCGTTTATCCCACTTTCTCTGCCTTATCATTTTTAAATCTTCTCTTAAAATGCCACTAGTTACCACATTAAACATCAAGTAAATAAGCATTAATAACAATCATTAATAACTATGTTTTACGAGTACTAAAGAATCGGCTATCACACTTTCTAAGGTTTTTCTTCCTTTTTTTTATCTTCTTTTGAAAGCCTACTGGTAAACAAGCTATTAAATTAACAAACATTAATAGCTATGATAAAGTTTTTACGAATAATAAAGACTAGTCTTTCCCAGTTTCTCAGCTTTATAATTTTTTACCTTCTCTTAAAATGCTACTGGTTAGCGAGATAAAAGTCAAATATACAAGCAATAATAACGATTACTGTTTTACGAGAAATAAAGACTAGTCTTTCCCACTCTCTCAGCCTTATACATTTTTACCCTCTCTCATAATACTATTGGACAATCCATAAATCGAACCAAGAATTTCCGTATTCCGAAAAAAATGTGCACTCTACCACTAAGCCATGACAGCGTACTAATCTTTTCTAATAACACTCTCAAAGTGTGCATCCAATGATAAGTACTTAATAACGCCCCCGAATGAAGAACTTGGTACATAATAGATAAGATACAGCATTTGACATCAAATAACCAGCGAATTGTGGATTCTACATGTTCCACAATTTGTTGGTTACGGAACCGATGCTAAAACGACTTTCATGGTGTATCTAATAATCATATATGCGAGTTACTATGATGGATTTTTAAATATTAACTCTGCCTAACATTAAAACTAATTATGACCGGAGCCCAAAGCCTCCTGTATACCCACAATAAAATTTATTAGAGTGACAACTAGCTTTGAATTAACTACTGAAGCTCTTCGTCAGGCCGATGAGTATTAAAATGACTATCTCTATGAATGATTCTCAAATGCAACTAAAAAATTGGAACTAGTTGCGAAAAATATTTTTTATTGCGGATATTAAAATGCTGTGTGCTCCAGTTATAGTTATGACCATTCGTTATCGGAAGTATCGATAGAACAAAATTGTAATCAAAAGTGAAGAGGATATCGAAAAATGAAAGTTTAAATAAAAAGAATAAATTGATGTCTATATTGGTCATCTTCCAGCTCCATGGATCAAACCCGGGACATTTGATACGCATGCCAGTCCATGTAACACATAACTTATTTCAAACGGTTAAAAATCGTTGAAAAGTATAAAAAACGGTATAATAATATTCAAGAGTATGTTCGAATTGGTATTTTCTAATATTCCTTTAACTAGCGTGTCCTGAACGTCTCATGTTAAGCATTGGCTCAACATGACTAAGACTAGAGTTGAGTACCATTTCTGATCGTATTTACCTCGTTTTTTCGCACGTCCCAAACACGTTTTTTTTCCCACCATTTCTGCCCGTCTAAGTCTAGTATCCCCCACTAGTTTTCCTCGTCGTTTATCTGCGTTTAAATCCGTCTTTAGTACAATTTCTGCTAGTCTATTATAAGTTGGAAGTCAGTTATACAGCCTTGGTTTTCTTACGTCGAATGCGACATCGATCGACGAGACACCTAGACCTGTTCGAATGGTTTCGTATTCGACATGCCTCTAAGGCCGTCTGCACACGGGGCAACTCAAAAGACCGGGTTTGTAACCAGTTGCGCCGTGTGCGTGGCTCCATTCAATTACATAGGTTACGACTCAATACGGACTGGTTTGTGATTCGAGTCAGTTATCAGTTTCTTTTGAGTTGCTCCGTGTGCAGACGGCCTAAGGCTGCTGTGTACTAACCCTATTAGACTCGCTCACCTCAAGGTTAACCAATAATATCCCGTCATAAAATTTGTCGAAGGATAGCCGATTTAAAGATCTTTTTTTTTTTAATTGTACTCAGTAATAGAGGAAAAAATATTACACTTTGGGGCATTTTTCGTTTAAAAAATGCAAATAACATTTTAAAATTTAAATTATTCGAGGAAAAATTTTGATATAGTATGCTTTGAACAATCAAAAATGTTTATGTTGCTGTTGCTAATGCCCCATAGATAGAGGTTCTATTCACCAGTTCCTAATAGGCTATTGGGCTCCTGTTTTGAATTAGCCCCACAAGGGTCGGAGTCCGACTTGGCTAAATGACCGGTCCCGTAATTTTGAACCGACTCAAGTGGCGAGACCGGAACTATTGAGCCCGCACCTCCAGAGGTAAATTCGAGATCTTGGAGGACATTGCAGCCACGACCTATTTTACGTGCCTCGGCGAGTATTAGGGAACACGGCACGATCATAAATTCCCTCGGTGGGTGAAATTTATCAAATGAATCCTGTTGCAAGGTGCAGAAAAGTTCAGGCTATCTGAAAATACCATTTTTATTGGATTATCAGTATTTATTTAGCTGTAAATAGTAGATGCATTTTCTCCATAGGTTTGTGTTGAGGTGAGCGAATCCAACAGGGTTAATACACAGCAGCCTTAACGAATCTCTGTATCGGTTTTCAACGTAAAAAGCACGTTACAGGGCTACAAGAATGTATTACATCATCTGAACTATTTAGCTGTTATAAAGAACTCTCCTTTTTCAGTTCTGTTCCTCACATGTTCTTCCTTCCTTTTAGAGGTTAACTACTTAGGAAATTAGCCATTGTGTATTTTTATTCCTTTATATAGTATGTCGGCATTTTTTCCCGTCATAAATTTGATTAAGGGTTCAAAATGGTTCTTTCTAGTGGCTGGGTGTCATAAAAACGACAATTTCCAAAGACATGGTATAAATTCTCGGCTTCAAACCTTCAAGTCATGTTATATCACGTCATATTATCTCAACTATCCTGGCAGTGGGAGGAATTCCTAATTTTGAAGTCTATTTTTCATAAGTTTTCATAAATAACGATCAAAGATTTAAATATAATATTTTGCTTATTAAATCTTCCTTATTTATTTTAACCCTTTCAGAGGCAACAACTTCTACCTTTTGCACGGTACAGATTATTTTGTTGATTTTTTTTAACCTGAAGAATCTTGAAAAATTTTGCAATTAAATGTTTCAAAATAATTTTACTTCTTTAAACTGATAACACATGGCTGTACAAGCCATTTTTCCGCTCATTTAACTCGAATACATGGAATGCAAGTGAAAAAAAAGACTAGATTTCGGCGTTTGCACTGTGCAAACAGTGCCCCACACAGGGTTAAAGATTAAAATAATTGGAAATCTGATATATGTTTCTCTCTCTAAGACAAACATGTACACAAGCATATACATTATACACTCAAGAGCCAAAACATTATGACCACCTGTCAATAACGAGTTGGCCCACCTTTGGCGCGCAACACAGCTTCAACCCGCCTTGGCATGGATGCCACAAGTCCTTGGTAGATGGCCGGAGACAGATTGTACCAGATGTTTAAGCAACGGTCACGCAAATCCGAGATATTGCGAATTGGTGGTCTTTGAACTCTGAGCTGCCGTCCCATGACATCCCAAATGTGTTCTATCGGATTGAGATCCGGTGAGTTAGGCGGCCAGGACATTAACTGGAATTCAGCATCATGTTCCTGGAACCACTCCAACACAATTTTAGCCTTGTGACACGGGGCGTTGTCCTGTTGGAACATTCCATTTCCAGCTGGAAAAAAAGAGGCCATGTAAGGGTGCAACTGGTCCACAATGATGTTCAGATACCATGTAGCATTCATGGTCAGCTCTACCACAACCACGGGTACCAGAGACGCCCAAGAGAACGTCTCCCAAAGCATAATACCGCCACCACCGGCCTGTGTGTGACCTACAGTACATTGAGGGAGCAACAGTTCGCCTGGAAGACGGCGTATCCTGACACGGCCATCGGCGTGAGGAATGACAAACCGTGATTCATCTGACCAGGCAACTCTCTCCTACTCATCCATGGACCAGTCGCGATGTTCCCGGGCCCAGCGCAGGCGCAGTTGGCGATGACGCTTGGTCAGCAAAGGCACACGAGTGGGACGTTTGCTGCGTAGCCCCATATCCAACAGTGTCCGCTGAACAGTGTGCTGCGATACTATTCTTCTTGGCCCTGCATTCTATTGGGCTGTCAGCTGAGCAACTGTCTGGCTCCGGTTTTGCTTCACCATGCGAGACAGTCTCCGACGACCTTTTTCTTTGATAGCGTGTGGACGTACAACACCATGTCGTCTACTGCTGGTTTCACCGTCATTCATCCACTTTGCCTAAGTACTAACAACTGTAGGTCGCGAACAACCCACGAGTCCTGCAGTTTCGGAAATACTTGTTCCGAGCCTTCGAGCCATTACAATCTGCCCTCTATCAAAGTCGCTTAGATCCGAAGCCTTTCCCATCACACACAGAAGTAAGTGAAAGAATGATTCTTCAGACTCTCCAGCAGCAGTTAAATACCACTTCCACCTGATCACGTTCCTTCCACGTCATCCAGGCGAATTCATTGCAAAATGTAGGGGTGGTCATAATGTTTTGGCTCTTGAGTGTATATATATATATATATATATATATATATATATATATATATATATACATACACTGTCACAAAAAAATATATGCACCCAGAAGAAATCGAGTTGCTATCACGAAACCTGGCAGTAATGTAGTCTGGTAAGATATATGCAAATGATTCAAATTTTGACGCCAATGATACAAGGGTAAGATCGCTGTGCGCATATCAGATAGGGGTGGTCATAATGTTTTGGCTCTTGAGTGTATATATATATATATATATATATATATATATATATATATATATATATATATATATAACGTAAAAAAACTAAAATCCGATAGTTCCATAAATGCTTCATTTTTTTCAACTTTCTCAATGTTATTAATCTCATTTCCAGAAACTATTCCCATTCTTTTAAATAAAGAAAAATCATAATTCTAGCTATCTACATCTAGATGTGCGATGGTATGTTGAAACAGTTCAAATTATTTTCGAATTTAATAACTTCGAAAACTCACGAGACTAGTTGACAGAAGCAAGATTTCTGTCTCTTGAATTTCTTCTTTCTCTTAAATGTAAAAATTTGACTATTTGATCCGTCTTTGCATTATTAGAGTTTTTTATGATTACCATATTTCCCAGAAAAGCTTTGAACTATGCTTCTTATCTATATAAACAAATATAAAAAATGGAATACATATGCAGAAATGCAGTTTTTTGCCTACATACTTGGTTTTTTTTAGCAATGCTATATTTTAAGGATCAATTTCCCTCAAGAGAAGTTTCTATTTCTTTCATTTGCGCGAAAAACTAACTTCGATTTTGTATTTCTTAAACACAACATAACTAGACTTAGTAAGGATCCGAATTCTGATGCTTTCATTAGATATTTGTTTATTTGAATAAGATGTCTTTCAGTGAATAATATCTGGTGCATCCAAATTAGCTTCTCGGAAGGGGCTAGTTTTATGTACAAGCCATAGGCTTTATAGAGGACTTTATATATGAGACCTAAGAGCAATATAAGGGTTGCGGAGATGAACTGCAGACCAGAGAGATATGCCTTGTTTTAAGACATCATATGTAGACATGAAGAAATATTTCATTGGCCGTAATAAAGACATAATAAAGCTTTCTAATTAATTAATCTGAAGGGTAATAACATGAGTAAAACCCATCTGTGGCGTAAGATAAAATTGGGTAAAATCTTAAATCTACTTTTTATGCTACAAAGATATTAGGCATAATGTTAATTTAATTTAACATAATCAGTATGAAAGATTTCGGTTGAAAGTAATATTTAGAATAAAGCATTCTTTTAAACATAAAATGACAAGCTTTAGGATGACTGCAAAAATATTTTACCCTTTGATTACTTATTGTTTTTGATACTTGGGAAATAGCAAAAACGATAAACATGGATGATTTCGGTCGAAATTTCAACCTAAGTAACATTTAGAATCAAGCATGCTTTCAAGCATGAAATGGGCCAGACATAGGAAAACTGCAACAATATGGGTCCATTTAATTACTCAAAGTTTTTAACAGTTGAGAAATAGAGAAAATAAATTTGGTTTTTGCAACTGATTAACTGAAAATGTGGCCAAAAATCCTACTTCTAAAATAAAGTTCACCATCTCGCGTAATCAGACGGCAATTTGTACTAAAATGGACATGGAAAAAATAGAAAGAAGTTTGAGGTTCTGCCATTCCTCCTCCTCATTTCTATTGTTATATTCAGAAGTTTTAAAAATGGACATGGAAAGAATAGAAAGAAGTTTGAGGTTCTGCCATTCCTCCTCCTCATTTCTATTGTAACATTCAGAAGTTTTAAAAGTAAAACTTCTAAATACATCAAAGGAATTATACCACATACCATATAAATTATCTCATAAGGAGTTTCGTGCAATTGACGGATTAATATTCTGTTTTATATTAATATTAATAATTTTTTAAAAATTTATTTATCGAGGATACATTTATGATCCATTTGTGGCAGAGAGTGAAGCTTATGAGCACTGCATTTTTTTCTCATCGCTGCAATATTTTACTTTTTAATATTTTTTCACCTCTTTCGACCAAAAATTAATTTGTGCGCCTATACTTAAATTCACAGCTCTCACCAATTAAGAACACATGAACATTGTTATAATGGAATAAGTAATACCACTTTTTACGACATCTTGTTTTAAATGTGACCAAACCGTATCCTTTTTTCTTGATCCTCATGTCCCATTTAGCTGTATTTTATGAAAGAAAATACAGACACTCTGAAATTACTTTACTTAAATTCACAGCTCTCACCAATAGAGAACACATGAACATTGTAATAAGGGAATAAGTAATACCACTTTTTACGACATCTTGTTTTAAATGTGACCAAACCGTATCCTTTTTTCTTGCTCCTCATGTCCCATTTAGCTGTATTTTATGAAAGAAAATACAGACACTCTTAAATTACTTTACTTAAATTCACAGCTCTCACAAATAGAGAACACATGAACATTGTAATAAGGGAATAAGTAATACCACTTTTTACGACATCTTGTTTTAAATGTGACCAAACCGTATCCTTTTTTCTTGCTCCTCATGTCCCATTTAGCTGTATTTTATGAAAGAAAATACAGACACTCTGAAATTACTTTACTTAAATTCACAGCTCTCACCAATAGAGAACACATGAACATTGTAATAAGGGAATAAGTAATACCACTTTTTACGACATCTTTTTTTAAATATGACCAAACCGTATCCTTTTTTTTCCTTATTCCTCACGTCACATTTAGCTGTATTTTATGAAATAAAATACAGGCACTTTTAAATTGCTTTACTTAAATTCACATCTCTCACCAACAGAGAGCACATGATCATCGTAATAAGGGAATAAGTAATGCCACTTTTTAAGACGTCATCTTTTAAAAATTTGACCTAACTGTATCCTTTTATTTTTTTGTTCTTCACGTCGCATTTAGCTGCATTATATGAAGTAAAATACAGGCACTTTTAAATTACTTAAATTCACAGCTCTCACCAATACAGAACACACGATCATTGTAATAATGGAATAAGTAATACCACTTTTTACGACTTCTTTTTTTTTTAAATTTGACCTAACTGTATCCCTTTTTTTCTTGTTCCTCAAGTCACATTTGGCTGTATTTTATTTAATAAAATACAGACATTCTTCCCTCAAGAAATGTCGAATGCACGCGACTGTTTCATTGACTGCAGTCTTAACCAAATACATGAAAGACATGAAAGTATTAACATGATTAACGTGCCTCTTGTAACCAGTCATCCTCCTGAAATTCGATTAAACGACGTCTTTAATCATACGTTCAATGCCACTAATGATGAACGACACGATATGCAATTAAGTGAGGCGACGGTAAAAGACAGCGGGGCGGGCTGCGAGAGTCATGCACACCGTGAACTGGGAGTCAACTTTCCACGAACGAGCCTGCCCTGAACTCAGTGTTGAAAATAATATAAACGATTGACAGTTTTTACGGCTCTTCCAGACAAAGTGATTTAACTGATCGACGCCTTCTCACAAAGGCTGAAATTATTATCTTTGAAGTCTGATGCCAGTTTTGATTGGCACTTAAAAATATTTTATAAAAATTGTAATGTAGAAATTAAAAATGTGTTGACTGTATACAGAATATCAAAAACGAATTGAGGCTTTTTTTAGTCAATTTCTGAAGAATTCAAAACTAAAAGTATGACTGAATATGTTATAAAAATTGTAATGTAGAAATTGAAAATGGGTTGACTGTATACAGAATCTCAAAAACGAATTGAGGCTTTTTCAGTCAATTTATGAAGAATTCAAACCTAAAAGTATGACTGAATATGTTATAAAAATTGCAATGTAGAAATTGAAAATGGGTTGACTGTATACAGAATCTCAAAAACGAATTGAGGCTTTTTTAGTCAATTTCTGAAGAATTCAAAACTAAAAGTACGACTGAATATGTTATAAAAATTGTAATGTAGAAATTGAAAATGGGTTGACTGTATACAGAATCTCAAAACGAATTAACGCTTTTAATAGTCAATTTCTGACGAATTCAAACATAAAAAAGTAACTTTAAAATAATAAAGGTAAAGGTCATCTTTGAAGTAAAAATTGAAAACAAATTTTTTATTTTCCCCCATTTCTAAACTCAAAAACTGCAGAAACAGGAAATACATGAAATGAATAAATGAGAGGAAGTTAACATTTAATTTTCGCGTACTCGCATACATCAATTTAAATTTAGAGTTATTGTACAGGAAGCGAATGGAAAATCAATTTAAATTGCCTCCCACGTAGTCTAGTTTCTTGTATTCCTTTATTACCTTCATTTTTTAATATTTTGCACCTTTATCTTCTGATAACAGAAACTGTTCATCTGTTGGAATTACAGCGAATTATAGGACTTCTTTCATGAATGAATGCTAATGTATATGTCGCAATTTGTTTGAAATTTTTTTTTATTTACATCAGTTGTCACATTTCATGGTTAAAAAATGGGAATACTTTGCATTTATAGCAACATAAATATAAAAATAAATTAGATTCATGCTTTATTTATTTTCCTTTATAGTAAAAACATCATATTGTCTAAAGTCCCAGGACATCAAGAATAGAGGAAAATTTTTTTTTGATGTACAATGATATGCCAGCCGGGAGGCACAGTGGGTTGGCCCACGGGTATTCTCTGAGTGACTCACCGCCAGGTTGTGGCTTTCACTCCCGCTTGTCCGAAGGCTGAGATTGGGGAGCTATGTTGGCCCACCTATAGGGTGCTCCCGTAATAAAGAAGCCAACAAATTCGCGGTGTAGGTGGGCGAGTGTCATAATAGACAAAGTACGTTGGAAACAGCAACATATACAATTCTATCATATCGGTCCACCTGTGGCCGTAAAATATACATTGAGTCTCCAAGGTATGCTTTCGACAAGAATTTCATATGCAGCGATAAGAATAAACTTCCATTCTATCAGTAATATCACTACCAACTGTTGCATTGTAGTGGGCCTCGATTCCAAATTTTCATAACATGGGCTCAAATTTGTTTCTTACGTGCTCTGTGGGATGGAGATCAGGGTTCAGCGCAGGCCACTGAAAACACGATACCTCGTTACATTCAAACTATTGCGTAACAGATTTTGATGTAAGGCTAGGTGTATTATCATGCTGGTACCAACATGGCTAATCTCCGACATACTACCACAGATTTGCTAGGGTAAAATTGTCAAGGATGTCACGGTAAATTACCCGATTAACTCCTATGTCTATCAAGACATGGGCCGATAATGTTTTTATATTTTTTTTATTTAGAAAAAATCAATAAATATTATTTTATGTTTTAAGATAATTTAATGATTGCTTTTAATTTACATTTACTAACGTAAACAATATGCATTTTCTACCGTATTTGTATACTTTTTTCTTCTTTAAAAATATCCTAATTAAAATTCTGCTTTATAGATTACTAACTTTTAAAATGCATCTCATGGCTAAAGCATTTTTTATTTATAGGCATTTTACCCGCAACTATTGTACTCCTCTCGCAAAATACTTTTTTTCCCATTATCAAAAAATATTGGTGTATCTAAATTATTAATCGCTATCGTCTCAAACTTTTAAGAGATTCGGTTTCAAATTGATGTCCTCAAAGTTAACGGCGAAATCGAAGTTTAATGGAGTAGAACTGTGTCAAAATGTGACTCACGATCAACACATCAGCTTTTAAATAATTTCGGCTTCGTGGAAGTGTCTTAAATAAGTCGAGAGATCTTTGACTGTTACTTAGTATAGTTTAAAACGAAAGAATGACTTTTTGAAGTTATGGCATGTTGATAAGTGTATTATATTAAAATAGTATTTGAATTTATTCGAAAAAATATTATATAGGGTGAAAATACTTTCGGATATTTAAGGAAAACAAATGTTCAGGGTAAATGATTAATTTTATCTTGTGATTATGAATTATATGCATAGAAGGAACACCCCTGTCTTTCACAAATGTTGTAATTATCTTGAATAAAAAAACAAAAACCCAGAATACTTTTCGATTGTAGACGTCACGTTATAATTTTCTGGTCGTAACCAGTTTTTTAGAGTTCATGTGCCACTGCTATGAATAACCTTTGCAGTTTATTAATCATGTTGGGTATATAACGAGCATTAGAAAATATACAATATCACAGAGAAATTTTAAAATCTGCAAAGAGAAATATTAAATAAAAAAATTAATTTCAATTAGTGTAACATTAAGCATTTTTAAGATCTAGAAATTTTACAGTTAATCCTTTACTGTAGTAAGAATTTGATTTCTGCGAAATTTAAATTTCAACATGCTGCTAAAAATACCCAAGCACGTATCACAAATCAGCAAATTAAAAACGCAGAGATTTGGTAAAAAGATACGATTTCCGTAACTGTTTGTATCTTTTCTATATTTGCATTGACTCATCAAAGTAAAGCAACTAAAAGCAATCTCTGATTAAGGTGAATTTTAATCCTTCTTTTTTGGGGTGGCGGATCGATTTTCGGTAAACCTTACACGATAGGCATTCAAAATATTGGAAACGTCATAGAGGAAACTTTAACAAATAGATACTTTTTCGTATATATTAAAAATTGGAGAGTACGTAAAGTAAAAGTAGCAATAGCTCGAGCAGTAAATTTTAACTTAAATATGTCTGCATGAAAGTTAATTATATATATTTTCTAAAGCAGTGATTCTCAACCATTTTATATACTTGAGTACCACCTGAGAACTTTGTAGGGTCGTGGCGAACCACCGGTTATGTTATAACTTTTTAAGGGGAGAGGGTCAAATAAATTCTATACACATATAAATAACTTTAAAAATGTATTTAAGTACAATAAAACAAAATACAGGAAATAAATCCATAAAACTGGAAAAAGCCGCTTTTACGCATTTGTTGTTAACAAATGGCAAATACAATTACCCAACACTAAAATGTCTTTATCAGGAGGCTTAATGAGAAACTTGCTGTTTCTTATGCTTATTTCTTATTAGAGCTTCAGGTTAAATAGTACTGATCTTTAATGTTAAGTCGTTTTCCACACTGATTCTATTCCTGTACTTGTTTTTTCAAATATAATAGCTCTGAAAACTCACGCACTCTGAAAATCACGTTGGTACCACTTCATATGATCCCACGTACCGTCCGTTAGGAACAACTGTTATAAAGGATTGATTGGCATTCTGCTAGTTGAAAATAACAAGACTTTTTAAAAACGCATTTTTCCTTATTTTTGTGATTAACCCGCACACGTAGTGGGGATGGGCCTAATTTTAAGAGGAAAAAGCCTTCTCAAATGCGACCATTTTAAGTAAGATTGACAGTGTCGTCAAACAAGTGGAGTGTTCAATTTAAGGTAATTACAGCCACCGCACGGAGACCAGATGTTCTGACATACTGGATGACCGGAAACCGCGGAATCTTTCCCACGCTGAGGCCGAATCCTCTAGAATGTTCTGGAATTTTCTGAAAGATGAGATATAAAGGAAAGAAAAGAGAGAACGGGAGAGAAAACTAGGAACTGATGGAGAAGAGAGAAAAATGGGACGTGCTTCTCGTCTTTATGCTGGACTTTAGAATCTCTCTCGCTGAGTTTCGATTGCGGATTGTTCTGTTTGAGGATTGATAATGATCAATCGATAATGGAAATATTGTATCATAGTTTCTGTAAATATATATATATATATATATATATATATATATATGTATATATATATATATATATATATATATATATATATATATATATATATATATATATATATATATATATATATATATATATATATATTAATAAACGAGATAGATGTATATATGTAAGGAAAGAGTAGTTTATGTGTCTATGAAAACCATAAACGAGCTACTTAACCGCAAGGTCACGACACTATTGTTTTCTATACAGTTATATTTAATAGGGTTTATTCTAAGGAGTTAAAACGTGTATATGTCGAGGCAATCTTTGCCTCGAGATATTAGAAAATTTCCCTCCTTCACTTCTTTAGAACATATTATTTTCACCAACTTATTAAAAGTCAATAGCTGAGTTAATTGTATTTGTTAACAACTCTTAAGCAATCTCGATATATTATGGTATCTAGGTTTAAGGTAGCCGGACAGCGTGCAGCATGAAACAACAATCATTCATTAATTGAAGGATAGCAAAAAAGAGAATTTAAAAATAAACCGCACTACGACATTTATTTAAAACCTATGCTATGTAACCTTTTAAACCGAAAATAAACAAAAAAAAATTTAATTGCTTATTGTTCAGATTCAAAACACAGATATTGTGTAAGACTAAAAGAAGGCTATATATTCCGTTTGATTTAGGTAAGGAAAATTGTAATTCGGGTCATGCGATGGTTAGTTAATCTAATCAACCCAGTACCCAGTGGTAGCACTAGAACTACCTAGCCAATCAAACAGACTGGTATTTAGATTGGTAGAAATAGGTATATCTTAATTGTTCGCAGTTCTTACGTAAAATGTCAGACTACGCAATGCCTCCCAACAAAAAAAGTTTTCAAAAATAACAAAGCTATGTATGGGAGAAAATAAGGGATGTATGTATGTTAGAAAATCCGAGAATCTGAAAGAAAATGCCCACTTTGTTTACTTTTTATAGTATAAAATCTCGGAAAAATATCAAGCAAACACACCTGATTGAGCCATTGTTGGTTTGAACCATGACGGTTTATTTGACAACTCATCAAATAAAGTGTCATGTCTCAAATACACCAAATAAACCATCTTGGCTCAAAGCCACGGTCAAAGCAGTAGAAAAACTTCAAGTATTTAGAGGTTGTGGATGCTTGGCTGATATTTTCTTTTCATATACCATGAATTCAAACACTTTCGTCTTTCCAAGCATTAAGCATTCTTCTAATATTTCTCCTTCGGACAAATATGAGGCTAAGCCTCATTGTCTCACAAGAAAGGCGGCCGCTCTAATTACACACTTAAATGTCTCTGCCATACTTCATGTTGAACATAAGCTGAAGAATTTAGCGGTCATTTTTTTTTCTTTCAAGAGTCAAATGAAATTTTTGGTCGTTGATATTTCCTACATAAATAAATATACGTTTGCCTACGATTTTTGAAGGTCGATTTTTGCAGGGCAAAGTAAAGCAACTAAAAGCAATCTCTGATTAAGGTGAATTTTAATCCTTCTTTTTTTGGGTGGGGGATCGATTTTTGAATGCCTTACACCAGTGGTCGGCAAACCGCGGCTCGCGAGCCACATGCGGCTCTTTGGCCCATTGAGTGTGGCTCTTCCACAAAATACCACATACAGTGCAATTGAAACTGGTGTTCTTATTTCTATTTTTACATACTTAGTTGGTGTTTATGTATCTTTATCTTTAGGCGAGTGCTCTGAACCGACTTAATGGGAAAACATTTCCAGAAAGATTAAATGTCAACGCTTATCGTCAAGTCGTATCTTTGCATCGTGTTCTACAATGTATTACTTCCGAGCGCGTTTTCCCTCAGGAAAGTCTAGACTAGTCAAAATGTCTTCGAATATAACCAACCAGCAAGTCGAAGATCTTAAGTTGGTTTCATCTTTATCAATAGCAGTTGACAAGTCTTGTGACATAAATGATGCAGCGCAAGTTTCACTTTTTGTGCGATTTAGCTCATCTTAAAGAAGAACATTTAGGATTATTGCCAAAGGTCAAACACGTGGAGAGGATATAGAAAATGCTGTAATTCAGTGCATTGTAAAACATCATATTCAACTCTGTAAAATTGTCTCAATTTCAACAGACGGGGCGAAAAGTACGACAGGCGTAAGAAACGGGTTTCTTGCTATTTTGAAAGAAAAAATTAATCACGAGATACATACTTACCATTGCATCATTCCTCAATAAGTGCTTTGTGCGCAGACATTTCCTGAAGAAATTTGCAAAGTTATGGAATTGGTGATTAAAATGATCAACTCCATTATAACTAAAGCTCTTAAACACCGACAATTAAAATAATTTTTAGGTGAAATGGAGAGTGAGTACGCAGATCTTCTGCTGCATAACAAGGTACGTTGGTAATCAGGAGGAAACTTTTTGAAACATTTCGCTGCCTTAAAAACAGAAATTAAAGCGTTTCTCATTGAGAAGGGTGTTTCACTATCCAGAACTAACGAACGATCAGTGGATCCAAAAAATTAATTTCATGGTAGACGTTACGTCTCATCTACGAGTCTGTATATCAGCTTATTTTTTATAATTTAAAAAATACAACTTAATTTTTAGACGTATGATACACATGATTATACGCAGTAAGAGAAGAAAAAAATCTAATATTTGTTACAACATACCTGCTTAACAGTTTTAACATTTTAACTACAGGAAGGGAGCAAGAAAAAGTTTTCTATGGTAGTTTGAGGTAATGAATTTTTCAGGAGGCTGTTTATACCTCTTTCAATACAAATAGTCTCAGACCAAGATTCACCTTCAAGCTTTTCACGTTTTGATAACGTGCTTAATCTATTAATGTCACGTTTGCCTAAGTGATAGTGGACACTTCGCCGAAGATTTATGTGTTTCAGGATCCAGGAAGCCTTCAACCAGGATGTGGGAGGTGGAAAAAATGAGTCCCTATTTTTGTTTGTCAGTGGAGAATACTGAAATCGGACCCGAACGGGTAAAGATGCCCCCGGGTCAAGCTAATAGGACAGTGTTGTGCTAAAGCGTTTAAGGGGAAACTATTATGTTATGTCTAACAAAGAAAGGGATGAATTTTATGACTATATTCCACCCCATCTTATCAATCTTCCTTTTTAAAAAAAATAATTAATCTTTCTTTTTTTTTAAAAAAAAGAAAGAACTTCGTGCTTTTTGAGGGTTTAAGTGGCTTTTTTGGAAAAATTAAAAGAAGGCGAAGAGTGTAAACTGATTCTTAAAACCGGTGGATTGATTCTTTAAAGCGAAAATTTTAACATGGAAATAATACATTTGTTTTTGTTTTCGCGACATTGATTCTTATAAACGGTTGATTCTTATAACCACTGATCACTATAAGTGATCAGTGGGTGGGAGAGAAGTGATCACTTCTCTCCTTTCATACTGAACCAAAATCAATAAATGAGGTACCATTTTAAAGATTAAGTTCTGCTCCTCTGACGAATTGTTAATTCAGAATGACCCATTGTATTGTTTGTTAAAAAATCGAAGCGAAAAATCCACTTTTGGCCCTAAAGTTCTTTCCCTGGATGCGTCGAAACGGCACGGTCGAATAGTGTGCACAAAGAGGTTTTGTAATGTAAATATCACATTTTCCACGAGTTTTTGTCGTAATTGACTTTAAATATTGTCTACAAAGGTGTTTTGATGTATACATATCTCATGTTTCCCTCTTTTGTCTCATGCTTCACCTCCAATATTGTGGCCAAAGGCGTTTTGTAATTGGTTTTGTATTATCCGTACGAACCACTGTTATTTGACAAATAAACAATTGCTACAAATGAAACGGCTCTTCTTTCTTCCTACTACAAACCACCAACCCCGCTATAAAATTTATCGTAATTTAATCGCATGCGAAAGGGTCTCACGGGCCACCTAGTATTGGAGAAAAACAAATGTGAACTTTGTTCACAGCACAAGTGGTCTGCTTTGAAAGACCTGGAGAAGGAAGATATGTTGATTTTTAACACCTGGAATAGTATTCCTGACTCATACATATAATCAGATGGAAAAACTAGCGTTTGCTGTTATTTCCTTATTTGGTTAGATAAATTCATACGAACAATCGTATTCAAGCATGAACCTCATCAAGAGTAAATTCAGAAGTCTTATTGATGATAACCTGGAATTGTGCCTAAAATTAAAAACAACAATATACAAACCCGACTTACCCAAACTTTCCAAGGAGATGCAAAACCATTGTTCCCATTAGTGTTTGTTTGTTATTGTCATGATTTAATTTTTTGGATACCTTACAATTTAATTTTATCAATTAATAATATCGTTATTAAGTATGATATCAAGTTTTATTCAACGCACTTTTAGTTTTACTATAGCTTAAAACTTTAAGTTAAATTTATTAAGTTAATTTTAGAGAGCGTTATGGAGTGAAAGAAGATCTAGTGTCGAGGATTGAGAAAGGTATGTTGAGAGGATTTGGACATATAGAGAGGATGGACGAAAGGAGATAGACGAAATAAGTATGCAAAACGAGTATGGGTGGGAGAGTTGGAAGGGGTCGACCTCAGCGAACGTACCTCAATCAGATTGGGGATGTTTTTAGCAAAAGCCAGCTTTGAAGAATCCTAATTAAGTTAATAACAATGTACCTACCTACATAGCTTAAGTTTAAAAAAATTTGGCTCTAAAAAGATAATTCAATCGTTGTACTGTTGATATTTGGCTCTGTTGACTAATGAGTTTGCCGACCACTGCCTTACACGATAGGCATTCAAAATATTGGAAACGTCATAGAGGAAACTTTAACAAATACATCCTTTTTCGTATATATTAAAAATTGGAGAGTACGTAAAGTAAAAGTAGCAATAGCTCGAGTAGTAAATTTTAGCTAAAATATATCTGCATGAAAGTCAATTATATATATTTTCTAAAGCAGTGATTCTCAACCATTTTATATACTTGAGTACCACCTGAGAACTTTGTAGGGTCATGGCGAACCATTGGTTATGTTATAACTTAAGTACAAATAAAACAAAATACAGAAAATAAATCCATAAAACTGGAAAAAGCCGATTTTCGTATTTGTTGTTAACAAATGGCAAATACAATTACCCAACACTAAAATGTCTTTATCAGGAGGCTTAATGAGAAACTTGCTGTTTCTTATGCTTATTTCTTATTAGAGATTCAGGTTAAATAGTACTGATCTTTAATGTTAAGTCGTTTTCCACACTGATTCTATTCCTGTACTTGTTTTTTCCAATATAATAGCTCTGAAAACTCACGCACTCTGAAAACCACGTTCGTACAACTTCATATCCTCCCACGTACCGTCCTTTAGGAACCACTGTTATAAAGGATTGATTGACATTCTGCTAGTTGAAAATAACAAGACTTTTTAAAAACGTAGTTTTGCATTCTTTTTGTGATGCACCCGCACACGTAGTGGGGATGGGCCTAATTTTAAGAGGAAAAAGCCTTCTCAAATGAGACCATTTTAAGTAAGATTGACAGTGTCGTCAAACAAGTCGTTAGTGGAGTGTTCAATTTAAGGTAATTACAGCCACCGCACGGAGACCGGATGTTCTGACACACTGGATGACCGGAAACCACGGAATCTTTCCCACGCTGAGGCCGAATCCTCTAGAATGTTCTGGAATTTTCTGAAAGATGAGATATAAAGGAAAGAAAAGAGAGAACGGGAGAGAAAACTAGGAACTGATGGAGAAGAGAGAAAAATGGGACGTGCTTCTCGTCTTTATGCTGGACTTTAGAATCTCTCTCGCTGAGTTTCGATTGCGGATTGTACTGTTTGAGGATTGATAATGATCAATCGATAATGGAAATATTGTATCATAGTTTCTGTAAATAAATAAATAAATAAATAAATATATATATATATATATAAACGAGATAGATTTATATATGTAAGGAAAGAGTAGTTTATGTGTCTATGAAAACCATAAACGAGCTACTTAACCACAAGATTGCGACACTATTGTTATCTATACAGTTATATTTAATAGGGTTTATTCTAAGGAGTTAAAACGTGTATAAAAATAACAAAGCTATGTATGGGAGAAAATAAGGGTTTGCCTTCCATCCGAGAATCTGAAAGTTAATGCCCGCTTTGTTTACTTTTTATAGTATAAAATCTAGGAAAAATATCAAGCAAGCACACCTGATTGAGCCATTGTTGGTTTGAACCATGACGGTTTATTTGACAACTCATCAAATAAAGTGTCATGTCTCAAATACACCAAATAAACCATCTTGGCTCAAAGCCACGGTCAAAGCAGTAGAAAATCTTCAAGTCTTTAGAGGTTGTGGATGCTTGGCTTATATTTTCTTTTTATATACCATGAATTCAAACACTTTCGTCTTTCCAAGCATTAAGCATTCTTCTAATATTTCTCCTTCGGACAAATATGAGGCTAAGCCCCATTGTCTAACAAGAAAGGCGGCCGCTCTAATTACACTCTTAAATGTCTCTGCAATACTTCATGTTGAACATAAGCTGAAGAATTTAGCGGTCTTTTTTTTCTTTCAAGAGTCAAATGAAATTTTTGGTCGTTGATATTTCCTACATAAATAAATATACGTTTGCCTACGATTTTTGCAGGTCATATTGGCAGTGTCATAATTATGCCACGAGAAATATATCAACCAAATATTCAGTAATATCAGAATGATACAGATTAAATATCATATTTCAGAAAAAAATCAATGAACTATATAAATTAGAGGAAAAAATGACTATTTATGATTATTTTATTCACAAACAATATTTCCCATTAAAAGAGAGGACTATTTGATCCTGTTTAAATTTTTCATGTTACAGTATCATGTTGCAGTATGAAGACACATTGTTTTTCAAAGAGTTACTTTATTAATTTTAGATTCGAAAGAACTCCAGCTCAATCCCCCGTTAAAAATGATGCTTAGCCATTTTTTTCTACCTCCCTGTCGCAACACACATGTCTGTTTGCTAAGACGCAATCCCGAGGTCTGAACTTACTTTTAAAAGCCCCGTAGCATTAGCAGCGATCTGGAGTGTCGTGCGCAAAGCGTTATATAACCACTACAGTGGTTTGATTAGTGTTGCCATCTATTTGATTTCCTATTAACTATTTGTTCGAATTATTTAATTTCAGTTAAATTGATTTCACGTCGTGACACACACACACACAATTCTGAATTAAATCTAAGTAATTCTGTAAAATCAATCCATATCGTTATTTGTTAAAGAAATAGTTATATGCAAGATGTGTTTAATAGCCCTATTTTTCTACAATCCCTTTTTATGTATGTTTGTCAGAAAACTATTTTAAAAATGAGTGATACATTTATTGGCCTGATTATAATGTTTGGAGGCAAACTTGACAGAAAAAGTAATCAATTTGGTTTCTTTTGATTTCTATTCATCAGCTGTTTCCTACTTTGTTTATAATTTTAATAAATTTCAGTCAAAAACCGAGAAATATCTAAATGTATAAATAGGCACCATTCAGTATTTATAAAATATTAAAAACCATAAATATACGATTTTTTTTTATCGAAACGACAAAATAATGCGAAAGAAAAAAATCTGCTTTATTCAGGAATAAATAAAAAAAAAATTGTAAGTGACAGTGACCTTGAAAGGAGGATATTCTATCTTAAAATACTTGATTCTCTCAATCATAAACAAGAGTCGAAAAATCGATGGAAATCGATCAGCAAGTGACTTTGACTCGGAATGTCCTCGACCAGGTGAATTTTGTTGAGTGAAATTGTGCCAAGAATACGAAAGCTTACACAGAGGTCTTTTGTCAATGCCATCTAGTTGGTTCTTTGAAATGATAACATCTTTTCTAGCCAGTCATATGCAGTTCATACCGTCTCATTATTTCTCATTAATTTTTTGGATGATAGTAGTTAAAATTACTTGGAATGTTGAATTTTGTGGCGACATTTGGGATGAAGAGGATAAAGAGATTTTTAAATATAGGAAGCTAAAAAGTATACAAAATAAATGATGACCTCTGAAATAAAAAAAGCATTGTGTGTAACCTGTTTCTAGTAATTTCCAGTTAGAATGACCTATAAATCATGATCACACAGCGTGATAATGATTTATGAGGGAGTGAAGCCATTTAATCAATCAAAGAGTGGTAATTTAGGAAATTTGTTTGATTTCCTCCCGTGCTGAAGAAATAAGGTAACTGTAATTTCCAATTTTTATTCTGACCGAGCCGAGCCAAATGCTGTAATGGGCTGAGATTTTCTTCTCTGGTTTCTATGAAAAATCTGACAGGCAAAAAATTCTAAAGACAGTGTCAGATTGATAAATTTTAGAATAAAACACCTTAAATCTGTCTTCAGTTGTTTTCACCCTTTCTAGAAAAAATAACTGTAATTTTTTATCACAGTATCATTTGTTTGTGAGAAATGGAAAACCAAATTTTCTCTTGATGAATTTTGATGATAAAATTAACTAAATCATTATATTGTTGGTTACTGGGACGAAAAGACTTGAGGTCAGATTTGTAATATCATAAAAAAGTGATAGAATATCATCTTTGAATAGAAAGAGAAAATTATTCCGTACATGAACAATGAAAAATCCCCTTTTACTATAAAATCATGTTTTTAAGGCTCAACATTATCTTTATTACCTAAACATTGTTTTTATCGTAGTATTAACAGACAGCACTTTACTAGAAACGGGAAAAAGACCTTCATGGAAATGTTGGAAACATAAAATTCTCCCATGTTACAGACGAAATTATCTCTTAAAAGCATTTTCTGCCCTTTAGCAAATTATTTCCGAGAAATGTTAAAACCTGGAGTTTCTCTCAGAGGTTTTAAAGCAATTGTAGCAGTCAATCAAATGAAGAGATTATCTTTTAAAATGAAATTATTATTTTTTTTAATGATTGATGGTTAAATCATTATTTGTTTATTCACAGATCTAACAGCAACAAAATGAATGTCTATGAGCACAGGAGAGAGGGACATAAAGATTCTACAGAAGGTCGTTCGCACTTCATGGAAACGATTTTGATAGTTAAGTTTTATGTATAAATGCGGTATTTTTTCCGACGATTTGCTTCTATCCGATAGCCATGGTTATTGACAATAGTTCTAGCTCGAATTTTACATGAAAGTAAACTTTTTCTTAGTACTGTCATGTAAATTTTACCCCATTCCTCTTGGACCGTTTTCCAAAGTCCGTTCAATGTTCTTGGATGCCGTTTTCCTAAAGCTCGTTTTAATAAACCGAAAGAGCAAAAGTCAATTGGAGAAGCGTCAGGGGATTTTACAGGTATTTCATTAAATGGGATACACTTTATTCCTGTTTCTGATTTTTTCTTTGCTAAATGAGTGACAGTTGATTTAAACGTGTGACTAGAGGCTTTGTCCTTATGAAGCTCAACTTTATCGATGTCCTTTCCATATAAGGCTGGAATTTCTTCTTCAAAAATTGATTCTAAAATATTCTGCTGATAGTAGAGTGAATTAATTTTGGATTTTCTTGAGACTTTTTTGATTTTCAGTTTGCCGTTGTAGCAAAATCCTGAAACTATCATGAATGCCTTTGGGAACTTTTCTGTACACTGACGAAGCCATTTCGTACGGTCGTTCCAATCAGTTGAGCAATAGAAAATTGATCCTTTTTTTTTATTACAGTCACTTAAATACACCCATGCCTCATCGAGTCTTTCCACAAATTTCCATTTTTCAGCAGGTAGGTGTTTTTCATATAATTTTCTACAATTTATTTTTCTTTCAGCAATATCCTTCGGAAAACGCAGATGAACTTTAGGTTTAAAAAATTTTTTTAACTTCAAATCTATATGAATTATTTTACTTCCAGTGCCAGAAGACATTCCTAGTTTCGATGCAATGGTCCTTTGAATCAGTGGATTTTCTTTTCAAGATCAGAGACTTCACTTCCTTGATATTTACCTGCGTTCGAACAGTCTTAGGATGAGGTTTCGCGGTCATGTTTCCTTTTTACTTTCAGTTAGACGTTTTTCCTTTCAAATTTAATATATTATAAATACCCTTTTTTTTTAAATGCTATAACTGAGGATTTTACACCGCTTTATAATTTGATGATACAAATATTTCCCTTGGAAAGCGCAATTACGTAAAATTCGAGCCATCTATCAATTTTAGGAGCTATTTTCAAAATAAATCTTTCATTTTACATTCCAATCAAAACAAAACAGTAGCAGACGATTATTCTAACGTTGCCAAGTTTCTATCTCAAAATGCAAACGCCAAAAACAAATAACAAAATCGTTTCCATAAAGTGCGAACGAACTTCTGTATAAATACATTCTAGCAAGTTTGTATCGAGATTCTAGCAAGTTTTAATTTACGCTTTTTATCCATGTGTATATGTTATACATTTTTTGATGAATTTCAAGTTTAAATTCATTAAAAAATGTTTGAAGTAAATTTAAAGTTTAGATTTGTTGTAAATATATTCAAACTCTTCTTTTTGATTGGTTCTTACCTTTGATTGACATGCACGAGCTATGTTTTTTAAAAATCTTAGTTTTAACTGTACTAGAGAATCGTTATGATCATTATCGATAAGCAAAAGGTAATTGATAAATTTATTGTAGAATGCCTTAGGAACCCTTTTGGAAATTTTGTTTAAAAACTTGTTTAAAGTTGAAAGAAAGTTAAAAAAACAAATCTGAACATTTATTTTTTTGATAAAAAATTTCAATAATTAAACTGAGAGATTACGAATCCTCAAAGTATATTAGTAATAGGGGTGCGTCCTAAGAACTTCACGAAACTTTTTTGTTTTTCTCCAGATGAAAATTTCAGCCAGATTTCGAGTTCAAATTTTAGTTTATATATGGGGAGCTTTGTCATAATCCTCACATGTTTTAGGGATACTATGGGAAATAGATCTTAGCCAGAATTTAAAATATTTTAGTTACAGGTATGTATCAAATTAAGGCTGCTGTGTATTAACTCTATCAGATTCGCTCACCTCAACGTTTACCTATGGAGAAAATGCGCCTACTATTTACAGCAACATAAATTCTGATAACCCAATAATAATTACAAGATAAAAAGAACTTTTTATATACCATGTTTTTAAATTTTCTGTTGAATCATATAAACTTGACAATTCTATGTATTAATAAATGATTTTTAAATTTTTTTTGATGAATTATCCCATCAACTTGAAAGAAAATGAAGTTAATTGGAAGTTAACTTGTGTTTAACTTTTCGTTCCCATCCCGGCCGATAGATGGCTGCACCAGTCTACAAAACAAAATTAACTGAAAATAACCGAAAATGAATTTAATGTGCTTAAAGATGGCTAACAGTATTAAAAGAATGCATTGTCATCGTGTTCTGAGCTATTCTAAAAGTTTCAAATGTCTAGCTAGTCTGGAAGTTAGTTAAAAATCGATTGCAAGATTTGTACGGGACAAACACACAAACACACAAACAAGAAAGCGAGTTAATAAAAACATGGTAAAAATGGTATTTTCAGATAACCTAAATTTTTTCTGCACCTTGCACCACGATTCCTTTTATAAATATATTCGTCCAACAAAGGAATTGATGAGGGTTTAAAACACACTAGACCAGATTTTTCCTCGAATAATTTAAATTAAAAAATATTATTTTCATTTTTTTAAAGTCCCAAGGTGTAAAATTTCGTTCTCTATTACGAAGTGCAATTTTTTTCAAAAAAATCTTCAAATTCATGTCGGGAAATCCTTGGACACATTTTTTTCCATTGGTTAACATTGAGGTGAACGAATCCAATACGGTAAGTGCACAGAAGACTTATAAGGTAAAAAAAAAATCCTCAATATTCTGCTAGACAAACCGTAATTTGTGAGCATTCTGCAGCGGGGTTAGTGCAGACTGCATTCATAACGAAGAAGTACAATAAATTAAATTTGGGAACTACTGGAATACTTTATAAGACTTAACAAAAGAAGTGAAAAAATGAATTTTACATTTATGAAATCCACCAAAAGAATCAATCCATTAAAAAATTAGAATTTGAAAGCATTATATTATCAAAAGCATTAGAAATGTTTAACAAATAACTATCAAAATGTGCATAAATAAAAGTGTGGAGTACTGTAACTTGAGGCTACTTGGACCCAAACCAAAAAAGTGTTTTAATGTTTTTACCTAGGTCTCTTGTCAATAAAATACAGGTAAAATTCACTATCACTCCAACAGATAAGAGCATTAGCTAGTTCCTGAGGCACTTTACCACGTTCCCGCTCTTCCCACCTTTTTTTAGTTCAGGTTCTGTTGCTTTGAGATAAAAACAAGAATTTTTGTGACCTTATAACTTCCACCTTCACTTCTTTACACACTGCAGTCCCACATTAGGTAAGGATAAATTTACATTTCAAATACAGTCTTTTATAATATAACAATAGTTTTAGAGGGATAGAGAATCAATTAACACAATAAAAATTATAAGTATTAACTAGTGTGCTGATAAACTAAAAATGAGGTTACTTGGATCCAAGCAAGAAAGTGGGTCCAATTAACCCCTACTCACATTTTTGATTAGACATTCTCAAATTTCACTTTAAAAATAATTAATATCATTACTTCATGTCGGGTTCCTTTTATTAAATGTTTAAACCGGTTCATGTGCATTTATTCCCAGATCTGATACAAAAATGCTCCGAAATTACAAGAGGTCTCCTGGAAGCAGAAAGTATGCGGATTTTACAGCTGAAAAATTAGAGGAATGTTTAAATGATGTGAGGTCATGATAAATGTCTCAGAGAGATGCCTCAACCCACTTTAAAATTAGTAGGTCCACTATGAAAAGGAAATTGAAGAATGATTTATTGAACAAACCTGGACATCCAATCATATTTACTAGTGAAGAAGAGTTGGCCTGTGCCAGTCATTTAGACAAAATTTGTGATTTTGGATTTCCCGTAGACGAACTGGACTTTCGACTGATTGTCAAGTCTTACTTTACAATGCATGGATGATCAGTGAAATGTTTTCAAAACAACCTACCTGGGCGCGACTGGGTAAAATTAGTTTTGAAGACGCATCCACTGTTAACAGCCAGATTTGCAAATAAAATGGGGTTTGTTTTCTGTTTTAATGTAAAATAAATTTTTCATACATAAGCCTCTATTTTTATTTCAAGATCTAGGTGCTACTTGAGCACACTACCTATTTGAATTGTATATTTCATGTAAAATGTAGGTTGGGTCCAAGTAACTCCAATCTGAGGATTACTTGAACCTAAATTTCAATAATTTATTAAATACATATATAATTAAAATTTTAATTTTAAAAAGAACTAAAATCCAAGAGAATCTTCAAATAAGTTGTTCAAATCAGGTTATCAGTACAAACATGTTTTTAAGGCTATCGTTGGGTAAGAAATGTACAAAAATTTTCACTTTTTGGGTCCAAGTAACCCCAATCTACGGTACGTATTACAGGATTCTGTATAACCTGTCTCGTGTAAGCACAATCAATTTTGTATGTGATATTAATGTTTTCCCACTGGATGTATCGTAAGATCTATAAATGAACAAAAATTATTTTTTTCATTGTCATCAATTACTGCTGCCCTCAAATATGTGGTAAAAATTAACATATTTTGCCAAAGAGTAGGAATGGTCTGTGAAGTGGTACTAAGTCCTTAATAAGGATAAATGCTTCGAGAGGAAATCAATTTGAAAACTTTTTGAAGTGATCAAATGAAGAAATTTTCTGGAGTTGGGTTACCATGTTATTTTGATTCAACAGATGCTTACGTATGTATAGAGTGCGGCAGAATGGACAGCCACATTTCAAAGGGTAATGAATTTGACGTAACTGTAAAGTTTAAATTTGTTGTAAAGATATTAAAATTCTTCTTTTTGATTGGTTCTTACCTTTGACTGATATTCACGAACTATGCTTTTTAAAAATCTTAGAATTATCTGTACTAGAGAATCGCTATGATCATTATCGATAAGAAAAATATTATTGATAACGTTACTGTAGAATGTCTTCAGAACCCTTTTGAAAATTTTGTTTAGAAACTCGTTTAAAGTTGAAAGACAGTTAAAAAAAACAAATCTGAACATTAATGTTTTTGAAAAAAAAATTCAATAATTAAACTGAGAGATTACGAGCCCTCAAAGCATATTAGTAATAGGGGCCAATGTCAGAAAAAAGACAATTTATAGAAAAAAGCTCCATATTTTCGAAAAGTACTAACAATCAAGTTTTTTCCACTGTGTTATGAAAGTAACATCACTCAGATGGTGCCCGTTATTTGCGACCCACTGCCGAAACCGTTCTTTAATGTTTTCCATCACTGTGTTGGTCATCTCCGGGGAAACGGCGACAACTTCCTCACGGATAGAGCACTCACAGACTCGTCACACATTTTCAGGTGTTCTAATTTTCCAAGGACGACCACTTGATTTCCTTGGTAATGCATACCCACTTGCTCTCACGTTTTAAACCCAGAACAGGATTGTTTTTCGATCTGGTATGGCGTCAGTTGCACAGAGCACGAAGCACGTCCCAAATGCCCTCTGTGTCGTGGTTACGGAATAGATGTTTTTGAAGAAAGCCTCGTCAACGAAACGGCGAAGTTCACTGGACCAACCCATGGTGTCTACTGACAACTAGAAAATCCACTCAAACTGTTGCCACCCCCCCTCCCCCCCTTTACCCATTACCTTACCAGTGACCTTCAGGAACGTGGGAGTCCATGTACCTACCTAGGGGTGCGCGTATCTCAGTTGAAAACCACTGATTTCATGGTCTACCTTCTTCTTCATCAGCACTACAGCCTGTTACAGGCCAAGGCTGTCTCCATGAGCCTACTCCATCTGACTCTATCTGGAGCAATAGATTGCCGTCGGTTGACTCCCAGATCCCTAAGATCTCTCTCAACAGAATCGACCCACCTGGTGGGGGGGGGGGGCTTCCTCTTTTTCACATACCCTAAATTTTGAAAAAAGGCCACCTATTTAGTTGGGTTTGAGTCATTGTATCTAAAAAAGGTGTCCTAGCCATCTGTTGCGTCTTGAAGCTCCTAGGGGCCGAGCGCTCCCCCGCGCAATCACGTGATAGCCTCTATTGCTATCCCTTCCAGTTGTAGCTCGCCGACCACAGGCGAAGGTTGTCTTTACATAGTATGGTCTGTGTTAGATAATTGTTCATCGCAATATAGTCTGTGTTAAACAGTTGTTAATAGCAGTATGGTCTGCGTTGGTCTTGCCATAGGGCAAAGTACGATTTTCTTGTTATGTTTGCTTGCGTTTGCAAATAAAACCCCTAAAAAGACAATGCTATTTTGATTAGAAAATTTATAGAACTACAGTCCACAACCGACGGATCATCATCTTATGCGGCTAGCCTTTATAACTTTGACAATATCTGGTTCTTTAACTCTACTGTAAATCTCATAATTATATCGTATTCTATAGACATCATTCTGCTTAACTGCTCCCAAGATCTTCCGGAGTATTTTTCTCTCAAAAATCAGCAGCTTATCTTTTTCTGATTTATTTAATGGCCAGCACTCGCTGCCATACAGAGCAACTGGTCTAATTAAGGTTTTGTAAAAGTTGATTTTCGTTTTAACATTAATAAATTTGGACTTGAATTGATTTTTCAACCCATAGAAACATCTGTTTGCCATAAGTAACCTGTTATTTATTTCCGGTTTTATTTCATTAGTATTACTGATAACAGTTCCAAGGTATTTCATGGTCTACGCTCAACAAAATATTGCATGCACAAGTAGAATAACACTAAAGTAGCGTACGAGAAAGAATTTTATTGTCAGTTGCGCAATATATATTAAATTTAAAGTGTTCAGTTCAGTTCATAAATCATTTTGTCTTTCGAATATATTACAATATATTACTTCAGTCTCCGTATTATTAATAAACGTTTATGAGCGAAAATCGCCAGCTCCCTTTTACACCGAATCTACTATGTTGAAAATCTATGCCGGATGGTTAATATCGCCATTTATTTCATCTGAAAGAGATTTAATACTTTCTATACCGTCATCAATCTTGATAGTACAGTTCAGTCATGTGATACGATAAGTACATGAACGTCTTGGTAATATTCGTAGTTGGGTGATCATTTGCAAGATCATTTTAAACCACGTGCTATGTGTTAGGAGAAAAAAGGAAACTCAGATTGAAAAATTACGCAATTATTTGACATTTTAATCTAACCAACGATTTAAAATTTGTTAGTGGAGTTTAGTGAAGGCAGTTTTTGAATAGTCATTATACATAAACTGGAATGAAAAATACTCGTCAGCCCAGACAAAATAATCTTCAGAAAGTTTTCTTTTCTTTGATAAAATATGCATGCTATAATCATCTACAAAGTATTTGTATCATCTTCATATTAAAACATTAGTTAAAGTGAAAAGTGAACTTTTGTAACTTCCACAAAGTGTGTGGAAGAGATTTAGATTTCCAGGCCTTGTTTTAAATATCAAAACATATTTTTGGATATTTATCTCATTTCTGTAATGTGCGCATCATTTTGAAATGATAATTTCGTCTCAAATGGGAGTCTACATAACGAGAATTACTCTTATGAAAATACTCTAACAATTCGGAATATTGTTTTAAAAGTATTTAAAATTCAAACTTTTGAGAGCGTTTATTTTTTTTTGTCATACCTGTGTTAAACCAGTAGCTCCATTTACTGAACTGTTTCACACTGAAAAGCTAAAAAAAGTTTTCACTAAAATTTATCGTCAAGATAACAAAAATTGGTTTATAACATATTTAATTACCTTGAAGGACTAAAATACAATCATTTTAAAGCAGTCTTTGCTTAATAGAAAATATTTTTGAAACTTATAGTCTGAATTAAAAACTCCTGTAGGTTGCCAAAAGAAAATAAATCAAAGGAATTCCGTACAAAAATTTCATAGACATACCTTACATAGACTTTTCGATGTATTTCTTCGAAGATGGCAAACCATATAAAAAATTCCAATCCGAGATAAATAGATTTCAATACAGATGTACTGTACAGTATGAAGTTATGTGTATACAGGGTTCCCCCCCCCCTATATCCGTTACACCCCCCTAACTTCTAAATGGCGAAAGCTTAGGCCATAAAGTTGGTGTCTAGGTATAATAATAAAATGGCTATGTGCTACTCGATGAGACAACTTACAACGCCATCTATCGGTAAATTTGGGAATTAGCGTTTTTATCTCACAAACGGTACGAGATAGGGAAAAAAGTCAGCTACAAAGTTGTTCAGCACCATCGATTTAGTATGAAAAGACATCTTGTGCACATTAAAACTCAAAACAGAATGTAAAAATTAATATTTGTTTGGTCGTGATTTTCAACACTATGGCGTCGTGAAACGCGAGCGAAGCTCGAAAAGACCACGAAAAAGCTCAAAAGTGTATAGTGGCTAATGGACAGCATTTTCAGCAACATAAATAAATGATCCTGAAGATAGGGAAGTGTCTCGGTTTCTTTCTTCCACACTTTATGACATGACAATTTTCGAAATCGTGACCAAATGTTCATTTTCTACATTATGTTTTAAGTATTAATGTAGGCAAGGTGTCTTTTCTTACTAAATAGATGATGCTGAACAACTTTGTAGTTGACTATTTTCCCGTATCTCGTGCCGTTTTTGAGATAAAAACGCTCATTCCAAAATTTGCCGATAGATGGCGTTGTAAGTTGTCTCATGCAGTAGCGCATAGCCTTTTAACTATACCTAGACACCAACTTTATGGCTGCAGCTGTCACCGTTTAGAAGTAAAGGAAGGTGTAAATGATATAGGTGGGAACTGTATAAAAATGTTGTACCTGGCAAGGTATTCGAGTAGCGAAATATGCTTTCTGATATTTGATCCAAAAAGCTTCTTGCTCGAATCAGAGTCGACAAAATAGAAATGTGCTTCTTTATGCTCCAAAGGGTAGTATTTAATTGTATTTTTTAACCAAAGTTAAACTGCTTTTTACCCTCTTGTTTTAGGTCTTTAATAGCGCATCTTGACACTCCTCTTTACGGATATATCGTGGAATCGACAAAGAGCTGTCATTCAAGAAGGGTTCAGTTTTGAGGGGAGGAATATGAAAAAAAAATCACATCTCAGAGGTATTTCTGATTCAGCCCTGGATACAGCCCAGCATATTGTTGTAGCTTATGCCCCCTGGCCGGAATGTATTCCACATCAGGTTCACATAGGCTTGGCTGAAGGGTACGGCTCCAGTTTATAATGGCACCACAAGGGTCGGAGTCCGATTTAGCCAGGTGCCACCTCAATTTTGACCGATGGATCGTACTTCCTCCACCTATTGACCTCAAAGAAGGACTTTCCGGTATACGGAGTTAACTTCCCCATATCCGGACTAGGCACGGAAGTATTTAATGGCGGTTGTCGGGATTCGATCCGAGCAGCCACAGTACCGAAAGCCAACATGTTTCCACTAGGCTATCTCTGGCCCACAGTGTATTTGAGAGAAAAGATTGCAGCAAATCCTCCCCTACTCTTCTTCAACATTCAATTTCGATATGTTCTGCTGCTAAATGAACATAACTGCTAATTTAAATTTGTTGGCTCATTTTATCAGCCAGAAGAAATTCTGTCCAGGCGATTTTTCAAGGCGTTAAAGTTATTTACCAAAAAAAAAATAAAGAAAAAATCGAACTCTTTTGTTGAATTGAATTATTTAGTTTCTAAGAAGGCATAAACTGTATTTTTTCCTTTTCAATTTTTTCTCCATTTTTCTTTTGTTTCATATCATCTCGCAACCCTTTTATTCCTTATTAACATAACTGACGTCGCTTAGAATATCGAATAAAATATATTTTTCGAAATATACCACATGTAAAAACCCATAGAAACACAGAATTACTAGAATTCTGCCAATAATAGAGGTTCTACTGCACATAGATTGAAAATAAACTATTTTTGAAGGTTCTCATGAAAGTAAAAATAATTTATTAAAGGTACCTATTTCTAATAAACCGTTTTTTTAGCACTATTCCTACCAAAAACTTAATAAAACCATAGAAATCCCAGAGAAAAATTTATTCTGCTTATATATACTAATATATAAAGAGAAAGAGGTGATTTTGTATGTGAAGGGTAATCTCCGGAACCACTGCACCTATTTGAAAAATTCTTTCACTATTTGCAAGGTACATTACTCCAGATGGACATAGGCTATATATTATGTATATCTGATCAGTAGAAAGAAAGTTAGGGGCCTAAATGTTGAGCTGATGCTTCACCTTTACATCAACCATAGTCAAGTAACCATAGCAACACATCAAAATACATTTTCATTTATTATCAGTAAAACATTTAATATTTTAAAGATTCGAGTGGAGGAGGTATGGATAAATAGAAAAAGGATTTTGGAACATTTAAGGTTTTATTGAAGAAAATTACATTTGGAACTACGCTTTTTATGGGACATTTAAGGTAAAAAAAGATTTACAATTTATTGGCTATCAACTGGAAATTTATTGCTATAATATTACAGATCTTTATTTAACTTATAAACTTTATGTTTTTGAATTTAAGTACAATTTTATGCACAATTTGTGTAAATCGAACTTGAATTATTGAACTTTATTAAAAAATCAGCGTGTTTCATTGAAACTGTGAAATTTATTGATTATTTCGCCTATGTTTGTTCCTTTATAGGTGAAAAAGTATTGCTTCCATTGAGCTGAAACTTTGTATAGATATAGATGATAGTTCAGATTAAAACATAGGCATATTATTTTTTGAAAATCGGTCAACGCCGGGTACTTCAGCTAGTTTGTAAATAAATATACATCAGTTCGCAAATGAATAAATATTAAGACAAACGAAACGTTGCATGAAGAAGTTTGAAATACTTGCTACGAAAGGAAATAAAAAAAGTAAATTACAAGTGACACATAGAACGTACGAACAGAAAATGTGAATGCATTAATTTTTTTTCTATCGTCTCCGAGATATCACATCTATAGCAGTCATTAACCTTTTGTGTGACCAGTCTTTAACCCGAGGAAAATATATATCTAATCGCAACATCAAATCAGACAGACAAGAAAATCCACGTAAGTACAAACAGATGGACAGCACATACATTATATTTCATATGACATTTAATTTTTTGTAATCATTTAAGATCTGATGCAGCTTATTACGAAAAGAGGGAATTAAAAACAGTTCAATGACACACAAAATTATGGACAACGTTATTAGAGAGATTAACGAAAAAATAATGATTAATTTCCTCATCTCTGACGACATACACTCTTAGAAAAAAAAAAAACGCTCACCAAGAAGGAGTTATCCGAATGAGACGAACATCAGTAGATGTGATGTACATGTATAGAAAAACAAATGATTGCAATTTGAGAAAAATTGGTTGATTTATTCCAGAGAAATAGCTTCACAAAGTGAAAAAGTCAATAACGCGTTGGTTCACCCCTGGCCCTTATGCAAGCAGTTATTCGGCTTGGCATTGATTGATAGAGGTTTCGGATGTCCTCCTGCGGGATATCGTTCCAAATTCTGTCCAATTGGCGCGTTAAATCGTCGAAATTCCGAGCTGGTTGGAGGGCCCTGCCCATAATGCTCCAAACGTGCTCAATGGGGGAGAGATCCGGTGACCTTGCTGGCCAAGGTAGCGTTGGGCAAGCACGAAGACAAGCAGTAGAAACTCTCGCCGCTGCGTGCGGGCGGGCATTATCTTGCTGAAATGTAAGCCCAGGATGGCTTGACATGAAGGGCAACACAACGGGACATAGAATATCGTCGACGTACCGTTGTGTTGTAAGTATGCCACGGGTGACAACCAAAGGGTCCTGCAATGAAATGAAATGGCACCCCAGACCATCATTCCTGAATGTCGGCCCGTGTGGCGGATGACAGTCAGGTTGGTATCCCAACGCTGTCCGGGGCATCTCCAGACGCGTATTCGCTGGTTATCGGGGCTCAATTCGAAGCGGAACTCATCACTGAAGACAATTATACACCAATCAGTGACATTCCAGGTCGAATGTGCCCGATACCACGGCAAACGGACTTGTCGGTCTACAGAGGTCAATGGTTTTGACGGGTACCAACCGAAATCAGGAATCGAACAAGAGTAAAAAAAAATCGAGGCCGCGCTCTTATAGTAGAGCTGCCTGAGTGATGTGAAATGTGAATTCCCTTTCTTCCTAGATTTTGCAAGAGGAAGTGTGCCGTGTTTATCACAAATGCTATGATTATGCATGGAACTAAGATTGAAGAAGAATCTTGGATTCTTTGAGCTTCGCTCTGATAACCATCTAGTATTCTGTTAGTTGATGTAGTAAAGAAACTACGAAGAGATATTGCCCACCAAGATATATTGCACCCAAACTGTGTCGAATTGCATATATATATATTTGATTGTTCTGGACCAAGCTGCCCGATTCCCCTTTCGACGTCAAGTCACCCATGGTAAATCGGATTGAGATCTAGTGACAGTGCAGGCCGACAAAGCAAGGTGAAGTGCCCATCATGTTCTTCAAACCCTCTGGTAGTATTGTGAGCTCTATGGCAACGTGCATTGTTCTGGTGGAAGTATCCTTCTTTAGTGAGGAAAATCATTAACATAACTGGATATACTTTGTAAGGTTTACATAATATTCGATTCACAAGAATCGAACTTTTAAGTGAATAAATTAAAGAAGCCGCTTGAGGTATGCTAATTTCAAGGCATAGGCGGTTGGTATAAATACCAAGCAGCTAGATTAAGGAGGTGTTAACGAAGTGTTAAGGAAGTGAGACGAAGTGTTAAGGAAGTGAAAGGAAGTGTTGAGGGAGGAGCTAGGCTGATGATAATCTAAGTGAGTCCTTGTTAGGCCCAAAGTTTACGAAGCAGCATTGCTGGTCGACTTTCTGTAGAGTCTGTGAGTATCTGAAGTTGTATTTTTCATTACATATGTAGTAGTTATACCTGAATATATATATTCAATTGTATTGCCCTGCATGAATGTTTATGTAGCGAGTACTAGTAGTACGCATGCTTATGTCGAAAAGAAAAGTAATATGTGTCACTTTGAAATAAATATTTTAATTAAATTAGAACTGTGTTTGAATCTAATTCAAGTAGAGTGCCCCTTAGAAAAACTCTATAACTTGGACAGCGACAATACCAGGTCAACATCACACAAACCATAACAATGCCTCCACCAGCTTGAAATGAGGTGGCAAAGCACTTAGGGTCCATTCTTGGAGCAGCTTTCTCCATATTCCCACCCTTTTACCAGTTTGAAAACGTGATTCATTGAACCACATTACCCTTTTCCACCCATTTACCGTCCAGTCCTTGTGATCCAGTGTGAACTGGAGACGTTTGCAGACAGCAAATGCTCTCCGAACTGCTATTCGGCTTCCATACCCAATATGTGACAAACAGTACGATTAGAGGCTATCGGAGTTGGCCCTTGATTAAGATTTGCAGTAATTTGACGTACTGTTGTCCTTCGGTTGGAATAGACTAGAATATATATATATATATATATATATATATATATATATATATATATATATATATATATATCAGTGGTGCATCCAGGATTTTTTCTTGGGGGGGGGGCGAGATGAACGGATAAAAATATTTATAATGCAATTTCTATTTCTTTGGGGGGGAGAAGGGCCCCTTGCCCCCCCTGGGTGCACCACTGATATATATGTATATATATATATATATATATATATATATATATATATATATATATATATATACTCCTTTGAAAATCTGTACAAACATTACTACTTTCGTTGATAAATATTGATTTTCGTTAATAACTCTGTACTGAAAACCATACTTCATTGAAGCAATATCGAAATAATGAAGAAGGAAACAGAAACCTTCTATATCTATTATAACGATTTTAGGGAAACGTTAGAGATTACCGGATATGCTTATATACACATTATGAAATCTTTTTGGTTATCATTAATCTCTACTTAAAATCCTTATTTTAGGCACAGAAAATTTTTGTCTCCTTGTGATATCTTTCGTTTATTAGACGTCGTTCCAACTAAGCAGGGCGTTTCACCACAGAATTATTCTGTAAATGAGCGAAAATCAATGCTAATCTACGAAAGCGGTAATGCTTGCCCACAATAACGGAATATCCATATTTACGATCCAAACGTTTTACGGGTGTAAGGAAAAGGTCGGAAAAACTTTCTCTGACTAATGCTTGTTTATAACAGAAACATGGAAGAGGCCATACAATGTTTTAAGCGTTTCCAATAGATACAATTAAATACATTGCATATATTTTGAATGTTATGCAACTTCTAAATGTTTAAGGTCCGCAATAAATCATGGAGTTTCACGACAGACCCGTTTGTGTAAGCTAACGAAAATCAATACAAATTAAAGAAAGAGGTAATGCATGGAAGGAATTACTGAAATAGGAAAATCGTTTACAGGGTGTCAGCGAACCAAACATTATGGATATGACATATTTTTTTCCTACGAATTTCTACAATAGGAATACAGCAGACAGTACATACAGAACTTCGACGATTCAATGTAAATCACGGTGTTTCTCAGCAGTATCTTCTGTAAATTCACAAAAATCAATTTAAGTAAAAGAGAAAAATTAAATTAAGGAGCCTTGCAGTATACGAACCAAACATTTTATAAGTGTATGAAGATTTACGGGATTTTCTTCGGCTTAAGCTTCGTACCTTGAAAAAGTTACAAAACATACATTACCATTAATATTTGAATTAATATTCGATACATTTGCCAATACATTTGATAAATTATTAATATTTGACAAATACATTGATTTTTGAAATTTAATAATATGTTGAAAGTTAAAAAAAATAACAGTGTTTAATTATTAGTATTTTTCTACCGGTTAATTTTAATGAAGGAAAGATGTGAAGCCCATATAAAGTGAAAATTTCTCTGTCAATGAGTCAAATGTTTTATGAGTGAGAACAATATAGTATATATAGTGTACATAGTATTGTATAGTACTGCGGTGGGCACATATGAGGACATTGAAAGCCGCAATCCGATTTTTTTATATTTTATAAAGAGCCACACGTAGATACACAAATTCAATTTTTTTTATTTAATGTAATTGCATATTTTCACAAATCACATATAAGAACACATACAAAAATATAATTATAAAAACAAAATTATTATATTAAAATTTTGGTAATAAAATTCAAATATAAAATTCAAAATCTGAAAAAAATTTTTTTTTTAAAATTTCAATAAAATTCAAAATCTGAAATTGAAACAAGATAATTAATTTACGACTCAAAAAAATTATACTCTTAAATCATTTTAAAAGCATGATAAAAAAATTTATTTACTTTATTTAAATAGAAAAACTGACATACACGATCACCCACGAAGTTGAAAATTCTGCGCATGTCGGCGTTACACATATCGGCCGATAAATTTTTTTCTCCCATTTATGATAATAAATGGCTCTTTTTTTGTTGCAATCATTTAAATACACATGATTCATCTATTGTGACAATTGTTTTCCATTTTTCTTTGGATAAATGTTTCTCACATAGAATTCTGCAGCGTGTCCTGCGTTCAGCGATATGATTTGGAAGAAGACGATGCACATTGCGTTTTTTCGCTTTCTTAAGATTTAAATCAACGTTTATCATTTTGTTTACAGTGGACACCGAGCATTTTAATGATTTTGCAACTGTCCTTTGACTAGGGGGATTTTCTTTTAACATTAAACAACGTACCTTTGCAATAGTCGAAGATGTCCGTTTTTTCCTTGGATACTTGTTTGGAATTTTTGTCCCACTTGAGGCTCCAATTTGACGTTTTTTTCCTTTCTTGTTGACGATATTACCTATCGACGCTTTAGATATCACAAAATCATGACTCTCACATCGTTTTTGGATAACGGAGTATGCATATTTCTCTTCGGAAAGAGCATAAATGTAGCCTTCGAACCACTGCTTTGTTAAAAACGCCATATTGGATAAAAAAAAAACTTTCAAGCCGCAGACGATAATTTTGACTTTTAAAAACATAGTACAATTGCAATTATTTCTTTTGCAGCAAACGATTTTTTATTACCGCTTACCAATATCGTCTAAAAAATGTGCGAACAGCCTCTGTAGTATATAAGTTTCTGTGAGTATCTTTTGCAGAATGAACTCAGTGGAAAGACGTATTAAAGTTTATAATTGTTGGGGTCGAAAATAAAGCAAAGCTAAATCAATATGAGGTATAGAAAAAAAATGCTATCTGTCATCGGCATATTCCCAGGTCATGCAGATAATCGTACAGTGCTGCCCAATCCGCATATCCCCCCCCCCCCCCCAGATCAGACAGTCTGAATATTCTTTCAGGCTAGACAGCGCGTATTTTTAGTTTCCTAAACCGTTGTTTTCTTAACTCAATAAAACACCAAGTGGGGCTCGCTCACAAAGCGCTCGTAATCCAAGGTGGCGTCACACAATCCTTAAGCCGGATGAGTTTGAATAAAAATATTTCATTCTTCCGGCCTTTTTCTCTTCCATCCTGATGCAGTCGCAAAGAAATGCCCGACTCAAAGTAGGCAGAAAAATATTAAAGCAAAGGATCACGGTTTTATGAGTTTCAAGTAAATTTTAATTGCATAAAGTGAGAATAATCTGTTTATCATTTTTGAACGTAGCGTGTATTTTTGACAGAGGCAAATAAAAAAAATTCAAAATCGCACCTCTGCTAGAAGAGTGTTACACCTCCGAAATTTTCGATTTTGAGATCATTGCACCACAATGCTCTATAAGAGGTGCTTCTCATTCTCGAATAATGTTATACGCCTAGTACCAGCAGAATCTCCTAGATGGCGCTTATTACTCTCTTCCAAAACTAGGAGGGGGAACTTGCCCATGCGCGAAGAATGAACATAAGATTTTTGTCAGTGCCTAATGTTGTTGTATTAAAATGTTCCTGTAATATAAATGTTCACTAAATTTTATTTGGAAAATAATTTTTTTTGGGGAAAATAAATGTACATTTTTTTCTAACCTGCTGTTCATGTTATCGAGGTTTTTTCTTTGTATTGTGAAAAGTATAGATAGATTGTGCATTAGCAATCTTACTTTAAATATTGAATCTTACTTTAAATATTGAAAACCACTTTAATAGTACATAGTTTTGCCTTCTGAAGTGATTCAGAGAATACGTTTTCCCAAAATTGTCATCTCTCTCTCTATACATAAAACAATTCCGTGACTGACTGACAGGTAACGCACAGACCAAACCGCTGAACCTAAAGGGCTGCAGTTTTACCTGGCAATTTTTCTTATAGTGTAGGGGTGCACTAAGAAATATTTTTGAAAAATACTTCTTAGATTTTTTTAAATTAAATTTTTAAGCTGCTTTTGTAAAAATTTTCTAAGTTTGCATTTTAAATAATAATTTAAGGGTTATAAAATTTATAGTCAGAAAATGACTGACTCACTGACTGACTGAATGGATGACTGAGATACTACGCACAGACCAAACCGCTGGACCTAAAGGGCTGCAGTTTTACTAGGATTTTTGAAAAATTCTTCTTAGATTTTTTAAAAATTAAATTTTTAAGCTGTTTTATTAACTTTTTTTAAGTTTGCATTTAAAATAATAATTTGAGGGTTATAAAATTTATATCACGAGAAAGATCATAAAAATTAATTTAAAATGAAATATTTTTCAAATCTTTACCTCCATTTTCTGGTTTTTGGTGAATTTTTTAAAGATTAATATTTGTAATTTAATTTATTAAATGTTGATCACGTGCTTTCTTTTCTTTTTGTGACACTTTAAATTAATATTGCGTCACGTGCATAACAACGAAATAAATTGACAAAAGAAATATTAAAATACGGTAAGAGATAAATTTTAATCAATAGACTAATTGAGATGAAAGTTTCTTAAGAATTTAATTCAAAATAGTATGTTTTATGGATATTAAACATACAAATTAATTGCATACATTTACCGTTGTATTTAATTTGAATATTTTTTTCTACATTATTTTGTCTATAAAAATATCGGTTACGATTTCTTTATAAATATATTTTTGGGTATTTTTTTTGGCATTAGTTGCATACATTGGCCGTTGTATTTACTATAAATATTTGGGTTTTTTTTTGGGGGGGGGGCATTAATTGCATACATGACCATTGTATTAAATTTGAATGTACTCCGTAGCGAAGCACGGGTATTCACCTAGTACATTCATAAAACAAGACATATGTCTTCTGTAGCTCTTCCTAAAAATGTGGCTATTTTGAGATATAAACACTCTTCTAGCAGAGGTGCGATATAGCTGAAATGTAGTGATACTTAACCTTTCCCTTTATTATTGTACTAGCTGAAAACCCGCACTTCGCTACGTAGTATATTCAAATTAAATACAGCGGTCAATGTATGCAATTAATGCATATATATATATATATATATATATATATATATATATATATATATATATATATATATATATATATATATATATATATATATATATATATATATATATATATATATATACTAGCTGAAAACCCGCACTTCGCTACGGAGTACATTCAAATTAAATACAACGGTCAATGTATGCAATTAATGCATATATATATATATATATATATATATATATATATACTAGCTGAAAACCCGCACTTCGCTACGGAGTACATTCAAATTAAATACAACGGTCAATGTATGCAATTAATGCATATATATATATATATATATATATATATATATATATATACTAGCTGAAAACCCGCACTTCGCTACGGAGTACATTCAAAATAAATACAACGGTCAATGTATGCAATTAATGCCAATATATATATATATATTTATAATAAATACGACAATCAATATATACAATTGATGTAGGAAAAAAATATATATTTATAAAAAAATCGTAAGGGATATTTTTATAGACAAAATAATATCCAATCGTCTGCCGCATTAGCAAGAAAAAAATATTTTTTGTCTATTTAGTTGTTATGCACGTGACGATAAATTTATTTAAAGTACCAGAAAAAGAAGTCAGCATTTAATAAATTAAAAATTTGATCAGCATTTAATAAACTAAATTTAAAAAGTAATTTTTAAAAATTCACCAAAAATCAGGAAATGGAGGTAAAGATTCGAAAAAGATTTAATTTTAAAGGAATGTTTAGGACCTTTCTCGTGATATAAATTTTATAACCCTCAAATTATTATTTTAAATGCAAACTTAAAAAAAGTAAAAAAACAGCTTAAAATTTAATTTAAAAAAATCTAAGAAGAATTTTTCAAAAATCTTTCTTATTGCGCCCCTACACTATAAGAAGAATCGCCATGCAAAATTTCAGCCCTTTAGGTCCAGCGGTTTGGTCTGTGCGTTGTATGTCAGTCAGTGAGTCAGTTACAGAACTGTTTTATATATATAGATATATAATAAATACGACGATCAATATATACAATTGATGTAAAAAAAACAAAAAAATATATTTATAAAAAAATCGTAAGGGATATTTTATAGACAAAATAATGTAGAATAAAATATTCAAATTAAATCTAATAGGACATACTAAAGAATATAGTACAGTTAATATAGTTGAGTTTGAGGAACATATCTTTTACTGTATTTTAATATTTTTTTAGATAAAGTCCAATCGTCTGCCACATTAGCAAGAAAAGAAAAATATTTTTTTGTCTATTTTGTTGTTATGACGTGACGATAAATTTATTATAAAAAACCAGGAAAAGAAATCACGTGATCAGCATTTAATAAATTAAATTCTAAAAATTAATCTTCAAAAATTCACCAAAAATCAGAAAATGGAGGTAAAGATTCGAAAAAGATTTCATTTTAAAGAAATTTTTATTATCTTTCTCGTGATATAAATTTTATAACCCTCAAATTATTATTTTAAATGCAAACTTAAAAAATAGTTAATAAAACAGTTTAAAAATTTAATTTAAAATAAATCTAAGTAGAATTTTTCAAAAATCTTTCTTAGTGCACCCCTACACTATAAGAAGAATCGCAATGCAAAATTTCATCTTTTTAGGTCCAATGGTTTGGTCTGTGCTTTGTATATCAGTCAGCCATTCAGTCAGCCAGTGAGTCAGTCATTTTCGGAACTGTTTTATATATAGTTTAGCTGAAATTCCAGTTGAATCTTCAGTTTTCAAAATTAATAAGGGTGAACAAAATTTTATGTGACTCGTAAAAAACACGCCATGATAAGAGAGTTATGACTTATGCTGTAATGGCCAAACACACCTGTTAGAGAAATAAAAAAGGTCTGCGTTCATTGTTTTTATACGCGGCACGTGTCAGTCTTTTTTTAAGAGGGGAAAGACAAATTGAAGTGAGAATGCGTGACAGTCATTCTCGTTGTGACGGTACTCAAACAAAAATCAGATAATTTCGATCGAAAGTCTCAGTCAATCTCAGGAAGAAGTAGGGGGGGGGGGAGGGAACAACTGTGAGTAACATTGGACAGCAAAAGACACAGAGCGCCGAAAATATAGCACTAACAGCATGAACCTCGGTTTAAAAATCTAATAACTGTTTCATCAAGGCAAATGTCTTCCTAATAACGAAATAGTTGGTTGACAATATTTAGTACTTATTTTAAAGAGGTTAAAACAACAGAAATAGAACAATTCTGTTACACTAATTAGAAGAAAATTATTAATTTAATTTTTCTATATTGTTGGACGTAATTACAAAAAAAGCAAACGAGAACTAGATAGCAAGTAAATAATTTTTTTACATACCGTAAAATGTTGAGTATAATTTTTCACCGTGTAGTTTAAAATGAGGGTGCGTATTATACTCTCAAACATATGGAATTCGCAGTTAGTATCGCTTACGCGTTCGTTTAATAATAGGTCCCTTGAAATAGTGATAGTTCCTGGTTGTTTCAAGTGCAAAAACTTATTATTTTATGTTATTTATTTCCCTCAAACTTTCTTCAAGACGGTCTTATACGGTTGCAGAAAAATTATCAATTGTTAAAGACGTCAGTGAGAACGACAAATTATGGGAGGATGGGCAGGTGTCATCAAATGAGGATGATGATGGCGATATATATTACGACAGCACCAATAATTATAACATGGACGCAACAACAATAGATGAGCTGCAATCTAGTAAAAGTGATTATGACTGATAATTTGACAGTACTGTTTGTTTTGAATTAAAAATTTAAGTTTTTTTCTACCGAATTTGACGTTTTCGTTTCTTTTTATTACAAATTTTATTTCTGCTAATGAATATCTGTGCAATTTTTAAATGAAATATTGAAAAGTTATGGGTGCTTATTATACCCGAATTTTAACTTTTTCCGAAAATTTCGCGAAAAATCAAGCAAACGCATTACACACGTGTGCGTATTATAGTCAAGATTTTACGGTACATAGGAAATAAGAATTTCTCAAAGAAATTGAAACCATTAAAACTTTTAGAATGTATGCAAATTCATTTAGAAAAAAAATTACAATTTTAATTAAAAAGTTGTTACCTATTACATACAATTTTGTCACTTGCCGTTTCACTTTTAGAAATTTTACAGTTATCTTCCTCATAAATTTCTTCCTCATAACTGCTCAGTACAATCAAACGAGAACGTTTTTTCGATTGAACGCTATCACCTTCACTTTCAAAACCTTTTTCTTCATTTAGATTTTTTGCACCTTCTATCCTCTTTAAAAAATCTTACAAGGTTCTTACAAGGTCATTGTAGATTTACGGTATGGAAATAGACAATTTTGCAGCTCCCTTTTGAATTTTCGGCTTCTTTCAGCGGAAGGGTCTGCATTCAGGAAAAATAATTCATGATTTTCAGTTAAGCTTAGGCCTTATTGTAATTTTATAGAGTTATAAATGAATAAATTATAAGTTGCTTATACATTTTCATGTAAAGCCACTGTAGTTCATTATTCCTTCCTGTCCTTATTTTAAGATAATTTAGTTTTTAAATGTGTTAAAAAAATCATGTTATCTAGTTCTATAGAAGTACAGTGTTGTACAAAGGTTTTCGCAATTTTTTTTATCGTGTTAGAGCGAAACCGTGTTACAGGTTGTGGTGTTATACGAGGGTTCCCGCAGTTTATCTTATCGTGTTAGAGCGAAACCGTGTTGTAAGATGCTGTGCTGTAGGAGGGCTACCTGTATTCTAGAATTTTTTTATTGTCTCAAGTTTTCCATTTATTTTAAAGAATGAAAAGTATTTCAAAACATTCCGGACAGATTGTTTACGTACTTACGTGTGTTTAAGTTTTCCGTGTACTAATCCTTTTGGATTCGCTCTCCTCAATGTTAACCTGTGGAGAAATTTTTTCTACTATTTACAAATACATAAATGCTGATAATCAAATAATAATGGTATTTTCAGATAGCCTGAACTTTTCTACACCTTGAAACAGGATAAATTTTACAAATTTTGTCAACCACAGGAATTGATGAGCATTTAAAACATACTATACTAGATTTCCCCCCGAATAATTTAAATTTTAAAGTATTATTTGCATTTAAAAAAAATGAAAAATGCCCTAGGTGTAAAATTTTTTTCTATATTACGGAGTACAATTTTAAAAAAATTCTAAAATCCAAGTCGGCAATCTATGGAAACATTTTCTCCATAGGTTAACATTGAGGTGAGCGAATCCAATAGGGTTGGTACACAGCATCCTTAAGTAGTATGCACATTTTGACTTTTAGTTCTCTCAACAAGAATAGTCGACACATTTAATTCAATCCTTTTTACGAGGAAGCGATATGTTTACCCATTATCTATATTTTTCCTTATACAGCGCCTCTAAAATTTTCATCAATGACCCTTATGATGTTATACATCAAATATCTTGCTAAAAGGTAATTTCACCTTAACTTGAGAGGATGCTTTTACCCTATATTCCAATTATATCATTTTATACATAGATTTACCACAGTTTATGACTATACTTCCGCAAAAAGATACAGCTCTTAATAATATTATCATAATGCTCCTGTACCATTATAAGTTAAAACCGGGAAGTATATGACAGTACTGTGTATAGTTTCCTAAACGTCCGAGGGGAAATCTAGACGGTGCGGATATCGGAATTCTGCAACTGTGTTTGAAAAGAAGAGCTTACAAACTGGGATGAAGCTGCTGCTTTTGGGGGAATTAAAATATTCATAAGGCTCATCTGAAATCGAGATCATTAAAGATTGATCGAGATGATTAAAGATCGACCGATTAGAGATTTAGCACGAAGTCAAAACAAACTGCCTCGAAAACGCTATATATATATATATATATATATATATATATATATATATAAGAATCTAGAGACGAATACTTATGGACTAACCGACGGAGAGAACACATTTATTGAAAACAGAATTTTTTTCAATATGTGTTTGTTTGTTTATGTCTCATTAAAAAACATTATTTCCTATGTAAGAAGTAACCAAGTCTATACAATGGTTTAGAAAACCCTTTTAAAGTATCGGACAGACTTGGGTACTTCTTACATTGAAAATAATATTATTTTAAAGAGACATAAGCAAACAAAGTCATCTTGGGCAAAACTGACTTAGGCACTTCTTGTACCAAGCCACAGATATATATATATACCATACATTTATATACCATATATATATATATCATAAATCAGATGACACCTCTGATGCTCTCTCGAAACTCACAAGCACGTGTGCTGCTCAGCATACAAATTTGTTCGAAATTATGTTATAAGGTGCCATGACAACGCCAAGAAAAAAAAAAACTAACCTAATTCTTCATAAATTTTACACTGAAGCGAAGATTTTTGAGAAAAAATTGTTCGAATTTTATTATAGTTTCGGAAAGATTTGACGCTTTTATTTTGAAAACAGAACTATTCCATTTATTTTATTGGCTCAACAGTATAAAAGTTTTTAAGGAAGTGCAATGAAAGACTTAGCTGAGAAATCATACCCTTTTATTTTACTATTTAACTTTCTGCAAGCTTGATATATATATAACATTTCGTTTTATATATATATATATATATATATAATCTCATTTCGTTTCTATTAATGTGACATAGAATTACTCTCAACTCCCGATTGCCCAAAGGGGGATTATTCATTTTCTGCATTATATGTTCCACACGTAAGTGGAAAGTTTAGAAGTAGAACAAAAATCGACGAAAAGAATGTCGACACGACTCGTAAACAAAATAAACCTTTCCCAAGAAAAACTGAAAAATTATTTCACTGTTATTTATTGCTTTAATTTATTCCTATTTAAAGTACACTCATGTCCATAAATTAAGGATAATGCCAGCTCCGGCAAATAAAGGTTCAGAAACAAAACAAACGAGACTTATTCATAAAGCCCATTTATTAAACAAAAGATAAATAACAAAATATATGGTGTATGTATGATACCATTCATAAAAACTACGATTTTTGCTCCCTGGAGCATTTGTAAAAAAATCTGCTTTACAAAAACTTAATATTACATGGTTGATATGATGGTTAATACATTGTATTAACCATCATACCATCATTGTATTAACCCATTATTGTCTCCCATACGATGAAATACAGTCCGTACAACGCCTAGGCATGCTGAGTATCAAATTATCGAGCTGATCTTGGGGAAGATTACTCCATTCAGAAAGCAATGCTCTCCCAAGTTCCGGTACACATGTAGGAGGTGGTTGACGGGCTGCAACGCGTTGGCCAAGCAAGCCCCACACATGCTCTATCGGATTCAAGTCAGGTGAGAATGCTGGCCATTCCATACGGGTGATATCCTCATATTGAAGGCATTCGTTTACGATGTTTGCTCGGTGAGGACGGGCGTTGTCATCCATAAACACAAATTCTGCACCCATGGCACCCCTAAACAAACGTACATGTTGTTCCAGAATGATGTCCTTATAAATGTGGCCGTTCATGGTTCCGATCTGAACATGCAGATCTGTTCTGGAGACAAGTATATTTCCACCCCAAACGAGCAATCCTGCACCACCGTAACGGTGTCGTCCAATGATGTTATCTTGGTGGTAACGGGTACCTGGCGTTCTCCATAGGAAAGTCCGACGTGAATCAGAATTCAAGTAAACCTGGACTCATCGGAAAACATCACACAAGCCCATTGTGACTATGTCCACATTGCATGTTCTCTACTACAGGCTAATCACTGCCGACAGTGAGTTGCCGTGAGCGGAACACATCTGACAGGCCTGCGAGCATATAAACCAATATTTCCCAAACGTCTGTACACGGTTTGCTTGAAACTGTGGTACCCGTGGCTGCAGATAGCTGACGAGTCAGGTCGGATGCTATGCTCCGTCTGCTTCTTTTGGCAGTTACTGCCAAATACCGGTCTTCATTTGGCGTTGTAACTCGGGGGCGACCTGTACTGTAACGTCTACTGACATTTCCCTCATCTTAAAATCATTGCCAAAGCCTAGAGATGACACTTTGGGCAATTCCAAGTTCCTCGGATACTTCCATATGAGTACGCCCACATTCCAGGCGGCCGATAATTCTACCACGTAAAAAATCATCCACATGCATGCTCTGTGTCATAACTATTCGTTTATGGCACTGAGCGGCTTACAGAACGCTTGTGAACAATTTTACTTCTTTGCCACCATTCCTTTCCTTCTTTGCCACCTTTCCTCTCTCTTACACTCTCGCCATTGTGACGTACTATCGGCTTCATCTGGTGGCTTCCTGTAATTTGCATATTATTCTTGAAGATGTGTGTGATAATTCCACAGGTTACTTTAGAGTTCGATTTCAGTGTGATTCTGAATTATCCTTAATTTATGGACATGAGTGTACTATGTGTAGTTCATTGGCAAACTCTGAATAGTTAACAAATCGTAATTATACGAGTCATTCATGAGATATGTAGTGGCCATGTTTCAATGACCAACAATATTCTTGCATATCATGGACGTAATACCAACTACGGTCACTTGACGAGTGACGCCATTATTCTACTTATGACGTAAAAGTCAATTCTTCGAGTAATAGACTTCATTCTCATCCCGTGTCCAGACTTTGAGATTTGCCTGATATGCGAAACCGCCTGGAGGTTCCCAGCATAAATGCAGTGTGCCAGAAGGATGACGAGTAGTTCAGCCGAGGCACTCATCTAATTCCGGCGTGAAGGATTTGTACCTCACTATTCGTCAACTATTTAGTTTTTGCATGTGAATGCACTTTAGTTATGTTAAATATTAACATTGTGATGGCTCGTAGAATTTTTCATGTGCTGATTCTCTTATTGAATAAAAGTTCATTTTTAATCACGAATAACTTCATTACACCTTCGGCATGCTGAACTCCAGAATTATTTAGTATCTGTTCCCTATACCAAGGTGGAGTATACAGATAGGTGCACTTCAGATATATTTCTAGTTACGAATACCTATGTAGAACTGCTTCGTTGAAACCCCTCTACGAAAACGACTTCATGTCTTCCAAACAAATACATTACATTATTTTACTGATATGTCTTGGAAACTTGAGCAGGTTAAGTCATGATCTTCCATCTTCTTTCTTCAACCTCGGCAAAACATAGCCCTCTAAATAAATTTGTTGTTATGTAAGCGTAAATTATCGATGTTCCTAATCGATTACATTTTGCATTTCATTATAGTTCCCTGTATGCTAGTATACTAGTTCCCTGTATGCTAGTGCCCCTGTTGCATTCTCAAATGCCCCTGTAGAATTCGAAGTAAACGGTCTTTCAAGCGTTTGCGTTTACAGGGTTCCCACCTATATCCTTTACATACCCCTTAACTTCTAAACGGTGACAGGTTAGACCATAAAATTGGTGTCTAGGTATAGTAAAAAGGCTATGTGCTACTCGATGAGACAACTTACAACGCCCTCTATCGGCAAATTTTGGAATTAGCATTTTTATCTCAAAAACGGCCCGAGATACGGGAAAAAATACGGACCTTGCACACATTAATACATACTTAAAACAGAATGTAGAAAAGAAACATTTGTTTGGTCACGATTTCCAAAATTGTCATATCATAAAGAGTGGATGGTGCAAAATGTGCAGCGAGAAATCCAGTCCAGAGTGCAAATATGTATAGTGGCTAATGGAGAGCATTTTCAGCAAGATAAATAAATGATCCTGAAGATAGGGAAGTGTCTCAGTTCCTTTCTTCCACTCTACAGCGTATTTTGTTTATGACATGGCAATTTTCGAAATTGTGGCCAAACAAATGTTCATTTTCTACATTCTGTTTTAAGAATTTGTATGAGCAAAGTGTCCTTTCTTACTAAATCGATGATGCTTAACAACTTTGTAATTGACTTTTTTCCCTTATCTCGTACCGTTTAGTAGATAGAAACGCTAATTCCAAAATTTGCCGATAGATAGCTTTGTAAGTTGTCTCATCAAATAGCGCACAGTCTTTTTACTATACCTAGACACCAACTTTATGGCCTAAGCTATCACCGTTTAGAAGTTAAGAGGGATGTAACGGATTAGGTGGGAACCCTATATATGCGTAAAACATTTACTGGGGCTATTATTCGAATTTAAGGATGTAGACAGGTATATAACCTTAAATTGATCTCTGCAATGAGCTTTGAAAAAACTCTGTGAAATATATTAGTTTAAGCAAAAATAGGTCGCTTTTATAAATGACCGATACCGGAAAAAATGCTTCTACAAGCATATTACCAAACAAGACTTCACTTGGCGGTAAAGGTCAACAAAGTGTCTGATGCGTCACTTCAGATATCTAGGAGTTTTGTTGGAAAAAGGGACTCGATTTCTGTATTAATATTTCATTGCTTGGCCATTCGTAAGACATTAATACACTGCTGGCCACTGTAAATGCAACACCCCGAAGGAAACATGCAAATAACATGAAATTTACAACATTCATTAGCGGAGGTGAGATATGCAAATGATTAGAATTTCAGCGCAGACGCATATCACGCGCGCCTGTGGTGCCACTTCAGAGCGCTATTTAAGGCTTGAGATTTCGACGATTTCAAGTTCGGCAATTGTGTTTTTCTTGTGGTTTTTTCAAAAAAACGATCAATTATGCCTCGTCGAAAACAGCGATCATCTTTTGATCAAGTATTCGAGTTCGACAGAGGAAGGAAAGTGGCCTACCGAGATTGTGGATTATCTTTCAGGGAAATCGGTAGTCGTGTTGGACGAAACCAAACAACTGTAATACAGATATGTGATCGTTGGATGCAGGAGGGTACGACGGACCGGCGTGTTCGATCGCATCCACATGAGCGCACCACTTCACGTGATGACAGGCAAATTGTGCGCATGGCAGTGACGGATCGCTCAGTCACATCACGAACCATAGCACAGCATATGCAGTCTGTAACGCATCATCCAGTGTCTGCGCGTACCATTCGACGCCGATTACAGCAGAGTGGTCTGTCCGCAAGACGTCCATTGCTTTGTCTACCCTTGACGCAGAACCACAGACGTCTCCGCCGCCAATGGTGCGATGACAGAAGGATGTGGACGGCAGAATGGAATGAAATTGTCTTTACTGACGAGTCACGCTTCTGTCTGCAACACCACGATGGTCGCATTCGAGTCTGGAGACACCGTGAAGAGAGGATGCTGAACAGCTGCGTTATGCACTGCCACACTGGTCCTGCACCGGGTATTATGGTATGGGGCGGTATTGGATATGACTCTCGCACACCTCTAGTACGCATTTCCGGTACTTTAAACAGCCAGCGATACATCTCCGAGGTGTTGGAGCCAGTTGTCCTTCCTTACCTTCAGGGCTTGCCCACAGCCATATTTCAACAGGATAATGCGCGACCACACGTGGCACGCATTGTCCAACGGTTCTTCGTCAATCGCCAGATTGAATTGCTTCCCTGGCCGCCTCGCTCTCCGGATCTTTCGCCGATAGAAAACATGTGGTCCATGGTTGCTCTACGATTGACCCAGATTCCATCCCCAGCTGCCACAGCAGATCAACTTTGGCAACGTGTGGAAGCTGCTTGGTCTGCTGTACCCCAAGAACTCATCCAAAGTCTCTTTGAATCAATGCCGAGGCTTGTGGCAGCGGTGATCTCCAACAATGGCGGCTACTCTGGCTACTGATTTTGGCAGGAACCACACTTCACAGAAGTCTATAAATTTAATCATTTGATACTTGGTCAACATGTTATCTACAAAATAAATTTTGTTGTGATATCTCTTGTCTTTCTTGGTGTTGCAATTTGGGTGGCCAGCAGTGTATTTATCCGTGTTTTCCGTTTTTTTGTGAAATAATTAGCACGAGTAATCGATAAGATTCAACTTTTATGCTTTGATTGCTTATTTTGACGAGTTTTGATTTATTTGATAGTTTTTACCTCTCTCGATAAAACTTATTTTATAGACCATATATTTAAGAAGTACGGTTCAATTTTTTTTATTTATATACATTTCGTAAGGGATATTTCTCTCTAATATGCCCATAAATAAAAATATTTACCCGTACAATTCTCAAATAGTTGAAAATTCTTTTTTAAAAAAACTTTTGATTCAAAATTTGAAAAGTTTTCGGTTTTCGATTTTCTGACGAACCAATGGCTCCATTCGTACTCATTTCCTCCCATTTCTGCATATGACAGGTTTCAAAATAATATGTCATTAAGATTTTTGATAATATTAATTAAGATAATTTTAAGATTTTTGATAATTTTACTTCCGGAAACTGACTGCATCAAAGAGCAAAAGTTCCCTCTTTTTGGGAGCGAATTTTGGTTATAATTTAGGAAATTATTTTCAGAATTTATTCTCTTCATCAAAAATCCTGAAGGCAGTTTACCGAAAACATCGCAAAGGAACGCTAAGCAGAGCTCTAAAGAGATATCTTGAGAAGAATTTAAATACTCATGATGAATTCCATTCCGAGGTAAGCAAAGTATTAATTTAAAGCAGGGTAGGAAAACAACAGAATACAGCACAAGAATGGCATATACACTGAAGTGCCACTGAATTAGGGATAGCAAAGCCTATGCAAATTGTGTAGCGCTGCGCATCATGTGTCCGCAAGTGAGGGCGCTGTGGTAACTGCATATATAGCGCGTACTGTGGTTGTTCTGAATTAGTTGTTGGAATTGCCAGTATGCGGAAACTGCCTGATTTAGACGCCTTCGATCGCGGACAAATCGTAGGTGCGCGACGCATGGGCCATTCAATTTCCGAAATCGTCAGACAGCTAGGATTTTCAAGGTCGACAGTGTCAAGAGTATACCAAGAATACATGGATGGTGGAAAAAAAACTAGTGATCGGGCAAACTGCAAAGGACAATTAGCCTTGACAGTACGTGGTGAGAGACGGCTCAGGCGTATTGTACGTAGCCAGCGAAGCCAAACATTAGCTCAAATTACCACCCAGTTTAATGACGGTGCCAGTCGTACAGTCAGTAAACGGACTGTGCAACGCTCGCTTCACCGTATGGGTTTCGGGAGCCGTCGACCTACGAGAGTACCATTGCTCTATACTCGCCATCGGGTTGCACGTCTTGCCTGGGCAAGAGAGCACAGAGACTGGAGTGTAGAGGACTGGAAACGAGTAGCATGGAATGATGAGTCTCGATTCCGACTACTTAACGCCGACGGGAGGCTGAGAATATGGCGTCAGGCTCATGAAGCCATGGATCCTGCATGCCTGGCTGGAACTGTACAAGGGTATGGTGGCTCAATCATGATCTGGGATGTTTGTTCGTGGCTCAGTTTGGGATCTTTGGTGCGTGTACCAACCTCCCTCAATGCAATTCGGTACGTAGAGTTTCTGGGTGATCACCTCCATCCGTTTATGCTGTTCTGTTATCCGCACGGTAATGAAGTTTTCCAGCAAGACAACTGTACCTCTCACAAGTCCCGGTTGGCTACTGGCTGGTTGGATGAGAATTCCTCTGACTTCTCTGTCATGAATTGGCCACCTAGAAGCCCAGACTTAAATCCTATTGAGCATCTTTGGGATGTTTTGGAACAAGGCGTGAAAGGCCATCACACAGCACCAAAGAACCTTACTGAATTATGGACAGCTTTAGCCAATATTTGGCAAGCCATTCCCGTGGAACGTTTCCAGAAACTTGTTGAATCTATGCCTCGACGTGTGGCAGCCGTTATCAAGGCCAGAGGAGGACCAACTCGTTACTAGGTAGGTATTCCTAATTCAGTGGCACTTCAGTGTATATGAAGTAGAAACTATATACTGTACAGCTATTCAGGTTTCCCACCTATATCGTTACACCTCCTTAACTTCTAAACGGTGACAGATTAGGCCATAAAGTTGGGGTCTAGGTATAGTAAAAAGACTATGCGCTACACGATGAGACAACATACAACGCCATCTATCGGCAAATTTTGGAATTAGCATTTTTATCTCAAAAAACGGTACGAGATACGGAAAAAGGTCAATTACAAAGTTGTTCAGCATCATAGATTTAGTACGAAAAGACACATTGCGCACATTAATACCTAAAACTGAGTGTATAAAAAGAACATTTATTTGGTCACGATTTCGAAATTGTCATGTCATAAAGAGTGAAAGAAAGAAATGGGACACTTTCCTATCTTCAGGATCATTCATTTATGTTGCTGAAAATGCTCTCCATTAGCCACTATACACATTTGCACTCTGGACCTCCGTGAGGTGGTCATTTTGAGATTCGCTCGTGTTTCACGATGGCATATTGTTGAAAATCCCGACTAGGCAAATGTTCATTTTTGTATTCTTTTTTTTAGTATTAATGTGCGCAAGGTGTCTTTTCTTACTAAATCGGAATTCTAATCAACTTTGCAGTTGACTTTTTCCCCGTATCTCGTAGTTAAGAGGGGTGAGTTAAGAGGGGTAAGTTAAGAGGGGTGTAACGGATATAGGTGGGAAACCTGTATATTGAATTATATACTGTAGAAACATGCTTGTGATATGAGCAGTTGTGATATGACTAAATACAGGAAGATACAAGTTGATCAATATTGGGTGATCGGATAGAGGTTTTTCACAGCAATTTGTTTAATGATATATATCGACTATTCCTCATTAAGTTATAACGAATAATGGATGATTAGTTTCAAGTTTCATTATTTACATATGTTGCCTGAAAGAGGAACTTACCCGGTAACGTGGCTCTACGTGGCATTAAATTAAATGAAAAGAAAGGAAAATGTTCGAGTAATTTGAAAAATAGCAAATGAAAATAGACGAGTAAATTCTCAAAACAATAAAAAAATTTCTCCCGATTCTTGATTTCAAAGTATTTTGTTAAATTTTCTAAAAAGTCTTTCATTTGGTGAAATGTTTATATTAGCTTCGAGTGTTTATAGAAGTTGACTCAACGCGTGACGGATGTTTTGCTATACGTTCGTTTTAATACTTAAAAATAAAATGGTGAGAAAATACAATTCTCAAATAAAAAATTCTAGATCCACAATTTGAATTTAATTTTAATGCTCCGCCAAATTTAATATTTAATTTTTCTTCTTCTCGACATTAGCAGTGAAATAACGATAAATATTTACTTTTCTCTTTTCATATTCTTTAAATACGCAAAGAAAAATTAAACAAGTGAAAACGATGAATAAATAAAAATTCAGTGGTTTCATTCCGATTGCATGCACACATACCGTAAGAAAGAAACTTGATTTCCTCAAATATCTCGTTTAACTCGGTTTTAACTAAATTTGCAAAATCTAATACTTAAATATTTTTGTGCAGAGCTTTAACTGAGAGTTCGATTAACAATTCAAGAAAATTGAAAGAATAAGTTAGTTAAATACCTTATCATTTTCCTGCGAAATCAATGTTGTTCATCTAAGACAGCTGTGGCATCACGATAGGTTGAAAAGGCAAATCTTTGAGGCTGTTTCAAAATTACTATTACTGAATTCATGACCAAGAAAGACAGAGTCCTAATTATAATGAAAAGGTCGATTCTTTTAACAGAAACTTAACAAGGAAATTTATTTACAAAATAAATTAAACATTAAACAATTACAACATATTCAATTAATTTAAGTGCAGATTCAGAGCATAAGCTCCCAGACCCATGGTCTCAACAAGAGCTTCCAAAAAACACGTCTGCCTAGCTGGATATTACATGACAATCTCCAAAATTCTCCAACTCTCTCTGACTATCTCTCGGCTTGAAAACTTCGGTGACTTCCGTATTCTCAGAAATTGCTTTCCCAAAACCGGGGGGGGGGGTCGTCAGATTATCGGCTGACAGATTATCTTTTTAACGCCAAAACTTTATTACGTTCCAGTGAGGTCGCATAGAGCTATCACTAAGAAAGACAGCTTTACGACGTTGATGGGAGACGCTTCTGTTTCCCAAACAGTTATCCCCACAGCTTGCTAGAGAAACCGCTATGCCTGGGATTAACTTTCAGGCCAAAAACTCTGGCGGCATTTGTTGGTATCGTTTTTTAATACGCTCGGAATCCGCACACATGTTCGTTCGATGGGAACTGGAAAAGGTTATTCCGAAACATGCAGCTGTGTTCCTGAATTCTTGGGAAAAATAACCCCATACTTTCATTACGCTACAGAGCTATCCATTTAACAAGTTTTCAAAATACCAAAAGAGGTTCAAATGTTTTAAATCTGAGAATGTATGTAATTCTTAGTAGTAGAATAACCATTTTAGGGAAAATTTATGATAAATAGCTTTAAAAAAACAAAGCAAATAAATTTAAGTCCCCAATCGTTTTTTAAGAACTTAAAATTGTTCCTTTGAAGAGTGATAAACGATGTTGCAGGAAAATAAATTCATACAAATTGCTACGTATACAATCCCAATTTTGGCGAATTTTTTGTTAAAATCTTCAGTTTTTACTACCCATAAAAAAGCAATTGTTTAAATCCACAGTTTTTATTCCCCATAAAAAAGGCGAAGTACCATTGTTTTAAATTTTAAAAGATGCGTAATTCTAAAAAAAAAAGTTCTACTTTATATTCTTTAAGGATACAAAGTAATTTAATTTTTATATTTCATCCCATTTTAAATATTTTTTGCTCCCCAAGGATCTGTCATTGTAAAACCCTTTTTAAAAAATAAATAACCAAACATTCCGGCCCGCTTAATCGATAAAATTCCATTTAATTTTGAAACCAATTTTTCTGCAGTGATCGATGATTCCTTTTATTTAAAAAAAATAGGTTCGATATTATGGGTTTTGTCACGACCATGATTGTGGACAATTTACTGGTTCGTTTCGTTTAGGAATCAATATGTTCAGCCAATGACCTTAATTTGAAGCACTTAAAAGTTAACGTATGGATTTGACACCGGACTATTCAAGAGAATAATGATCGAATTTAAATTAGTCTTTAAAATAAGACGCAGGTTTTGTCGCTCCAAGAATATACGGAGAGAGAAAGACAAAATAACTAATGTTATTATAGTGCGTATGTCAATGATTAATAGGTGGAACACATTAGATTTTTAGATCATTTTTTAATTTTAAATTTCATATACAGTATAACCTCTATTATCCGGACTAACTGGGACAATAGGAAATCTGGATAATCCAGGTAATACGGGTAATAAGCAAAGCAAAATCCTTAACCAAGCAGACTTACTGTTTATTACAATAGAAAAACTATCTTTTGTAACAAAATTCAACAAACGTAACAAATTCAACAAAACTCAGCAAAGAACATTTTATTACCACGATTTATTGTTCAATCTATGCAGGAACTGTACACTGAATCAAACTAAAGAGCGAATATTTGACGTATTTATAGTTACGTTCTTGCTATCATAGTTAAAAACTATTATCTAATATAAACATTAAATAAAAAAAAGTCTACAAATCTGATTCGGATTATCCAGACATCCGGATCAACGAGGGCCGAGTAAACGAGGTTTTACTGTAATTTATTTGCCTAATAAAATTTATATTTCACGTGGAATATGTCTGAAATTTAGCATACATAGTGGCCCCAGGTTACCTAGTGGTAGCGCGTCGGCTTTCGGTACAGAGGGTTCTCGGATCGAATCTCGACAAGCGCCATAAAATACCTCCGTGTCTAGGCCGGATATGGGCACGTGAAATTCGCAGACCGGAAAGTCCTTCTATGAGGTCAGTGGATGGGGAAGGTACGATCCCCCCCGTTTCGCCCCTGGAGGTGCTCGGTCAAAATTGGGGTGGCATCTGGCTAAATCGAACTGTGACTCATGTGGTGCCATTATAAATCGGAGCCGTACTCCTTAGCCCAACACCTGTATGGATCTAGTCTGGAATACTTCCGGTCAGGGGGACATTAGAAACAGCACCATACATAGCTGTAGGCTATCAATATAATAACGTGATTTTAATATGTTGTGTTATTAGAATCTGCATGTGTCTATCTTCCATGTAAGTTATGCAATTTTTCGAATAACAGAGCATCACTTGAAGTGGACTGAAAGCCTTTTATCAACATGAGAGAACTTAGGTACGCATTTAGACAGTGAAGAACATTAGAGGAGATTCGTTAAAGATATAAGTACTCAAGCGGCCAGAATACAAGTCGGTCCAATTGTCAAGGTGAAAGTTTTCGATAACTGATTCCGTCTCAAAATTATTTGCTTATTTTCAACTGAATCTTTGTTTATTTAAAACCAAAGATTAAGTTGAAAATAAGGGGCAAGAAAGATGACAATAAATAAGCAAAAATGTACAAAAATAAAGTCAAATTCAAAAACAAATCTATTGCATACTTTATCAATCGTAGTGGTTGGAGGGCGGTGGTGGCCCAGCCTCTCAGCAACCCATGGCCAGATGTTTTCAGTGGGTGAGAGATCTGGGGAACGTGCTGGCCAGGGCAACAGTCGAACACCTTCTGTGTCGAGGTAGGTCAGGACATGATGGGCAACATGCGGTCCTGCGTTATCTTGTTTAAAGATGACGTCTCCGAGGACGCGAAAATAGGGCACAGCCACCGGCCTTAAAATCTGAGAAATGTAACGTTGGCTGTTCAGACTACTGACGTCGCGAAGGCTGCCCATACCATCACACCAAGTGCAGGGCCCGTATGACGATATCGAATGCAAGCAGGTCCCGTACGTTATCCTCCGCGCCCCGAGACACGGATACGTCCATCATGACGCTGCACGCAGAACCAGGACCCGTCTGAAAAGACGACGTGGTGCCACTCCTATATCCAGTTTTGTCGTTGGGCGCACCACTGTCGCCGCGAGTCTCTATGCTGCAGTGTCAAGGGAAGCCGCAATAATGGTTGCCGTGCAGACAGTCCGTGCTGCTCCAGACTTCGTCGCACTGTCCGGGCGGATACTTGTCGTGCTGCAAACAAGCACATTTCCTAACTCAAGGTCCGTGATGTGGTTGTACGATCCTGCAAGCCCGACCTGGCAACATGTCTGTCCTCAAGGTCGTCAGTGGCAGGAGGCCGTTGAGATCCTGAATGGCGTTCAGTATGATCTCCTGAACCCGTCGATTTCATATTCACATGACAGTCGTTGGATTCCGACCATGTCGTTGGAAGCTATATCGCGGAACGATAAACCGCAATCTCGCAAATATCGAATTCCGACACGTGCTGGTAGCCGTTTCTCCTTCTTAAACGAGGCATAACACGATCTTCTCACAAAAAACCAACATTCAAATGCGATTTCCAAATGAGAAACCCGCTACGTAACTTTCCTTTTATACGGAGTTTGAGATGCCGTTTCTACATCCTGCGTCGTTCGATTGCGCTTAAATGCTAATCATTAGCATATCACAGTAGCTTCTAGCCTTTCATGCTAATTTGACGTTTGAATCATCCCTCCTTCATGGTGTTACAATTTTAATGACCAGCAGTGTAGCTTAGAGTGTCCCAAGATCTTTTGGAAATGATCTTGTTTCCTTTTTACCTTAGCTTTTGAATAACTGAATTCCTATTGAAACTAAATAAGCAGGGTGGCGTTTAGAGCTTAGAATCTTCTTTTTGTCCAAATTCATCTAAAATAACTTAACCGGTTACTGCAAGTATGGTTGTTCTCAAAAGCGTATACATGACCAGACCTGTATTTTCCCACATTTATAAACATTGCTCGCCTGATCACCGTTTAGAGTTGAAGATTAAATTTTACTTATTACCTCCACTGTACGCCGAAAGAAAGTTATTTGTGCATAACAATTTCATTTAAAATTAATTTTAAGGTTTATAAACAAACTAAACCATCTGTGACCCATTGGGATTATGTTATATGAAGACTTCAACTGGAATTCAATATTTCAACGAAGTGAAGGCTGATTTTGAGATAATTTAATTAAATATCTCAATACTTTTAAGCTACTATTGATTAAGATATCGAAATTAATCATTCTACATTATTTTGAAATGGAACTTCATTGAGTACCCGAAAGAATGCTTTGAAAAGTAGCATTTTCCCCCTTTGTCCATGCAGAGAAAAAAAACTTAACAGTTTATATAAATAAGCAGTGTGAAGAACAAGCTTGCATTTGGAAACACATGAAATTTTGTTAGTATTTGTTCATAATGTTAACTCGTTACATAATAATTTTAATGCTAAAAAACAACGTCTCTTTTGTTCCTTAAAAAAAAGAAATAACAAAAATTTAATATGTTAGCTTTTTTAATTAATGCAAAATTCTCCTGAATCGGCATAAATGTTCCTTTTTATGTCTGGTACGGAATACAGTGGATGTTATTATAATGTTAAACACCTATGCGCATGCGTGAGACTAGTCCTGCTGATGTATGGAGATACACGATCCCAACGCAATAGAATCAAATGAAGTCTTCCGTACTGGTAAGTGCGTGAAAGCAAATATAAAGACTTATTAATTTCCTTTTTATGAGAAATGGTACTGAATTCAATGATGTTATTATAATGTTAAACACCTATGCCAGGGGTTCCCAAACTTATCCAAGTCGTGGCACCCTTAAGAGAAGTAGAATTTTTTTCACGGCACCCTTGTCATATAATATCTATCTGTGGTATATTATTATGTATATTATGTATAATATATATATATATTTCATATTCGTAGGACTGTGAAGAAGAAATTAGAGAAGTAAGTGGTAAGAAAATTAATAAATTAATGCAACTTGTGTTAAAAAATCACGGAAGTACTTTAATTGTAATTAATAGGAAAACATATTAATAAAATTAATAATAAAACTACCTTCCAAATGCTCTTGATATATGTGTGTTTAGTTTTAGTGTGACAGGTGAGCCTGCTGCTCACTGCACAATTGTTCGAATTGCGGAATAAAGCTTGATACAGCTACTCTTGTTTCTTTTTTGACATTAATTTTCGAACGATATTTGCTCTTTATAACAGCAACTACTGAAAACCCAACTTCGCACAGATATGAAGTTGCAAAGGAAATGGAAACCCTTATATCTTTGGCACTTAGAATGGGATACTCCTTTTTTACAGATATTGTAACGCCACGTGTATTGTGTGGTTCTCACGCCCCACGGGCCAGCTGGATGTTTTTCGAGAATGCCATTTTCCAGTTCCCACCGTTTTTTAAAAACACGTGCAGAGTTTTGGCCTGAAGGTTAAGCCCAGGCATATCGGATTTTCAAGCAAACGTCTCCCACCATAGTCGTAAACCTGTCTTTTCCTAGCGGTAGCTATGCGACTTTGTCACTGGAATGTAATAAAGTTTCGGCGTTTAGAAGAGCTGTCAGCCGATAATCTGCCGGCCCCTCCACCCCGTCTGAAAATCCAGACATTCAGGGAGATACGCTAGAGAACGCGCCCTGTGTGGACGTGTGTGTTTTCGGCTGTGTACGTTGAAAATCTACACGGGATTTTAATTGAATATGTTGCACCGTTTAAATGTTAATTCTTTTTGTAAATAAATCTACTTGTTAAGTTTTTGTTTTAAAAAATTGGCCTTCGTTTTTGATTAGAACTCTGTCTTTCTTGGTATGGATCAATAGTTGTGAAATTTCTTCAAAATGCCTCAGAGAGTTTATCAGCCTTGTCGTGACGCCACAATATCAAAAACTCCGTCAAACCCAAACAAGCGAATTTCGCTTTCAGGCTTTTGTCCCTCGATAGCTCAATTAGATTTTCTTCCTCTTGAGAAGCGAATTCTTTTGGAGCTTCATCATGAAATGGATCTTGAATCCACACAAACTTCTCGGTTTGGTCTTCAGCGAAGTACTTTGCAAAATAGTCAGTTCGTTGTGATAGGTGCTCTGTGAAAACTGTCAGCATGCTATGTGAAAACTTTTTTCCACTACAGATCATGTACTTCTGCAATACAGAGGTCTTTTGAAGTAATAGGTCTTTTGGAGTTATATCGGAAGTATATAGTTCCTTACCAACAAATTAGATTGGAGATCATGGGCACTTCGCGGCACCCTGATCCTTCTACGCGGCACCCCAGGGTGCCGTGGCACACACTTTTGGAATCCCTGACCTATGCGCATGCGTGAGACTAGTCCTGCTGATATATGGAGATACACGATCCCAACGCAATAGAATCAAATGAAGTCCTCCGTACTGTTAGGTGCGTGAAAGCAAATATAAAAACTTATTAATTTCCTTTTTATGAGAAATGGTACTAAATTCAATGGATGTTATTATAATGTTAAACACATATGCGCACGCGTGAGACTAATCGTGCTGATATATAGGGATATAAGATCCCAACGCAATAGAATCAAATAAAGTCCTCTGCACTGGTAAGTGCGTGAAAGCAAATATAAAGGCTTATTAATATTTATTAGGTAAGACTATTAAGTAATACGTATTTATTCTCGTAAGTTTTGCAGTTTTTTACTACATTACACTAGAGAGCTAAAAAACCCGCAAAACCCTGCTTGCATGACTCTTTTTACAAGCTATGTAATTTGATAAGAATATCATGCGAAAAATGGGATGGGGTAAAAAGAAAAAAATTCTTATGAAAGTTCTGCCCAGTCTTTCGATTCCATTTCCTTCAGGTTTTCGTTTCCTTCTCTATCCTGTTGCGTGTCCATAATTTTCTGTTTTAATTTCGAAAATATTCGAATTCACTTTGTGGTTTCGCGTGTGGAAAAATGCCAGCGTTCCGCTGACATTTGATTTTTTCCACTTCACTCGACAGCCATTTGGACACGGTTAATAGTCTTTCAGGAATTATAAAAGAAAAGATGGTTTAAGTATAAAAAAAAACACCGATATTCATTCTCTTATTTAGAAAAAAATCTTTTAGTTCAGGGTGAATAAATTAATCAGAAATTTCTTTCAGAGCCCCCGATTCTTGCTGTGTTTTGTAATAAAAGAAATTGATTTAAATATCGAAGTACCAAACAGTTGTTTCATATTGTTAAAATCTCTGTTTTCTCATTTTTTGGGGGGTAATTTCTGAAATGCAGTACGGCCACATAATTTGCTTATTAACTACTGTGGCCATTCGCCGGAACAGTCACATAACAACCGAGACAAGTTGACTTCAGGAAGAAAGTAAATTTGATCCCGACAATAAAAAAATGAAACCCTAGGTGATATTTTAACTAATTTAATGAAAACATAACAATTACTTACAGAATTACACAATTTTAACAAGTATAGAGGCATGCATGAAAATATGCTGCTACCAGCTAGGAAAACATTGGATCGGCTGACAAACATCCTTTCTGAGCAAGCAGAGTTCAGAGGGTGTCGGCACGAACGCTAGTAGTTGTTTCAGTCCAAGGAGTCGGAGAGAGTTTTAGGGATTGCTTCTTACGATCCCGGTGGCTGTTTGCAAGGCCGCTTTACGCTGTTAGGGCATCATGAGAGTTTTGGGGAATCAGTTAGTGATGGTACACAGTTTGTGGGGTTACCTACACATAAGAGAGTTTTTACGTAATGATGCCCTGTTTAAACCAGTTGATTACATTACAGTTTTCGCAATTTCGCTCGTCACAAAGTATTTAGTTGAATATTGAATCAGAAGTATCACGTATGTTTTAACTAAAATACTAAAAAAAATAAAATATATGAGTACACTAGCTGAAAACCAGTACTTCGCTAAGGAGTACATTCAAATTAAATACAACGGTCAATGTATGCAATTAATGCCAAAAAAACAACAAAAATAAATATATTTATAAAGAAATCGCAACGGATAATTTTATAGACAAAATAATGTAGAAGAAAATATTCAAATTAAATCTAATAGACATACTAAAGAATATAGTACAGTTAATATAGTACAGTTTGAGAAACATTTCTTTTACTGTATTTTAATATTTTTTTGGATAATGTCCAATCGTCTGCCGCATTAGCAAGAAAAAAAAACACTTTTTTTGTCTATTTCGTTGTTATGCACGTGACGCAAAATTAGTTTAAAGTATCACAAAAAGAAAAGAAACCACTTGATCAGCACTTAATATATAAAATTCTAAAAATTAATCTTTAAAATTTCACCAAAAATCAGAAAAGGGAGGTAAAGATTCGAAAACGATTTCATTTCAAAGGAGTTTTTATGAACTTTCTCGTGATATAAATTTTATAACCCTCGGATTATTATTTTAAATGCAAACTTTAAAGAATGTTACAAAAACAGCTTAAAAATTTAATTTGAAAAAAATCTAAGAAGAATTTTTCAAAAATCTCTCTTAGTGCACCCCTACACTATAAGAAGAATCACCATGAAAATTTCAGCCCTTTAGGTCCAGCTGTTTGGTCTATGCGTTGTATGTCAGTCACTTAGTCAGTTACAGAACTGTTTTATTTATATAGATTAATAAAAATTCTGCAAAAAAAAATTTGTTTCCTCCGTAACATCGCTATTTAGCTGTCTTTTTCTTCAAGGTTTGGCGGTACGGCTAAAACAAAATCTAAGCTAAAAGAAAACGAGAAATGAACTTACATATATAAAAATAATCAATAAACAAAACCGGAAGAAATCGCGCTCTACCAAGATGCGAGTTATTATATTACATAATATAGAAATGTAGAACTCTTACACTTAAACAAAGGATATTAAACCGGGGCAAAAAAGTATTTTAAAAGATGTACAGTGCCAAATTAATAGTGTTGAAGAAGATTTAGGTCCATTCATGTATGACAGACATACGATAGACTAGTTTTGTGGTCCTAGTTTTAGTTAACAGTCCATTCTCTTTAGTCGTGATCCTCAACACAAGTGCATTGACCTCCTCTTTTGACTGAACGAGTCCAGGGACTAAATAGGAGACAACAATGCAGAGGTAAGAGATGATTGATAAAACTTATGAATCGAAAGAGTCTCAGGCACATTGGGAAATGGATAATTTTTTTCCAATAAAAGGATATTAATATACTTTATTGGTTCAATGTAAAAAAAGAACTAACTGAACATTCATAAAATGTCAATATAAGAGTTTTTCGCCCACCAATATTTCTACCAAATTCCCTTTCTCGTTTGGATTAACGCTTTTTAACAACTACCATCTTTTACAGGCAGACGCTGGTTGCTATTTAAACCCACAAACGTCTGCCCATGAATATACAAAGGATAAAATTATTAAGAGATATTTAGAAAGTTTTTTTTAAAGTTGTTGACGAACAGAAGCCTATCTTTGAATTTTCAACCCCCTACACTTTGAATTTTTAACCCCCTTGAATTTTCAACCCCCTGAATATTGCGACACTTCTTAAAAATTTTTTTTACAGATCTGATTTTCTTTACAATAAAGTATTTATTTAATGAATACTTTTAAAAAGCCTTTTTTAATACAAACAAACCGATAATTAGCCTTTGTGTGTGTGTCACAGACGAATTCAGAGTATTAGGCGGGAAAACCTCATTAACCAATAGACAGGGTAGGCGCTCGGTGGAGAGAATCCCGTAGATTATTATACAGTCACGGATTATACCCCACAACCCAGAATATCCCAGGGAAACAACAGAATACCCCAGGGATTATCCTACGTCAGTGTCGGCCATTTCCCTAGTCAGTTTTCTTTAGGAATAGAGAAATCATGAGTCGATTCTTAATAGGTAATAACCGTTTTCCCTATTAATCCCTAATCTCACAAGGTAACTTCACTTGCTTAGGTTTTACGTGCCCCGACTTTGTATTGGAGGGGGATTTTTGGATGTTTTTCGCAAACGCGGCAATAAAATCCGAGACCTGTGAAGAATTTTCCTGAACAGTAAAGAAAAAAAAACCTTACGTTCATCACTAGTTTATTTTAGAGCGTAACCATGAAAAATAAAGGAGATATCTTGTGTCTGGTGATTTCAGGTTACCGTATGTATAGGAAATGATGGAAAGTACACCAAAGTTTCGCTTCCATTGTAGCTTTTATCCATTAAAGTAGCTGCACATAAAAATTATTTGCTCTTCCCGTGATGCATGATTGTCGGTACATGTTCTTTTCCTGAACAAAAGTAACAATAATTAATATGCTAATAGCTGTAATATTTGGTAAGCGAAAAAAAACACTGTATGCAAGGATAAAAGTGACGGTAATTATGAAAGTGGCCTAAGTTAAAAATCTAGAAAAAAATGAGTTTATCAGTTATTTCGCATTGCATTCCTTTATATTACCATAATCTGAAGCAATCTTTGCAAAATTGTAAAAATTGAACTGATATATTGAGTTGGTTGTTGGGTCATTCAACAGAATTCAGTTCACGTTCAAAATAAAAAACTCTATATGAAAAATATATATGAATTAGACCAATTTACAAAAGGATCAAAGTTAAGTATCTATGTCAGTTTAATGATGAATATGCACACACAATATGTTGTATGTAATTAGTTATAAAAAACATCTTAATTTTACGGGTGGGTCATTCAGTGGTGTTGAGATTAAAATCAAAATAATTTTATATATCATCTTCAAAGCATGAAATTTTGGCAAAAATACACTTATTTTTCCTTTCCATGAATTTACATCGAGTGAACTGAAGTTTAAGATTTATAATACCACTTTCTACGGAAATAGATACACTAAATAAACAGAAAAAGTTTAATCAGGATTAAAAACGTTGTTCCTGATAATTATAATTACATTTGAAATCTTTCTTAGTCGCTACACATGAAAAATATTTGTTCTGTTGGTGTTGCATATTTGTTGATGCTTTTTCTACAAAGTATTACTTAAATTTGTAAGCTATGTGATAAATTAGCAAATGTGACAAAATTTCGTTCACGGTTTAAACTGGCTTTAAGGTATATATATGGCAACGTTGAAATGTCTGTTTTGGGGCAAAATTTCGAAATTTTCTTATTGCTCTATTTCAAAGGACAATCTTTTAGGATTCTAAAACTGCTTTACTTTTATTCGTACGATCATTGGATGACAACTTATGGCCAATTTAATAAACCGATAGCTCTATTAAAACACCGAGTGTACCATCTTGAAATGCATTTTATAGAAAACTCATTTTTCAGTTACTTTTGTAAAAGAGAAAGCTAATAATGTAAAAATTTTTTAAATATATTTCAACGAAATTTTGCAAGTGTTTTACGTAAATATGTTCTGAATTAAAAGCTAAGCTATATGTTTTAATTTAATCATTCTACATGTACCTGTACTTAAAAGTAGATAATTAAAAACAATCATTGTTTTTTTCACTTTTTTGGTATATTGCAGTAAGTTTTGGAAATATTATAAAACATTTACTTCAGAACACAGGTAAGAGGTCACAGTAGTATATGATATAAAGGAAATTAAAATATATTTAGTTAAGTTGAGTTTAGGGTATCTTGCTAAAAATTTATAAAAAAAATCCCTATATTTCAAAATGTTATAAAATTTTTACCAAAATTATATTTGTTTTCAGGATTTTATATCACATTTGAACTAACTATAGGGTCTCTGGCGTAAACACTAAATTGTGCTAAAAATTATAAAAAAAATCCCTATATTTCAAAATGTTGTGAAACTTTTACCAAAATTATATTTGTTTTCATGATTTTATATCACATTTGAACTAACTGTAGGGTCTCTGGCGTAAACACGAAGTTGCACTAAAAATTTATGAAAAATTCCCTATATTTAAAAATTTATGAAATTTTTATCAAAACTATATTTGTTTTCATGATTTTATATTACATTTGAACTAAAAATATATGTATTTAATCAGCATTGTATATAAAAGTGCTCCGAACGATTTAAATACCTTAAAAGAACAAAATTGTTAAAATTCAATATCCTTTCAGGGGTCGAGTACCTTTTAAAGACCATGAGACTCGACAAACATATACCTATATTAAATCACCAGTAGTTACTAAAATAATTTGTTAAGAAATATGAAAATTTTACTGGGAGTTAAGCACTCTTTTTTCTTTATAAATATTGCACTCTTTTTTCTTTATAAATATTGCACTCAATTTTTTCTAGCTTGAAAAGAAATTCTTTAATATTTTAAAATTTTAACCATTGTTTTTTTCATTGTTATGTGATTGCGCGCATGATATCATCAAAACAGTTGGCTAGAATACCATGAAATTTTATACACGTTCAATATAAACATGTATCATTAAAATGACGAACAATTATGTCATTCCTACCATAAAATTTGAATTACAATAAAATTTATCAATAAAATTTCTGAAATTAAAAAAAAAAATTTTTTTTAAATTTCTATGAAGAACTAAGAATTTTGATTCCAACGTTCGTTATTTTAAAGATATATTATGCATTAAATTTAAAAAATTATGTATATTCATTAATATACGGACGCAAGTCTGCGCGCAATAACATAACATTATAAAAAACAATGGTTGAAATTTTTAAAAATTAAAAAATTAACTTCGAGGTAGAAAAAATTAAGACCAATATGTATGAAGAAGAAAGTGTGTTTAACTCACAGTAAAATTTTCATATTCCTGTATAAAAGATTTTCATAACTACTGATGATTTAAAATAGGAATATCTCTGTCGAGTCTCTTAGCGTTTAAAATGAACCTAATCCTTTAAATGATTTACATACACACACGATATCTTGCTTATGACTAGCCGTAAAGTATATCATAATACCTTAAGAAATCGATCATAAGTCTGGTGAATACTTATATCATCATAATTGGCATCCTAACCAAAAGTGAATGCCAGGTCAGCAGGGCTGGCAATATGAATGCAGATCATTTACTTACATGCCCAGGACTTGATCCGGAAGCCCAAAAAAGTGAGAACTTTACCAAATTATACTGGGACGCTAGAGATATGATGAACTTTCTGTGAACTTTTAACACCTTTTATCTGACTTTGCTCACTGTTGTGCTTTATGCATCTGTTCAATGCTTAGTTCTTTGCTGTTTGTGTTGCCTGTAAATATGGATTAATTTTACAAATAAAGCCATAGGTTAAAAAAAGAAACTTATATCATCCAGGTGTTGCGAGTCTAAAATTTAGAATAACCTTCATCATCTCAAAAGAATTAAACATTTTTATAAAATATGCTCACATTATATGTTTCAATGTTCTAACATAGAGTAAATAAGTTAGTTAAAGCTGTGTAACGTTAAAGGTAAACCTTGCACTGATATATCCATTTAAAAAAAATTCCGTGTTAAATAAACTAAGAAGTTTAATCCGAAGAAAAAAAGAAATAATTCCCGATATCCGGCCAAAAATTCAAACAGAGCCGTAGCTTTCCCTCTGAAAAGTCGACCATGAAATTTATGCTCACTATAAAAGGAACGATCGAAACCAATTGAAATTTCTGTCTAGCAAAATTGCAGCATCATGCCGTTTTCCTCCATCTCGAGAGAGGTTTCAATGAGATTGAGAAAACTCGAGGAGAAGTCAGGAAATGACTCGGAAGTTATAATTAGAAAAAAGTCGGATGAGTCTTGATTAACGTCTTCATATTTTAATATCAGCAGCACAAAGCCATTTTCTAGACATTTGCTTGGCCATAAAAATTTCTTTTATTTATCGGACAAAGTCAGTGTTTTGATGAGAAGATTGTAAGAATAGAGAAAAAAATGAATAATTATTCATTTATGATATATAATTTTTTGTTTTTTTTCAGGGACTTTTTGTGGATGAGTTTTTATTACAAATGACGGAACTCATTTTCTATGAATTTTGAGGATAAAGAATTATGAAAACAACTAGCTGGTGAAAATTGAAGACTCGATAATTGTTATAAATAAAGTGCTTGTTACGTCTAATACTCTGAAAATTTTCTAAAAAGATATATTCGATGTCAGGTTTCGATTAAATAAGACATTATTTATACATTCAGCAAAGCATGAAATATTGATTAAGAGGAAAATTTCCATTAATTAAGGTGTGAGATGTTATTTGGTAATTAATATCCTTTTTAAAAACGCAACCACATTAAAAAAAGGATTAAATTACGCGAAGATGGGATGATTTATATTAGAGAAAAATAATAGTCAATTAGGAGTTTCATGCTTTAAACAGATGTAAAAAGTAGTGCTTTAAATCCCTACTTCAGTTTTCCCATAAATATCGCCCCATAAATATCGGGACCCAAGAGATGGCTGATTTTAATGTTATGATAGGATTTTTGATCTGATAACATTAAGCAAATATATATATGGTAACAGTCTGAGAGGGAAAAAGTTCTTGTTATTCAAGTTTTGCCGAAAGCATTTTGATACTTAGATCTGTTTATCTAATGCTTTTGGCTTCTGTTTTGATTTAAAATCTATCCTATCTGAGAAATGAAGGTTCTTTTACCGGTGGATTCACTTGTTTCACTTTTCTGCAACTAGAGTACTCATTGTTTGATACCTATTCCAATCTGCTGTTGATAGACTCTAAAATTTTACCATTGTTTCGACAACTTTCGACCATTGTCGATACAATGGTCGTTGTCCTAGTTTACCCCTCAGATTGCCATCTAGTCTGATATCTATGGATTAATGATACACTCTTCCTGTTGTTATTCTCATTATCTGTTTAGTTATTAAGCTCACCTGATAGCTTCAATTAGAAACGATAGTTGATTGTAAAGAACTTCGCACTTTCTAGAAACTATCCAAAAGTGAGGGACGAAATTCTAACTTCATTTAAAAAATCATAAATCTCATGTCTAATTCTATACTTACTAAACAAATGCAAGTTCTAAGTACATGTTGCCCTCACTCACGGCACTAAAAATATTACATATACGTCTTATTTGCTCGATTTCATCAATTTCAGGAGAAAATAGAGCACCCATTGAAGAAAAAGTAATTCATCTATATAGTGATTAAATAAGGTCTACGCGTGTACTACGCATATCCATTTATTTTGTGAGAATGGGATCGTAATTTAGAATTTTGTTGCACAACAGTTTTTCAATAAAGGTTAAAAATGGTGGGAAATATGTTACTTTGGATGTTACGCATCCCAAATGTCTTGGAAACTGATCGTAAAGAACTTTGTACTAAATGATTGCGACGCATGCAGAAAATAGCCAAAGAAGCGGAATCTTACAAGTTTATTCATTTTACCTCTAGGTTTTTTAAATCATAGCATTCGACAAACATGACCTATGCACTCCATTGTCAAACAATATGGAGATTTTATTTTGACTGACTGTTGACATTGTTAGCTGTTGTGATAAAGAATTCACAGTACTCTTAGAAACTAAAACTACCATAATAAAATTGATTAGGAGATGGAGAACTTCCTAAATCTTAAATCTCAGGCAGATCTTAAATCTTAAGGCAGGTGTTGTTCGCAAACCAAACACAAACAGATCTGCATACTTCACTAAATATGCTCCATAAATAATTTTAATGCGAACATAAGAACGATATTTTATTTTATGTTATCATCCAGATTACAAATCTACAAGAGTACATGCATAGGTCTGACTTAATCACCATCTAGATTAATTACTTCTGAAGAAACGAGGACAAAAGTTGCTGAGGTAGAGACATTCTTCTGCTACAAACTCCCATAAACGTAGTTTAAGAACACATGTGGTAGTGAAATTCCCCCTTATCTTTTAAAAGTGGTAATTATTTGGCACGGATTCGAATTTGAAAGAAGAGAATGGGATAGACATTTGCATTTAACTAAAACTAAGCGAAAAGTTTAGGAACTTGCAGCCCGAAATAGCGTGAGAGGTTGATTATTAGAGATTTCCTAAATTTCTTTTCCAACACAATTCTATAGAGTGGGACCAAGGAATTTAGAATTTCTGCCGAATATAATGAATGGTGTGAAAGAACG
>OU015495.1:91696959-91765231 GCA_907164885.2 Dolomedes plantarius
AAACTGCTACTATGGTTCTATTTTTTAAAACTAATTATTTTCTGTAAGAATTTGACGCATAAAAAATACTAGAAGGTTAAATGCATTTGAATTTTTGTGGTAAGTAAACTCTAAATCTCCTATGAGGTAAGAATTTTTATGAGTGCGCTGAATCTTTTGAAAAAATATTATGGAATTTTACAAAAGTAACTTTTATAAAAAATTAGTTATCCTCAAATATAGTAAAAGCTATTTTTTAAAAATAAAATCGTTTGTTTTAGCAATATAAACAGTGCAAATTGAGTAAACAAAAGATAAAAAAAAGTGTAGTTTACGAAATCGCACAGATAAAACGTCTGAATTTAAAGTTTTTGGTCAGTAAAAACATGAAAGTGACACTTAGGAATGAAAACCAGGGAATGATACGTAAGATACGCACTAGAACATATGCTCCATTCAATAAGTCATAACCATTTCGTATACCCAGAAATAATTATCGATAATTAAAATTTTAAATGTGTATAATAAATACATATTCCCACTTAAATATTACTTAGATTGTTTCGAAATGTTTCATGTTGTGTAGCAGTAAATAAAATTTTCAAAGTTTAACAGAAAAAGAAAAATTATATTTTCATACTTCGTGATAAGTAAAAATATTAATTTTATAATTACCCTATTTTTAATTATTTCATTGGAATACTGTTAGCATATTTTTTATTAATATATCTTAGAGTTAATATTATGTCATTGAAAGTAACTCATGGCTGAAAAAAAAGATATGTTATTTAACGAAATCGCAAAATTATTAATGGAAAGCTTTTTGAAGAAAGTTAAAATAATAGTATGTTTAGCACTTATAGCAGATAACATTGGCAATTAAACTGATTCAACAGATTAAAAATTCGTTTGGAAAATTTAAAATTAGGGCGACTTTACAGGTCTTTTAAAGCGCTGAGATGAGTTTTTGTTTATATAAGAGATAATAATAAATGAAGACTTTTCTTCAGTAGCCAGAAATTTCCTAAGTGGCCAGAAAAAGATAAGTATGCTTTATTTTCATGAGTGTGAAGGAAATATGGAAACATTTTTAAGTAAGCAGGAGAATGACGTCTGTTGCTAGCCCCTTTAATATAATATGCTTAATACAATTTTTCATTAAGATTAAAATAAAATTTAGATATAAATGCTTTATTTTACACAAGTATGTGTAAATGTTTGATCTGATGTTATAAGAAAATAAAAATGATTTAAATTGCTCAGGAAAAAATATAACAATTCTAAATGATGTACGTTACGTTAAAAAAATTTAAATTTCCTAAATTGCTTAAGACTGACGGAAATTACATATAAGAGTGTTACCCTAGTTATCAATTTTTTTAATAACAGTCAGTCACTTATGCGACTGGATAAGACGGCAATAAGAAAAATTATTGTGCATGGTGATATAAAGTTATGCATAAATTCAACACTAAACGCAATCATAGAAAATTATTTTAAACTTTCTCCATCAAAGCACTTTAGAAATGAATATTTGTTTTTGAAAAATTTGTTACACATCTTAGCAAAAGGATTTACTTGAAAATCAAGAAAAACACTTGGGATTTGTTATCGAACGCGTTACAAAAGAAAGATAATATTTATATATGAAACTTAAAACAAAGGAATGAACTTTTTCATGTATTTCAAACAATTTTACAAAAGAAGCTAATTAAAAACCTTTCAATAATACCAGATTCATAATGCTTAAAAATTTGGATTTAACTAGAAGTGTCCGGAGTATTATTATTATTATTAAAGTGTTAAATACAACTTTAAGTAGTGTATAGCTCGATTTTTCATGCACTAAACATATGCGTTTAAACTAATTACGTGAGATTTAAGTCACCTTTGTAGATTCTGGTTGATTGACTTCGTTATAAAGACTCTTTGTCAGCCGTTCCCAACGTTTTCATATATACTTGCCTATGAAATCAGAGGAAAAAACTTTTTTTCTCGTTACCCAAAACATTTCTTTTATAGGAACAGGAATTCGTGTACCAACAGTGAAACACGCAGCAGTGGTCGAGAACTCGGATTTTAGACTAATACCAGTTACGACAAGAAATGCATGATTCACTTACGTTGACGGGTACGTGATGCCTATAAATAAAACCCTCTTGATAAACACTTTCACGTTGTGGTCATAGATCTGTTTCTCTCTTGTTATGTACTTTCCAGCATAATTTATACAGTAAATATATGTAAAAAAAGAGAGTTTTGCTACAATTTAATTTACATTTTTACGGGGTGGTGGTGGTGGTAAATTTATCCCTGGGGATGTAGCATAAAAGCTGCTTTAAAGTGTTCTAAAAAGTGAAAATGAAAGTTTGACGAAACATCTTGAAAGGCTATGCATGTGATTTCAAACAATGCGCTGCCCCCCTCTACATTGACTTAGTTTCGCACTCTTTGCGTTCTCCTTCGTGACATTTCAACAGAATATAAGCAGATTTAGCATGATTAAATTGTGATTCCTCTAAATACGGAATAAATTCTCTTCACTGGAAGTCCTCTTCTGAGGTGAACAGCAAAGGATGAAAGGTAGCGACTCATAAAAACTTTTAGACTTCAGGACTTTGCGTGAATAATCACCGATAAGTGTATGTCTGTTGCGTTTTCTTAAGTCTGCTTCGTACAAATCCTTTTGGATTAGCTCACCTCAATATTAACCTATGGAGAAAATTTGTTTGCTATTTACAGCTACATAAATGCTTATAATCCAATAAAAATGGTATTTAAGATAGCCTGAACTTTAATGCACCTTGCAACACGATTCATTTTATAAATTTCTCTCACAAAATGAATTTGGGAGAATTTAAAACATACTACATCAGATTTTTTCCCAGAATAATTTAAATTAAAAAATATTGTTTGCATTTAAAAATAACTAAACTATCCCTAGGTGTAAATTTTTTTTCTCTGTTACGGAGTACAGTTTTAAAAATTCTTTAAGGGGATGGTGCACATTACAAAGCAATTTTTGGAATTTTTACTTCAGAGATATGGAATTTTGCATAGATTATAACTATATTTTAAATTATAACTATATATATATTAAATTATAACTATACTAGGGGCTTCTCCCCTAGGCTCGCTACGCTCACTCTTTATGCGAAGGGCTTTTCATCACTGTTGAATGATCAGCTTTAAAATTCAATTAAAAATCGAAATTTTAAGATAGAGAATTGAAATGAGATTTATATGAATAAGAAAGCTTTCAGCTTCCAGATGATATAAATTTTTTCTTTGTAAGATAAAAACTCGAGGAGCATCGATATTACATCCACATATGGGACGATATTTCTTGAAAAACTGTGTTTCATTTTTTGATGAAAATATTAGTCTGTTTTAAAATATTTTTAAACAAATGAGGTCTAGTGTGAAAGAGAAATGTCTGTAGTCTTAGATTGTAAAAAGATCAAAATTCTATGATTATTTTTTGGCGAGTTATCGTAATCTGAAGATGAAAAAGTCAATATTTTCCCCACAAAATATAAAAAAAACAAGAAAAATTAATTAAAGTCCGACGAAGATGAGACATATCTAACTTCGGTCCCCCCATTTTTCTGCATCCATTAATGTCACTCTCGACCCCATACCCCCAGTGGTTTCGGAGGAGATAGCGTGACAAGCTTTTGACAGTGGCGGCAGCGGAAGTTACTTTTTTTAGAATAGAGAAATTAAACATTTTATAAAATTTTATACGTATTTAAAAAAAATTATATTTAAAAATTTGAAATTGATATTTTTTAAATGCTCCTTGAGATCCAATTTTTAACTTCCCACTTAATTTTGCATTTATATTGCTTACAAATACATTTTGAACAGAGTTGTGGATTACTTTATACTTTCATTGAATAGTTAATTTTTAAGAAATATTTTTATGCTTGTACTCTGAATTTTCGTGAATTTTTTGTACTTTTCTACACTTAATTTAATCTTTGATAATCTGAATGATGTCGAAAGCTAAAATGGATGCATAACTTTAATTTGATGTATTAGAGCACTCTTTATTATAAATTTTATAAACTTTCGTCAAAAATTATGACGCAAAGAGCCTTTCAAAGAATTGCAAATCTGGAAATTACTCATTTTTTGAAAAATCCATTTAAAAGATGTTTTTTCCCTTACCTCTAATACTTACTTTTCCAAAGGCACAAGTTTTCATTTTACTTTTCACTACATAGTTTAAATGCATTTTATTCCAATATTTACATATTTTTAAAATATTAACACCCCGAACAAAAAAATTCTAATTTTTGTTTGATTTTTGGTAATTTGAAAGTTCACCATCCCCTTAAATCCATGTCGACAATCCTAGGGCATATTTTCTCCATAGGTTAACACTGAGGTGAGCGAATCAAATAGGGTTAGTACATGGCAGCCTTAACACAGCTGGAAGTGAAAGGTGAGGACAAATTAGTAAAATAAACCTGTTAAGGTCCTCTAAAATTAGTTTTATGATGTAAGCTTCCATCTATTGGAAAGTTTATAGTTTTATTTATTATTACTACTTTAGTGCAACTTCAAACAATAAAACTTTTATACTCGGCAAAATATCCATTAAATATGGATCCTCTGTAGTCAATAAATTGAACAATCTTTTTAGATTCTTCGAGAATTTCTGAAAATAATAGTGTGAGAGTTAATTTTAATGAACGTAAAAATAACCATATTTTAAACAAAACAATATATCTAATCAAAGAAGTTTTTATTGATATTTTACTAGTTTTATTCTGAGAACAAAACTGTAAATTGTTACTTAACACTCATTATTAATGAATACAAATAATATATTTTTATTGATTTATACAGATTTCTACTGATACCAGAGGCCATAAAAATGTAGAAATTGTTTACTGACCAGTTTTTAAATATGTAGGGTTTCTTTATAAATTTCTATTCCAATTTAAAATTTATAGTAAATCACAATTTGAAAGCTAAAATTTTATTCTCACCAATTTTTTAATTAAATATTGTAAGAGAGGATCATTTTAAATATCTTACACAAATGAGTAAAGTTTACAAAGTTCAAAACGAATTTTCAAGTATTATTTTACAGGTGAAACCTAATATTTCAAAAAAATAAATTTAACTGGACAGTGGACCTTCAAACCTAACTTTTTTTATTCAATGGATTTGCTTAAAATTTGAATATGGGATTAGTACTATAGATATGTAAAAGTGGTTAAAATTTAATGATGAAATATTAATAATTTATGAATTACGAATTATCAATTATATCAAAAATTGGCCTAATTAAAAATGTTCCATGCGCATTTCTTTCGCATATAATATGGTAATTTTTATTTACAGGATACCTTATAGAACTAACAATGAAATTTATTGCTTATTTTAAGCATTCATTAAAAATATATAGAGAAAAAATTAATAACAGTGAAAACACCCTTTATATTACGCAAAATACCTCTAAATCATCTTTTCAAATACAAAATTTAGAAATTCTGAGCTACGAAGCATAATTATTTTCAATAAGATTTATTTGATATATAGTTAAGTATATAAAACTTAAATTTCATAGCAATACGATAATTAGAAATGCGCCTGGAGCAGTTTGAATATTCGTATGACTTGAAAATTTTTATTTTGAGAAAAACACATTTAAAGTTATTGCTATTAGTAACCACATAATATCTAAATTAAATACAAATGCCTATAACTAGGAAAGTAATCACAGAAATTAAAAATTCTTTTTGCAACACATTCCTACTCGTCCGTCTTTTCACAATTCAATAAAATAAAAAAATTGAATTTTTGGAAAAATTTCACAATTTTGAAAGTCCACTGTCACCTTAAGTACAAAGTTTTCAGCCGAGGGCATTCAAGGGCACTGAAACAACGAATTGTTTTGAAAACTTGTGAGGCTACTTTCCCCCTTTCGTTTTAGTTTCGTCTAAGATTTAGGAAAAGCAAGTTCAATTACATGTGATACCCCTGAGAAGTGATTCATCAATCCGGGTGGCAATTTCGTTATAGAAAGAATATATATATCGGAGATCAGAGACTTAAAAAACAGGTCTGGTGAGTCTGGGAAGAAAAAATTACTTATTGTAACTCCATCACTATTCTTTTAGAAGATCAGACTTTGTGAAGGGCATGAAAATATTACGTAAAAAAGTTAAATTATATAAGTTATATAATGTAAGTTGTATGTAAATTATATTATGTAAGGAAAGTATGGGAATAAAGTGAGGAAAATTATGGCTAAAAAAATCCGCTTACTTACATAATGTACTTTATTTCTAGCACCCAAAGGAGTGGAGGAAACATTTGATACTTAGACTAATTAAATATTTACGCATTTATATGGTTAAACGAAATATATAATGAATTTATATCCATACATTTTAACGTTTTTTTTTGTGAAATCTTTTCGTTCTACATTAAAACTTCGTCATCAATGAAAATCGCCAAAAGAAAATCATTTTAAGTCATTAAAATGTAATCAAATAAAATGAAAAAGAAAGTTTAAAAATTAAACTAAACTGTTATTCAAAGCAGAGTAAAGCATCGGTAGCTCAAGGTAATTCCATTCACTTAGGAAAAAATGAGATTTTCACAAACAGAGTGAAATTGGTTGAAAAATAAATACTTGGAAAAAACTTCATTCTAATAAAATGCCTGCTTACAAATGCATAAAATGTATTAAATATGTATAAATATATAAGTATATTGAAAGAGTTCAGAAACAAATTACATAAAGGAAACTGATACTTTCATGTATTAAATTGGATTTTCGAGTATGATATATGAATAAAAATATCAGTAATTCTACTCTGAACCTATTTACCAAAAACGGTTTGTTCATAAAATTCATATTTTATTAAAGACCGGAATATTTTATCTGTGATACTTTTTTCAATCACTGTATGCTCCTATATATACATTTTTTTATAGGAATGCCTTCCTCTTTATATGTTATGTAATACCAACGTGTTAAAAAACCGTAAACCAAAACTTTTGTAACCGAAAATTAGTTTAAAAAATTCCAAATTTTTATCGGTCGGAATAAGCATTATGTTATAGAAGTTATTTTTTATTATTTGGATTCTATTAATCCTGAAAATTCTGGAACTTTTACATTTATAGCTGCATATTATAAAAAAAGGACACCAGTGTAGAAGCAAATAGAAATTTTAGGATGAAATCCATTTACGACGTAGTGATACGTGTTGCGGTATTGAGTTAATTGGTTTTGATGCACAATGGTCATATCTGTTAAAGTACTTGATGTTTTGAAATCAAACAAACTTATTACTATTCATTACAATCCCTCTTACTTACTTATTTAAAGCGTCTCAAAACATTTTGCAGTCTGTAAAATCTTTAACTAGCTACAAACTTATAAAACATCAATTTAGTATGATCTTTTTCTTCAGTACAAGGAAATTAAATTTTATTTTTACAATGCAGAAGACAAAGTGAAAAAAAAAGTCTCATTTATATCTTTAAACATCTCTTTTCAATATATAAGAATGTTTTGCTAACAATTTTTTAACCGCAATTTCATGATTTTAATTAATAATAATTATATAAGATATATTTAATTAAATAGTTTTATGCAAATTTATTCACACATATTTAAACGTCAAAATTAAAAACAACACACTCAAATTATACATACTGTGGCTTTAAAAGGTTGGTTTGGTTTGGTTTGGAGCGTTACGGTCAAATGTTTACTGCACGACGCTTTTGCTACGGTCAACTTTTTGCTCAGCGTAAATGTAACTAATTATTGATTTCCGAATTATTGCATTACTTCTTATTTTACAACATATACTCTTGAGTTGCCAATAAGAGATTGTTTAATCGCCTTTAAAAAGGCAGAAAAGGGAAACAATACATTTAATATACATTTTGTACTCTATTTTTTCTCAGTTCTTTGAGTTATTGATATCTATCTTCCAATTGATAGATATATACATCTTTTTGTAACATCATAAGTTTTTTCCTATCCTTCTGCTTTAAAAACGGAAATGAACTGGAACATTAGCAGATGCTCTTCTACAGCCTTCGTTAATGTACCAATATTGTATTTTCTGTTGCAATTTTAAATGAACCTACTTTCCTTAAATGAACCTACTTACCAACCACCAATAATTGTCTGTATGTTGCGTTTCCTTAAGGCTGCTGTGTATTAACCCTATTGGAGTCACTCACCTAAATGCTAATCTATGGAGAAAATGTGTTTACTATTTGCAGCTACAAAAATGGTTTTTTAAAATGATATTTTTAGATAGCCTAAACTTTTCTGTATCTTGCAACAGGATTCATTTTAAAAATTTCGCCCACCAAAGGAATTTAGGAGTGTTTGAAGTACACTATAAGAAATATATTACGAACCAACCACCGATAACTGTATGACTGTTGCGTTTTCTTAATGCTTCTGTGTACTATCCCTATTGGATTCACTCATCTAAAATGAAATCAAATGAATGTTTAAATGAAGGTATAAAGCATTTGGTGGAGTTTACTGTAACGTTACAATCTTCTATTAACTTAAATATCAGATGTTATCAATATATTTTCGTGTTAAAGCTGTTTAACAGAAATCATGGATTCGAGGTATCCTTGTGGTAGCGATCTGGCTTTCGGTGCTGAGGGTGCTCGGATCGAATCCCGACACGCGCTATTAAATACCACCTTGTCTAGCCCGTATATGGACACGTTAAATCCATAGACCGGAAAGTCCCGCTATGAGATCAGAGAGGTTGGGAGAGAGTACGATCGTCCCAGATATCGCCCTTGAGGATGCTCGATTAAAATTGAGGTGGCAACTAGCTAAGACGGACTCGACCCTTGTGTTGCTATATGAACCTGAGCCCCACATTTAAGCCCCAAACCTATATGAACCTGATCTGGAACTTCCGGCCAGCGGGCATTAGGGACGACAACAACAGAAATCAGCCGTGTACACTACTGGCGGCTGGTGAAAGTAAAATATGTCGTGGCTGCAATGTCCTCCAAGTTATCAAAATTACCTATGGAGGTTCTGGGTCAAGTGTTCTGGTCTCGTCACGATTTGGCTTAAAATTACGGGATTGGTGCTTTGGCCAAGTAGGACTCCGACCCTTGTCGTGCCAGTCAAAACAGGAGCCGCACCTTCATCGCCCATAGCCTTCGGGCTTAATCTGATGTTGCTGTCGGTCAAGTGGCATAAACAATAACAACAACAAAAAAATCATAAATCATCGCTTTCGTTAAGTTATTTTTAAGAAACTTACATCTCCTTTTTTTGTTTAAAAAGAAAGTAATATTATTTTATCTGGCTTCATAACGTTGAATAGCGATCACCAATTCAAAAACTTTACTGCATTACATAACCCCTCTCAAATTATTTGAGATATTGCGCCTGTGCTTTTCCTAAAGATGAAGATAAATAGTGACTCTGCTATCTTGGATCAACGTTATTTACTCGCTAGGGTCTCAAATTAAATGAATTGGGAAGAAAAAAACATTCAAATGTTAGTAATTATGAGAAAGTACGGATTACACAGGCACAGTGCTTCAAGTACAAAAAATTGAGACTATCGCCGATTTCTCAAGATTGTGAAAGATTGCCTACTCTTAAACATTATGAAAAAAGACGAGACTCCAAGGGAGTTATTGAGTAATGTACGGACGTTTGACATTCCCTTATAAGATTACTAAATAAACCTTTCTCATTCTTCATTGGATTGACAAATAGAGACTCATACTGACTCCGAAAGAATAATGAAGTAGGGGGTCTTTAGCCTTTGAAGATAAATATGTTTGGAACGTTTAACTGCATTATGCAAAAGATCTCCTTTTATACTATCTGGTACAGATGTTGAAGTGCGTAGGAATGATTCAATTGAGCCACAAGTGGAGTTTTTTTTAAACGGGTCAGAAATATTCAAATGGAACAGAAAAAAAAATTACTGGTTAACCTTTTGCTCAGGATTGCAACTACAAAATAACTCTGGTTTTAATTATGTAGCTAAATACATGTTTCAAATGTTTTCGTAAGTTGTCTGAATTTTTTTAGTTAGTTGAAAAGGGGCATGCTCTCATTCACATAGCTGAACTCCCGACTTGCCTGGAGGTTTTCTAACATTCCATTGTTCTCCGTATCAGACGAGACATTCTTTTGATTTTTACCATGGATTGCTAAAACACCAAGTGCTTTGTATTACATCATCAAGTATTCTTGACTTTCAGCTGCTGCAAATTATTAAAATAACAGGAAGTCTAAGTTCAAATGTTATGGGAAGTGTCAATATTTTTAAAAGCTGTATTCTGTGTAAGGCAGGAAGAGCTATGTCCAAATGAATAAGATAAAACTTCCGAGTTTTACGGCGATGAGCTAAATGAATTATATTATCAAACTAGCTGAATAGCCGTGCTTCGCTACGGAGTACATTCAAATTAAATACAATGGTCAATGTATACAGTTAATGCCAAATAATATATATTTTTATAATAAATACAACGGTCAATGCATGCAATTAATGCCAAAAAAAATATTTATAAAAAATTGTAACGGATATATTTATAAACAAAATAATGTAGAAGAAAATATTGAAATTAAATCTAATAGAACATACTAAAGATTGTACAGTGAATATAGTACAGTTTGAAGAACATTTCTTTTACTGTATTTTAATATTTTTTTTGGATAATGTCCAATTGTCTGCCGCATTAGAAGAAAAAAAAAATTGTCAATTTATTTCGTTGTTATGCACGTGACGCAAGATTAATTTAAAGTATCACAAAATGAAAAGAAACCACGTGATCATCATTTAATAAATTAAATTATAAAAAGTAATCTTTAAAAATTCACCAAAAATCAGAAAATGGAGGTAAAGATTCGAAAAAGATTTCATTTTTTAGGAATTTTTATGATCTTTCTCGTGATGTAAATTTTATAACCCTCAGATTATTATTTTAAATGTAAACTTTAAAGAATGTTACACAAACAGCTTAAAAATTTAATTTTAAAAAATCTAAGAATTTTTCAAAAATCTTTCTTTGTGCACCCCTACACTATAAGAAGAATCGCCCTGCAAAATTTAAACCCTTTAGATCCAGCGGTTCCTATAGTTTGTGCGACACATGTCAGTCAGTCAGTCATTCAGTCAGTCAGTTACAGAACTGTTTTATATACACTGGTTATCAAAAATTAAGGAAAATTCACAAAAATAGCGATTACTCAAAAAGTTATCGCTATTTTTGAATTTAATGAAACTTATACGCATTATACAACACATAGGTAGGTATAAAATAGCATAAAAAGAAATCGCCAGACAATTATGGTGTTATAGAAAATAGCATATGTATACAATGAAGAAATCGGATGCGTCCGTTTGGTATAGATAAAGTACCTTTAATATGGCGTATGATCCCCCCGAGAAGCAATACAGCACATACAGCGTTGTATGATGCTGTCAGTTATGCGGTGTATGCGTTCGGTAGGAAGTTAGAGCCAATGCTCTTGCAAAGCAGCTGAAAGCGTGGCTAGGGTCCTAGGAGGAGGATTAAGAGCAGCTATACGTCGTCCTAAAGCGTCCCAAACATGCTCGATAGGATTCAGGTTCGGTGATCGAGCTGACCACTCCATGCGCTGAATTGGTTCCTGCTCAAGATAAGCATCCACGATGCGAGCCCTGTGCGGTCTCGCGTTATCGTCCTGTAGCACGAAATCATCACCTATTGCCCCGGCATAAGGGCGCACATAAGCATCAAGGATGTCATCTCTATAGGCGTGAGCATTCACATTTCCACGGGGAAAGACATGGAGGTCTGTTCGTCCAACCAAAGAGATACCACCCCAAACACAGACACTACCTGATCAGTATGCATCTCTTTCCCGGATGTGTGATGGATGAAAACGAGTTCTAGGTTCTCTCCAAATCAAAATACGCCTACTATCGCTTTGGAGGCTAAACCTGGACTCATCTGTAAAGAGAACAGCCCTCCATTGATCACGCTTCCAGTGGTCATGTTGACGTGCCCACTGCAAACGTTCCCGCCTATGTCGTGACGTGAGCGGGACGTAAATGGCTGGTCGCCTCGCAAAAAGACCACCTTTGTGAAGCCTTCTACGCAAGGTTGACGTTGATACCAGCCTTCCAGAGCTTGCAGCGAGGGAGGATCTGCAGACGGAGCTTGAAGACGGAGGTACGGTTCTATTCCTTCGTGCGCATAATGACAAATATTGGTCATCGGCACTCGTCGTAGCGTATGTTCATGCTTGGCTGAACCTCCTGGATACCGAATCCATGGTTAGAAACTGTTGCCAAAGTCTATGAACCACAGACGGACTCACATTTAGACATCTGGCCACTTCTGTCTGACTTTGTCCTGCCTCTAGCCTCCCAATAGCTCGCCATCGCAGTTCTTCGGTCAAATGATGCCTGGAGGTTATTGTTAGAATTTGGCTATGCCAGATATCTAATCTCAGGCTCTCAGCGACAATTGATGCCTTGCTCTCAGACATGCACTTTTATGCTCCTCGCAAATGACGTATTCCGACTGCAGTGCCACTATTGTTCAGCACCTTTTACTTAACAACATATTCAAATTTTAAACAGATTGGCCTAGTTTTGAAAGTGTGGTCCTTCTTTTTGTGATTTTTCCTTAATTTTTGATAACTAGTGTATATAGAAAAAATCAACAAATACAAAACAGCAACTTCATGTACATCAACGTCTTTGATTGAAAGATTAGGGAAGTTTACCATCTGGATTGATAAACCCACAGAAAATTATTTAATGGCACACTCTAACAAATTACCACTTTGACAAATAGTACTAATATTTGTTTACAAAAGCATGTTGTTAAATTCCACAGAAATATTTGTTTGGAAGCTTTAAATATAAAGTGTCACTTGTATATTTAGTTTCCTTTTAATGCATTTTCCGTAAAATAATTTTTTATACTTTTTTTATACCCATGTATGCATTTATAAAAGTTGCTGTTGAATACTTCACTCAAAAGTTTTACCTTAACAAACTTTAATTTTTTGGTAAAGATATCTACAGTTTCGGGAATATTTACCGATTTTTCTTTTGTAGTTGCAATTCGCAGTTATGTCTTTTTGAAATATCCTTGTAGTGAAAACTTACAGAATCTTGAGAGTAGAAAATAATGAAAATTTATTTAAACTCCTTTTTCTATACTTTGTACTAGGCCCTCACTCTTAACACATGATGATGAATAAATCACAATCATGATGACGAATAAATCAAGTTGTGTATAGAAATAATTGTTGTGTTTCGTTCACATTACAGTTCCTAGACAAAACAAAAGTATCTGCATTAAAAATAATTACTGAAAGCATACTTCAGAATCGAATATTACTGATCTGAAAATATGTTCAGATGCGAATGCATGAGCACATGTGTACAGAAAGTATGTACACATTAGACTCTTTTCCCAAGGTGAAAATTCAAACAAATAACTTTTATAGTATAATAAAGAATTTTAAATTTTGTTATTTTTTTAATTATTATTTTTAATAACTGAATTTGAAATAATGATAGCCATATGTATGAGTCAAATTTATTTGAAGCAAAGGGTTTTAACTATGGTTATATATATTTATATACAGTTTAATTTATAATTAAAACACCATGATTTTAATGCAAGCAACAGTTATTAGGTTGAAACAAAATCTTTTCTAGATTTTGCCTGCGAGGTACATGAAAATATCATTTTGTTTATCCTACTTTACAAAAATTAGGAGAAAATGTATTATCTAATATTGTCCCACTATAAAAATGATAATCGAAATTTCCATCTGACGTCTTACTTTGCAAAGAAAACTTAAATTTACCAAAGTAATTAAATTCGAAAGCCGCATTCATAACCATGACTATTATTTTATGGAACGATTAAGTAACGTTAATTTGTAAATAATTAACGTTAATTTATTCAAATTAATTCAAAAGTGGACAAATTTAAGACCGTCGTTCCATTTGTATGCGGTAAGAAAGTTAGCAGTAATGATATGCAAATCCTAATTTGAAACCACAAGACAAATGTTTATGGGGAAGTATTTCACACTGTTACGTAATTAAAAATATTCTTCATATATAAAGGCAACGTCCAGCCGTAAACTAACAGGGTTGGTAGTCACATTTCGGTTAGAAAAATAGGTAGTTAGAGGCCCTTTTTAGGATATATATATATATATATATATATGGTATTTTTTGGACGATAAGACGCCCCTCAAATTTTTGGGAGGATTTAGAAAAGATAATTCTGTTTTTTTTGTTAGGTATATAAAGATATTTACAATTTCTTACTTAATAATGATAATATATATATATATATATATATATATATATATATATATATATATATATATATATATATATATATATATATATATATATATATACTAGCTGAAAACCCACACTTCGCTACGGAGTACAATCAGATTAAATACAAAGGGTCAATGTATGCAATTAATGCAAATATATATATATATATATATATATATATATATATATATATATATATATATATATATATATATATATATAATAAATACGACGTTCAATATATACAATTGATGTAGAAAAAATATATATATTTATAAAAAAATCGTAAGGGATAATTTTATAGACAAAATAATGTCCAATCGTCTGCCGCATTAGCAAGAAAAAATATTTTTTTGTCTATTTAGTTGTTACGCACGTGACGATAAATTTATTTAAAGTACCAGAAAAAGAAATCACGTGATCGACATTTAATAAATTAAATTCTAAAAATGAATCTTTAAAATTCACGAAAAATCAGACAATGGAGGTAAAGATTCGAAAAAAATTAAAGGAATTTTTAGGATCTTTCTTGTGATATAAATTTTATAACCCTCGGATTATTATTTTAAATCCAAACTTAAAAAAAAGTTACTAAAACAGCTTAAAAATTTAATTAAAAAAAATCTAAGAAGAATTTTTCAAAAATCTCTCTTAGTGCACCCCTACACTATAAGAAGAATCGCCATGCAAAATGTCAGCCCTTTAGGTCCAGCGGTTTGGTCTGTGTGTTGTATGTCAGTGAGTCAGTTACGGAACTGTTTTATATATATATATATATATATATATATATATATACAGTGGAATCTCGATCTATAGTTTTTCAAGGGATCGATTGAACAGAACGATAAATGCAGGAAAACGATAGTTCGGAGAACGACCGATCGAGATTCCACGGTATATAGCCGACGTAAGTTTCCTTGCTTGAAATAAGAATTCTGCCTCTCAAAAGATTCATCACGAAGCCATTAAACAGGAAACATATCCTTAAATGCGCACACAACAGCACACATTCACTGTACAACGGCTTATTAACTACTAACAAAGGGTATACAATTACATGTTGATTATTCGAGATCAACTACTACACTGCCGATACAAAAATAATTTCAACGAACAACATAAAAACATAACGACTTCATAATGGGTTCATAGCGGCTGGACAGAACTCCAGCTGTGTGGGAGAAAGAAAAAAGGTCACGTGGTATAATAAGCGACAAGCATTGGCTGCACGACAAAATATTCAAACTCGGGCCGTTACATATATATAATAATAAAATATTCCTTTTATCTTAATGTTACTTTTGAACCATAAGATGCACCCCAATTTTAAGTCGATTTTTATGCCAAAATGTGCGTCTTATGGTACGAAAAATACTGTATATATATATATATATATGTCAGGATTTGGTGTCAAGACAGACATCAACTCGTTTTAATTTAATAAGTTTATTAATTCCATTAACATCTAGACAAACATTCCAGCTTAGCGAACAACACGTGTAGTGATCACACACCAGGTAGTACAGAGCAAATATCAAAACCCTCATATCTCTAGTATTGTTGCCAATCCAGGACAGTAAAACGTGTCCAGCAGGTCATTCGGCGAGAAACCGGTTCCCCTACAAATTTCTGACTCTGATTCATCGGGGGTCGTACTCAAAGTGAGGAACGATTCATTAAAAATAATAATTACTAGATCTGATTCTTACTTACTTACTTACTTACACACACACACACACACACACATATATATATATATATATATATATATATATATATATATATATATTTATATATAAGACAAAGTTGAAAGTGAAAAACCAGTATAAGCTCTAAAACTACTTGCAGCCAGGATCTAATAAACATGAAAAGATAAGTATTAAATAAGTTTTAGACAGCATCTCTTCATCAGCGGTGCCGGTACTGTCTAAAAACCAATGAATTGTTTCTGATAAGTATGATCTAATCAATAAACATACTTAGACACCGTACAATCCATAAGAAACAGAAGAATTGAATAAAAAGTTGCTTAATCATAGAACACCAAGCCTGGCGCTAGACGAAGTGGAAGTTAAGAGTAGGAAACCGCAAGAAGACTGACGTCACAAACCTTGCAACCATGGAGCTAATAGAAACACAGAAGCAGACTTACTATGGAGACTGTGTTATAGGACAAATAAACCTAAATAAATTAGTGTTATTATTATTACTAAGAGTAAAATAATATTATTTAGTGTTTAATATTATTACTTAAGAATTTAATTATTATTAATTAATATTAATTTTTAGTTATTTTCCCTAATTAATCTTATTATTTTACTTGTTTTATTGAATATATATATATATATACATATAACCTTTAATATTTACTGGTAAACCAGTACGTAACTTTATAACGGAACAAGTACCAGAACGTTATGCGATGTTAAGTAACTGACAGTAAAAGTTCTGTTTGTCAACCATATGCAAAGGATTATTTAATTTTACCTTGAGTAGAGCTAGATGACATGCTTAAGATAAAAAAGCAAAATTGTTACCATAATAACTTTAAACGAGGAAAATAGTTTTCATGAACATAAAAAAATAACCATATTTTAAACAAAACAATATTTCTCATAAAGTAATTTTTTTTAGATATTTTACTCGTGATATTCCGTAAATTATTACTTAACAATCGTATTGTTATCAACCACAAACAATATATTTTTATTGATTTATATAGATTTCTACTGATACCAGAGGCCATAAAAATGTAGAAAATTTTTACTGACCAGTTTTTAAAATGCAAGATTTCCTTATAAACATCGATTAAAATTTAAAATTTATCATTTTTTGAATCGGAATAAATCATTATCGGAAAGATACAATTTTACTTTCAGTAAATTTTAAATTAAAAATTAGAATAGAATATCTCACGCCTTAAAAGTTTCGCAAAAATCCGTGTTTTCAGTTCTAGAAAACAAGATATTTTAAGATCTTTGCGGAAAAAATGGCACTTTTAGTTATCCACAAAAAAGTAAGCACTTTTATAAAAGTTTTTAAAAAAAGCGGTACGAAGTATAAGCACTTTTTAAGCACACTTTATGACACTATGAATCCTCGTATAAAATTGGGAATTATTCGCTACTGAATCCATGTCACTTTATTTTCACTTAAAAAATATCTGTATTTCAACTCAAAATAGTGGCAGGAGATTTCAGTCATAAATAATTCACCGTTGAGGTACTTTTTGCATGGTACTAAAAAAACGAAAAATGCAGGAACATTTTTACGGGTTTTTCACTACATTTCAGTGGCACTGGTTTTTATCTCCAGAGGATGATAAAATGTAAATTTATATTCGTAATTTTGATTTATTCAAAAAATTTCGCTACGATTTTTTTTTGCATTTTATAATTCATGTGTGTATCAACAAACAATGTTTTCAATTGATTTGCTGTTTTTGAAAATTTTTACTTATATTGATCTTAATTGATCACTTCTTAATTGATCAATTCACTTATATTGATCTTTTCGGCCAATATTAATATTGGCCGGAAGTTCTATATTTTCACTTATATTCATATTGATCTTTTAAATACAAAGCATGTAAGTTATGTAAATCGGGTTGACTGATATTAAATGTTATTTTTCATTTTCTCAGGATGTTTGACATATCGTTCACCATCATCAGATAAAAATGTTTCTGATATTGAAAAATATATAAAAGAAGAATCCATTTTAAAGAATGCATTTTTAGCAAAGTTAGAATATATTTACCATTGAACTGAGAAAAATGTTTGCGAATTTCTTTTTTCAAGGTCTCTTAGGCATGTAAAATTTAGAAAGTGATAAATGTAAATAATTTAAGGTCACCGAATATATATTTGCTATACAATTGAGTTTGAAATATATGTGTGTGTCTCTGAGGTAATTAATTAGAAGCTTAATTTTTAATTACTTTTTCAATATATGTCAATAGGAAATGAATATTTCTCATAATTTACGCAATTTCCAGATATATGATTTTCTTTTTTAGATTAAATTATTGTATTTTTCGGAGTCATGGTAATTAATCCCTTTTGTCCATTTTAATGAAAAATATAATTCATAAAGCGAAGAAAAAATTATTGTTGCATCTTTGAATTTCTGTGTTCTAAGTTTTTAAACGCAATTACGTTATATTTCTGAAATTTGACAAAATAGTATATCACCTTTAGTTACGAAAATTTATAATATTTTTTGCCACTGTAATAGGAAGTTTTCATGTTTAGTGCTAATGCCATTAGATTCAAACTATAACCTCAGCAATGGTCTGACTGTCAACTGGACTTTCCCAATATGTCTTCGGGACCACACTTTATTTTACTTTACTTTTTTGTTTCCTAAACTACTTTTCCTATGCATTCTGTCCCATTTCGTCCTTCGCTATACTTCCTATAGATGAAAATAACACTACAAACATTAGTAGTAGCAAGTTATATAGCTGAAATTATACAGCTAGCTTATAATTTGTCTCAACCGCCATTGTATGAAAATATGAATTACGCACGCTTTAAGTAGCGAAAAACATTCCTGAAATGACGATTTAGAAGGAGGATAAAATTACCCAGCAACAGTGCTTTAGTTCCTTGACAGCTTTTTAAAGAAAATATGACTGAATTTTTATAGGAAATATTTCTCCAGAAACATATGAGAAAGCCTAGCAGTATTGATTAATTTTTTTAAGTATTCACTAACTGATACTGCTTTTTAAAGGCAATCTGACTAACTTTTGCCTAGCGAAAATATTTCTACAGATATATGAGAAAGCTTAGCATTTTTTTACGGATATCTTTTAATTATATCCTAATTTTTACAACTTTTTAATAAAAATCTGACTGACTTTTGCTTAAAGAAAATACTTTTTGTATAGAAAGCCTTAGCAATAATTACTAGTTTTTCAGTGTAACTTTCTTTTATATAGAACCTCGTACCTTGTTGCAATACGTGAAAAATGAACAGGGAAATCCATTGAATGAGTAATGCGATTTCAGAATCAATATGCCATACACTGAATCTGATTGAGGCAGAGACAGCAATGTCATCCAACGGAAAGATTCAAAGAAAACAACTACTGTACTAGTATGATGTAGTACCAAAAAATGTTTCTTAATGGCATACTTGGATGTAGGGAAATTACAATACATTAAATTATGACAGATACTAATTTTATACTAAAATCTAAAACTTTTTCATGGAAATTTTTTTAATTACATGCAGTATTATTATTGCAAAAATAAAAGAGTTCCAGATAAAAACAACCAGGTCCAAGATATTTAAAAAAAAGAGTTTTAGAGGGGTTTTCCATTGTGGGTCACGACTAGGGTTGCCAAATGTCCCGGATTGGCCGGGATTGTCCCGGAATTGGAATCGCTGTCCCTGATCCCGGATGAATGCTAAATTGTCCCGGAATGTAGCGGAAACTATTCCAATTTTTTTCGAAATTGAAATTGACATCGTGTAAATCCGTTGAACGTTGTGACGTCATAGTAATCCGAGGTAGCGTGAACGTCACAGACTAAAATTAAAGTTTCCGCGATATTTATTTACAAGATCAATTTATATACAGATCAGGAAGTACACGGTGATGGCACAGATGGTGATTGCAATGACAAACTATGGGCAGAGTATTTCAAAAAGCATGAAAAATCGTCGAGCTGAGGAAAATTGTGCCTTTTATTTTGTCCATCCCTCCGAGTAATGCTTACCCAGAGAGAGTATTTAGTCACATAAACAGTGTGGACGAAGGCCAGGAATAACATGAATATCGACTTAGTGAAGGCGGAATTGCAAATACGACTTAATAGTGAATCGTGTGCAGAATTTAACTTTTAAATACGGACTAATAACTTTTTAAATACGGACTCACTTGCGAAAGAATTGGTGATTGCAGCAAAAAGTGATAGAAAATATTATTGGAAAAACCCATAAAAATATAACGTTAAATTTCTTATAAGATTTAAAATTTTTATTATTATTATTATTATGTAATATATATATATAATTAAGTTTCTATAATAGTTAAAAAAATATAAAAAATAAATTTAAAGAAAAACTGTATTTTAATTTTTTCATACATAAAAAGTTTCCTCAGCAAACTAGGTAATTGCTGACTGATAATGATGATGGTGTTCAGTTTTGAGCTATTTGTCCCGGAATCGTCAGAGAAAAAGTTGGCAACCCTAGTCACTACTGGTTGCAGGGGTTGCGGATTGTATGAAAAAAAATATTATATCATGTTGAATTATATAATAAAAAATATGATTTAAATTTTCTATGATCACATATTTTTAACATTTTTTATTGGATTTTTTATATGTTAAAAAAATACTGTTAAATAAGGTGTCAAACATTCCCACAGTAAAAACTCCTTCAGCAGAAGACTATACTTGATTCCACTTGCCTCTACGCATATGTGTCAGACAGGGTTTGCAAAACAGGATTTTAAAATTATTGTAATAAATTTACTTATAAAATTTTCTTTTTTATTAACTTTTTATAATTTCTAAAATTTCGTTTCTACCAAAATTTTTCGTTGGGGGGTCAACTGATTTTTTTATTTTAAGAAAGTTGGCTGCATTAATAAAAGTTTTAGCACCCCTGCTTTAAATTACTTTCTGGGAATATTTGTTATTGTATTTAGGGTGATTTAATCAGATCTTGCATAAGAATACAATAACTTTTGTAGGAATCTAAGAAAAATTTCAATAAAATTTCAATAGTAATGAATTTTAAAAAATCTTCTTTTGACAACTATCAAACGACGCTGTAAGGCACTCATAAATAAAAAGGTGGAAATGTTGAAAGGCTCTCGAGAATTATGTGTTTGATTATTTAGTATTTATTTATTTATTTATTTTTGGTTTAGAGTACTACGGTCAATTTTTGCTACATGAGGGCTAATTAGACAGGGACCTACTTCTTCAAGCGGATTCAGAATGGCTACAAACATCCATGCCAAGTTCGGGATTCGAGCCCGCAGACTCATACAGTTACAGATTTTCAGCGCCCGAACCACTTAGTTGTCGTCCGGCGTTTAGTATTTCAAAACTATATTATTTTCTGATTAGTGACGCTTTATTTAACCCAATAGTGCATTGATTACGTTTAAAACGCACTAATATGTTAAAGAAACGTACTATTGGGCACATTTATTACACATCCAATATGAAGCTTATTATAAGTATACCATATTAGGATCTTATTATAAACTCAACTCAAAGTTAGGACAAAATACAAACTTTTTTTACTTTCAATGCACATCTTTTAACACACTTCCGATAAAACATTATTTATGATACAGAATAAAGTTAAATATCGTTCAGCAGAAATGAATTCATATTTTCAGTCATTGATTTTTCCTTTTCCATGAAAGTTTCATTTCAGAATATTATTATTTCTCAAGTGACTCCGCTTGCGAGATTAAAAAAAATATATATATATACGTTTTCGAAAATATAATTTTATCGTTGGAGAAGTAAGTTGAAATCCATCTGTTGCAGTACACATTTGTAGACGAAGTTCGAATTTGAATAATTCAGCAACTTTTACTGAATTGAAAATCTCGAGGCATATTATATTTGGAATATGTTATTCAAAGGCGCATTGTTCCGAAGCTATGGAAAAAATAATGCGAAATCCCAATATGTACATAAGCGATCACCTATTGTTCATTTCCTTGCAATACAGTCGAACCTCCATTGTAACGAACTTCAAGGGACCAAAGGTTTTGTTCGCTATATCCGAACCGTTAAGAAAAATGTTAGAGTTAACAAAATGTATAACTCATTAGTTGCTATGTGTATTCAATAATGATGTATTTAAAAAAAGATAAAATCTATTAAAATGATCATTAATGAGTTAAATTGACTAAAATTGATTACATTAAACTGACACAATACTAATTAAATTAACTAAAAATGAAGACAAATGGAAATCAATTCATTTTACCTTTAATTGTTGCTCAATGCTTTGATACAGAAATAATTGGTAGTCTTCTGCTGACTTGATGACGATTTCAAAAACATTTTATGAATTTCTTTGTCCAATACATCAAATGACTCCAATATTCTTTCTTCCACTGTTTGTGTAGACAAAAACTTATTAATTATACGCATCGCTGCTGTAGCATCTGAGATGGTGGGGATTTCGTCATTTATGTGCTCCTCTTCATCAACATCTGATGCAGAATCTTCGATTTTAGGATGATTCATTTTGATTTCTTCCTCAATATCTTCATCAGTCGGATTTTCACACGTAATGACTTCATCATCACATGTTTCGAACAAATGCATGTCACAATCTGAGAATGATGAAATTTTGGGCTTTTCTATTCGCATCGCGATAGGAAAATCTTCATTATATTCTTCTTAGCATTCTTTGCTTCTTCAACATTCCTAAAAAGTTTATAAATAAAAAAAAATCAGTAGTCGACTAAAAAAAAAATTCGTTATTGCCGATTCTTAAAATTTCGGAGGTTTGCTATAAAAGGATAAATTAGCATTAAATACAATAGGAAAACGGTGGGATCAAAATTTTTGTTTCATTATATCCGTGAGTTCGTTATATACCGGGTTCGCTATAACGGGGTTCGACTGTATAATGCGTGATTGCAAAAAAATATAAAACCTAAGACTATACAATTTCTCATCAAAAGCGGAGATGGATTTAACAGTTAAATTCTTGCAAATATTCTTGAGAGGAAAATCAGCTGAAACGAGCAGTTCCGTTCGAGAGAAAATTTCATATGTATTGATTATTATAAGTCATTAAGGTGTCCGTTTTGTCCGGATGAAAGAAGTTAAGTCATTTTCAAAGATATTGTGCGTTCACCATTTAACGACGGGAAAATGCAAGACTATGAATTTTCCCCCGAGGAGTGGTCTAAAGTGCCGATTGTCCAGAGTGTCAACGTTGCAGTATGCAGTTAAAGGTTAAAGGGTTGAAAATCTGGATTAGAATAGTAGAAGGGAAAATTACTTTTTAAAAATTCCCCTTTAGTTCTTAGATGGCGCTGCTAGTTTCAAGGAGGAAAAAAGAAGTTGGGTCATCTTCAGACACAATGCGCATTCCCCGTTATTGACTGTAAATGCAACGATATGAAATTTTATCGGCGGCGGCACAATTAAAGAGCTAATTAGCCATGGTCTTCGCGTAGTAGTATAAAGCACTAGTGCGCAAACTGTGGGTTATACGAACGAATATGGGGGTCGCGGATAGTCCGAAGTAAATTTATATCATATTGAATTATTTGATTAAGAAATTGCTATAATATGCTAATAATTTCGATATTCTGCTCTTTCTAAATTTTCATATTTGCCTAGATGAAATACAAATACGTATAAATATATAAAGGATCAGTGGACGTTAAATTTTTTAAAAAACTTTTATCATAGAGAGTTGAAATTTTGTACATATATACATTTCACCATAACTAGATGGAATACCTTAACAGAAATTTCTAACCTTATTATAATTTTAAGATTTTTTTAAAAATTTAAAATTTTGAAACAAAATTTTAAAATGCTGCTTGCGACTTAATTTTTCAGACATTTCCTTGATTTTGCATTTTAGTCACATAAAACTGTGTTACAAACAAATCTGGGTATCAATTATTTAATCCCTTGAACAGTTATTTATTGAGAGTTTTTTTAACTACATCCTGATTTTGATCAAAATTTTGCCTTTTAATAAGTTATAAATCTAATTCAATTACCTTAATGAAGTCGAAGTGTAAAATGCATTCACAGTTTGTTTGTATACTGTATCAGGATCCTTCTTTATCAATTTCATGAATTTTGAACAAAAATTAAGTCGCTAGGAGCATTTCGAAAATCTAAAAACATTGAAATATCTCTTTTGAGAAAAACAGAAGTTTATTACTACACTTACTTTTAATACTTTTTTCGTAGCAGCTTCATGAATTATTTTTTAATTGAAAAGAACTTGATATGAATATTTACTTGATAAGAATATTTAGTCACATGAGATTTGCAAAAGCAAGTGCAGAAAGTAAGCGAGACATTTTTTAAAATTTTTATTATGCACGTAAATATATGCCAAAAATCTGGAATTCAGATATTTTTCAAAGAGTTTGTTAAAAAAAATTATCGCTTTTTTATATGTTTTTATTAACATTTTTCTAACTATTAAAAAATTATCTCTTTTATATATGTTTTTATTAACATTTTTCTAACTACTAAAAAAATTCGCTACTGCCAAAAAGATTTCATCGGGTGTCGAGTGATTTTTTTTAATTTAAAAGGTCGATGTCGAAAAAAGTTTGGGCACCACTGGTATAAAGTAAAAATTGTTATAATATGCTAAGGATTGAAATCTGGATTAAAACACAGTGTACTCAAGATTATTCGGGTTAATGGATGGAACGACTTGCACGAATAATCGAAATGCACGGGGAATCTGATTTCTATAAATTTTATTGTAGAGTCAAAATATTATAAAACACTTGCTTTTATATTTTATCAGTTTAATTTATGTTTGTAATTCGTAATTTTTATTTTGTTTTACCGAATTTTGATATGTTTTTTGACATCACTATGAATTGTCCTAACAGCTTCTCACTGACTCATAATTTCATTGTGATCTAACAGAGAGTAATCTAGCAAATTACGTGTTATCTAGCAAAGTATGGAAACACGGTAGCGTTGTGCTGTGTTTGATCAGATCACCCGTCTCTTCTTCACTCTCTTGATCTTCAACTTCTGCCGAGGTTGAATAATAGCAGCATTTATGATATCCGTGTCACTTGTTTGTTCAAACCTTGGTTCACGCAAATATCTCTGTAATCACTGTAGAGGATTTTCTTCATCAACACCCTAAAATCCTTTTAAGTTTGTCATAAAATAAATTAAATCGGTGTTTTCTAGGGGGAATGAGAAGTGTTATTTTAGTACAGCATCGCATCTTTTGTTAAATAAATAAAAATCTTCTTAATAAATAGAAAACTGTTATATTAAAAAATCTTTTTTTGTATGTATATCGGAAGAAAATTACAACTTTCTAATAAATTATTTTGGTATTACTTCGGATAGAAATTTCCGATTTTATTTCTGCATGTATACTTGTGGGTCACGACGCACAGAGGGGTCGTGAAAACAATGGAAGAGGTCGCGGATAGTTGAAAGTTAATTTATATCCTATTGAATTATTAAAAACTGTGCTTAAAATTTTTTCTGACTTATGTTTAAATATTTTACTTTTTTTGCATGGTTAAAAAATATACGTGAAAAAATATATATGATAATGTATATGAATGTTTATGAAATATATATGAAATGTATATGAAATATATATGAAAAAATATATATGAAAATGTGTTAAAAATATGTATGATATTATTACGAGGGGGAGTCCGAAAATAAGTTTCCCTTGGCGACTGTGGACATAGGTGTGAATGAAAGACAAAAAATATGAGACACTAAAGATAAGACGTAACTTTATTTTTCCACATAAGTACCAAGCACGTTGAGACATTTGTCATACCGCTCTATAAGCTTCAAAAAGCCCTTAAGGAAAAAATCAGGGCTCTGCATACGGAAGAAGCGTTTAACAGCTTGTGTGACTTCAGCATTGCTTTCAAAGCCGGAAACAAATGGAAGTCACTGGTTGCGAGATCAGGTATGTATGGCGGTTGGTCAGGGCGCTCCCAACCAAGATTTGCAATATGGTTTTGCGTTGCTGTCGCCGAGTGGGATCTCGCATTGTCTTCCAACAACAGAACACCAGATGTGAGAAGGCCAGGCTGCTTTTTCCGAATAGCCTCCATCAATTTTGACCGGGTGTGACAGTATCGCCTAGCATTGATGGTTCCAACCTCCAAAAAGTCCAGCAATAAAACTGCTTTAAAGAAGAATCTCGGCGTAAGGCGCTTTGGAAGCAATGCTGAAGTCACACAAGCCGTTAAACGCTTCTTCCGTATGCAGAGCCCTGATTTTTTCCTGCAGGGCTTTTTGAAGCTCATGAAGCGGTATGACAAATGTCTCAACGTACTTGGTACTTATGTGGAAAAATAAAATTACGTCTTACCTTTAGTGTCTCATTATATTTTTTGTCTTTCATACACACCTATGTCCACATTCGCCAGGGGAAACTTATTTTCGGACTATCCCTCGTAAATAAGTTGTCAAACAGTCTTACTATAAAAATTCCATCAGCAAAAATATATTTATTCTTTTTTTTGACTAAATTAAAAAGGTATAATAAATAGGTTTCGATTGAATTTTTTTTTCTAAATGTATAACCCTTTTAGGCCCAATAATTCAATCCGAATCGGAACTTTAAGAAACATTTATTTACAAAACCGAAGTGTTTTAGTTTTATATAGATAAATAAAGTTTATAATGTTCAGTTTCTAATATAAATCTTATAATTTTACAACCATGGTCTTTTTTAAATTTTTTTTAATTCCTTGTAGTTATTATGCAAAGTAAATATAAACCCGAAATCTACAGGTCATTGATTTTTTAAAATAGTTCGCCATGGTGAATGTTGAATAAAAATATTTTTGTTACGATTTTAAATCATACTTTACTATTAAAACATATTATGATAAATGTCAAAATAGAAAGCTTAAGTAACACCACATATAAATAAATTGTTGAACTTAAAACGAACAGTACATTCTAAATGAGAAAAGAAAATGACACTAATAATAAACTTAATTATGTGATTGACGTTATACAATCTTATTTATTGCAACAACAGCTGAGTTTCAGATAGAAAAACAGAACAATTCATCATTGGTAACATAATATTGTATATTTGTTTCTCCTGGTTTTTATGGTACAATTAACTTCTCGTCATCATTAATTTTCAAAATGCCAAAACGTTTTAATTGTCTGTAATCCAAAGGTGTACTGCACTTAGTTTTAGCAGAAATCACTTCAGAAAGTATTCTAGAGTACTTTTCTTGAGAGCTTTTAAAGACTTTCTGAGAGCATTTAAAGTACTTTTTAGAAGTTTCTCGTTTCGACATCCACCAGAGCATATCTGTGCATGTCGACATACACCGGTGATGGTCTGAAAGTATAAGAATATAACCAAATATTCAGTCTTTCACCGACGTATTTGGTATGTGTTGACATTCACCGGAGAATGTCGACATTCTCCAATTTCGGTCTTTCACGGTAACATATATATGTATCTATATATATATGTACGTATGTATACATATACATATATGTATGTCAAAATTTTGATGCATTTTTTTTTTTTGGGGGGGGGGGTGGGTTTAACTGTTTACTGCTTGTTCAAGCGATACAGACTGGGTTTGGCGTTCTGCCAAAATTATATCTCGCGAGATACGGAAGGACGGTTTTAGCGTCTGAAATTTTGCTTTTCGGAGGACCGTTATGGAGGAACGTATTCCTACGTCAAAATTGGCTACTACCAAAAATTTTCATAGGGCTCAACATATTTTTTATTCTATGAAAATGAGTCGCGGGCGAAAAAAAGTTTTCACCCCACTGTTGTATTAGATGTGTATATATGGCATTTGAAAATTCCCCTTTTTTCCAAATTAGAAGCCCGCGTATACTACTTTATGTGTATTTTACTATTTAATATAAAAAGATTTCAAATACAAATATTTTGACGTTATTTAAAATACATAGAAATTCAATTTTACATGATTTTTCAAAGTTTCAGTAAGATAATAATTGGCTTTCCTTCACTAACAAAGGAAGAAACAAAAATTCAATGAAAGATGTTGTCGTGCAATATTATCTTTGTTCTGTCATTCTGTTTATTTGTTATTAATATTAAACAAAATGATACGGACGCAAATATCACATTGAAGTAAAAATTTGGAAAAACAAAGAGACGCTGCTGGGACAAAAATGTGTAAAAATATATCACATCTAAAATATTTATAAAAAAATACTTATAAAATCTAAGTTATAAAGTACTTAACTCATTTACATAATGCTCAATAAAAATTTAGTCAAATTAAATAGGAAGTAATACGGAAATATATGTCTAGAATTAAATGGAGAATTTTTTTCAAAATGAAGTGAATCCTACAAAAAATTTAAATTGAGCAAGTTGTGAAAGAAAGGACACTGATTTTAAATTACACGGGATGTCTTGAATATGTAGTATTTTAAGTTTCACTTATGTATTAAGAGATTTTTCAAGATAATCTATATAATATTTAATCTCGAGTTTTGTATACAAATAATTCACATACGTAGAAATACACGAACGAAAAAAAAATTCTTTCAAATGGAGCCACGAGAATCCGATAAAAAGATATATTTATTTATGTTTTATGAGTATTCATAATTGAATTAAGACAAAAGTAATTTCAAATTTAAATGCTGTCATATGCCTTATGAAAGAGGACGGCTAAACTCTTCCATTTAAAGGAGAATGGTTAATCTATATATATAAAACAGTTCCGTATCTGACTGATTGACTGACAGATAACGCACAGACCAAACCGCTGGACCTAAAGGGCTGATATTTTGCATGGCGATTCTTCTTATAGTATAGGGGTGCTCTAAGAATGATTTTTGAAAAATTCTTCTTAGATATTTTTAAATTAAATTTTTAAGCTGTTTTTGAAATATTTTTTAAAGTTTGCTTTTAAAATAATAATCTGAGGGTTATAAAATTTATATCACGAGAAAGATCATAAAATTTCCTTTTAAATAAATCTTTTTCAAATCTTTACCTCCCTTTTCTGATTTTTGGGAAATTTTTAAAGATTAATTTTTAGAATTCAATTTATTAAATGCTGTTCAAATGGTTTCTTTTCTTTTCGTGATACTTTAAATTAATTTTACGTTGCATGTTTAACAACAAAATAAATCGACAAAAGAAATATTAAAATACGGTAAAAGAAAAAATTCAAGCACTAGACTAATTGAGATAGAAGTTTTTTAAGAATTCAATTCAAATTAGTATGTTTTATGGTTACAAATTGATTGCATACATTGACCGTTGTATTTAATTTGAATATTTTCTTTTACATTATTTTGTCTATTAAAATATCCGTTCCGATTTTTTTATAAATACATTTTTTTGGCATGAGTTGCATACATTGGCCGTTGTATTTATTAGATATATATATATATATATATATATATATATATATATATATATATATATTTTTTTTTTGCATTAATTGCATACATTGACGGTTGAATTTAATTTGAATGTACTCCGTAGCGAAGCACGGATATTCAGATAGTTTGATAATATATCTCTAAGCCAAATAAAAGAAAGCAAAATGATCGACTTCTTCTGAATAATGACACATCACCCCTAAATATAACCATGAAAAAAATTTGGTGTCGGAGAAGTTTTACCGCCAAACAGAAAGGAATAATTACCCGGGATTCATAATAAAAAGAAAGAAGTAAAATATTAAATTACTAATCTGAAAGTAAACATTTTCTTGGATTGTTTAGTCAGGTTATTTACATTCGATAACGTATATAACTTTTAGCGTTTCAAAACATGACGGATCGTATAAAAAAATCTTGAAATATAAACATTCATCTCAATTATATATATATATATATATATATATATACACTCATGGACAAAAAAATTAGCGCACCAAGAAGGAGTTGTCAAAATGAAACGAAATTTTACATACGTAATGACTACTTTGATATAAGTAAATGATAAGAAAATCAAAGAAAAAGGATAATTTATTTCAGAGATAAAGGCAAAAGAACGGAGGAGTTAATACTCCGTTGGACCCCCTATAGCGCGAATGCACGATGCGATACGATCGGGCATTGAGTCATACAAGTTCTGTATGATGTCTTGAGACATTTCGTTCCATATTTTCTGTAACCTTGCCTCTAGTTCGTTCAAACTCGTGGGATGCCCAACTCGTCGTCCCAAATGATCCCAGATATGCTCGATTGGAGACAAATCTGGGGATCAGGCAGGCCAAGGAAGGGTAGTAACAGTGCGGAGACAGTCTTGTGACACCCTTGCCGTATGAGGCCGAACTTTGTCTTGTTGAAAAATGGCTCCTGGGAGCCGTTGCATGAGTGGCAACACATGTGGTTGCAGGATTTCATGAACATACCGCTGGGCTGTCATGGTGCCACGGAACAATACTAGGGGTGACCGTGTATTGTAGGCAATGGCATCCCATACCATCACACCAGCTGTAGGAGCGATGTGTCGCAAAGGCGATGTGTCAGCAAAGGCAGGATTGAAGCGTTCACCACGGGCTCTCCACACACGAACACGATTGTCATCACTGCCGAGATTGAATCTGGATTCGTCGCTAAAAACGACCTGGTTCCATTCCGCTGCAGTCCAGTTTCCTCGTGCGCGGCAAAACTCCAAACGGAGGCGTCGATGGGTGGGCGTCAAGGGCAGCACACGTAATGGGCGCCGCGATACCAACTGTCCTTCACCCAGGCGCCTTCGTATGGTTCGAGAAGACACAGAGGCCCCTAGTGAAGGTGCTACCTGTGCCTGGATGGTACCTGTGCCTGGATGAAGCAGTTGGCTGTACGCGTGCATTTCTTACGATGTGGTGGTCTTCTCGACGACTGGTTTGTCGAGGGCGTCCTGAGCCTGGTCTTCGTGTACATGACATCTCTCGGGTCCACTGGTCCCAACACCTCCTCACAACACAATCACAGCGGCCTAATTGACGAGCTACTCGCCTAGCTGACCCTCCAGCTTCCATCATCCCGACGATTCTCCCCCTCTCGAACTGCGACAACTGCTTATATTGTCTTCGAACACGGCGTAATGGCATGTCTGTCTCAGCTCTTCCTTTGTAAATGATTCAGCACACTCAAACAAGCTTTGGTTACCCGTTTTATACTCAACAGAGTACGATGTTCAACGCCCTCTACCGGCTATACGTAATGCGCAATCACGCTGCATTTCTAATCATTTGCATATCTCCCCGACATGTACCTTCATTGCAAGTTTCGTTACGATCCCGCAATTATTTCTTGGTGCGCTAATTTTTTTGTCCATGAGTATATATATATATATATATATATATATATATATATATATATATATATATAGACATACATACATACGCACACACACACACACACACACATATACAGTGGCGTCAAAAAGTCCTGAACCCACTTATTTTTTTGCCTAATTTTTATGTTTGACTTAATTTTTCGCTATAAAATTATCGTACTACCTTAACTATTGTTATTGATTCTAATGTTATTTTTCCTGTTGATTTCAAATCTGTTTGTAGAATTTTTGAAAAGTAAATAGTTTCATTGATATTTAAAAAAACCGTGATAAGACACTGTAATAATGGGTCACTGTAATAATGAGTGACTGTTTTTTCAAGCAGCATGTTTTAGTGTATTGAAAGCGGTTATGTGTTGCAATTTGAAGTTCGTGTTTGGGAAATATTGTAATTATGGGTAAATTTTCATTTCTGCCTGATAATAAAAGGTACAAAATAATACTTTTGAAGAAAGAAGGTTATTCTATGCGCCAAATTGCTGCTAAAGTACCATATGGTCTTTCTACTGTCGTGAGAATGTTGAAAAGATATTCTGAAACACATTCTATTGCGTACAGGGAGCGTTCTGGACGACCGAGAGAAACAACTTTACGTGAAGACAGGATATTGCACAGGATTTTCCTTTCAAACAGAAAGATAAATCCCTGCAAATTTTGAAAGAACGGACTTTGACATCGAACATGAATTTGTGCCCAAGAAATGTGAGAGGAAAACTGCTGGAAATTGGATTACAAGGCTGCAAAGCTCGCCCAAAACCATTACTGACCGACTTTCAAAGCAAGAGGAGATTGGTGTGGGCAAGGGATCTTTCATTACGGACTATTAAAGTCTGGGAAAAGGTAATATTTAATGATGAAAGTCAGTTTTGTATTTCTGATAGCCAAAGTAGTGCCTATATAAGAAGACACACTCATGAAGAATTCAGTCCTCAGTGTCTGAAGCCCACAGTAAAGCACCCGACGAAAGTGATGATATGAGGCTGTATGTCTTTTCGTGGTGTTGGAAGACTTCACATCGCGAGAGGAACAGTGAGAACCAAGGATTACATTGAAATACTACAAAATATATTGCTACCAACATCGGGAGATCTTTTTGGGGATCGACATGGATTTTTCAGTACGATAATGCTCCATGTCACCATACAAAGGTCGTCTAGAAATGGTTCGAAGACAATACTGGATATAGGATGAACTGGCCAGGACAGTCTCCGGAACCTATGGCATGAAATCAGTTATGATATTTCAAAGAAAAAACCTTCAAACAAACGTGAGTTAATTGAAGCTTTAATATTTTCCTTCAACCATGTTGTCACGAAAAAACTTCTGAAATTGGTGCACTCCATGCCAAAAAAGATCTAAAGCCGTAATTAAAACAAACGTCTGGCCCATAAAATATTGATGCTCAAAAATGTAACAAGCAAATTTTCAAAATACATATTAAATGTACCGTATTTGTAAATTTTTGTGTTATTTTACTACGTATATTATGTTATTCTATATTGTGTTACTCTGTACATACTACACATTCATGTGTTCAGGCAGCTGTACCACAAAAAATACTTACGGCATTAAAAAACTAGTAACAGATTTGAAATCAGCATGAAGAAATTCATTAGGATCAATAACAATAGTTAAGATAGTATGATAATTTCATAATGAACAATTAAGTCGAACACAAAAATAAGGCAAAAAAATGAGTGTGTTCAGGACTTTTTGCCACCACTATATATATATATATATATATATATATATATATATATATATATATATATATATATATATATATATATATATATATATATATATTCCAATAGGCACAATTAAAAAGTGCTTGAGGTCCTTCATCAAGAAGTTCTATGCAGAGCTTTAAGATTCATAGAAAATTTCGTGACCTAAGTTGCACCATGGAATTGAAAACATTTTAGGCTGATGAAGACTGAAAGATATTCGCTCTCCCATACATCTAAATATATCGCGGTATCAGTCTGTCAGTTAGTCATTTATCCGGTGAAAGAGCTTGTTAGTCTTCAGCTGGATTTTCTCCCGAAGTATTTAGAATTATGATGAGCGAAAAAAAAAAAATTCTTTACGAATATGAGTCAACGGAAAACAGCAAGGGAAGGGTAGTGTTTTCAAGCACTGAAAAGCGGCTTCCATGATTTTTTAGGGGAAAGTTTTCATTCTAAATATCGCTTCTTTTACGGTGAAATGTTTTAAGAAAGACTATATGTTTTTTTCGCATTCCAATTTAAAAATAATCACGCAGCGACCACCTGCCAAGAATAGGAATTGGATTTACGACCCCAAGACTTAAACGTGAACAATAAGAAAAGAATGTCTACCCACAGTTGCGTGTTAGGCATTTATGTGTCGTTCTTAGAAAGTTTTTTAAAAACTATTTCGAAGCGAGATGGTTAAAGGCCATGAATAGCCCCAGGGGAGAGGGCACTCATGACCGGTGTACAAAAAGCAAATGCTTATCCGCTGACTTTATTTCGGTGATGCTATTTTATTTCGTTTTATGACTGTCGTTGATTTTAAATTCATATCGGTTTCGTACACCACTAAAGTCCCCCGTCCGAGGAATAGAGGCTTGAGTCGTTTGAAATGCTCCCCGTAGAAAATGTTCAAAGGGTCCAAATGATTAGACAAACAAACAACTTTAATTTAAATATTTAACAGATTCGTGTTTGTGAGTTAAAGGAATACTAGAAACAGGTTCGACCCCCATTTGATTGTAAATAATTTTCGAGAATTCACCAAGCATAGCTCCACCGCTTACAGTGCCACACTTGAAGCTGAGCGGGTAGTCACCGGATAGCGTATACAGGGTTAATACATAATAAGAAATGACTTCACTTAAAAATATTACTACACAATACTAACAGCATTTAGCAATAAAACTATGAACACACAAAGCCCATAAAAATTTATGAACCTCACTAAGCAATAAAACTATAAGTTACTTACAAACTTCATTCTGCAAAAGAAGACTCAATCAAAGCTATATTCCTAAAGGTCCGCCAACCTCCTTAAAAATGACGTTGAGCGTATTGTAACGACCGACCGTCAGGAGTTGAAATCAAACCTAGACATGGAACAAAGGATCTTAACTCTAAAATAATTACAGCGTGTAAGGGAATATAATTTCTTGAATATCATACATTACAACCACAAAAAATATTGCACACAACTACCACGATTGCATTGATATAAGTTCCTTGTGTTTACTGTTAGCCAGTTGAATACAGGCCAGTTTGTCCTTGGCAATTTTTTAAGTCTCAGTGCACAAAATGTTGATGAATTTATAGTATAATCGACATATTCTTCTCTATTTAGAATCATTATGACGGCTCCTTACCATTAAAGAATTTTCAGACAAGAGAATTCATCACATCCTATTACCTAAAAATTTTTTTCATTGCTCTTAACCTGATGCATAAAGTACTTTTATGTTCAGAGCAACTTTTGCTTACTATCACCTTTCAACTTTGCCCTGACAAGTAACAAACTAATTCCAAGTTCTTCAGAAATTTTCTAAAATGGTACGCAAATGTGACGTGCTTCTTTCTACTGTAGCCTCAGATGGAATTAATTTATCTTTGTATGTCTGATATACAAAGTCCTCTGTTTTCCTATACAAATACTGTCTCTTTCTCTTCCGATGTAATTGAAAATTCTCTACTCTTTTTACCATCAATCCTCTAAGTCGACGTTAACACTGTTACCAAAGATATGGCTTACTATATGAACAATAATTCTATTAAACAGACACGTTAACTAGCTTATTAACAAAGGTGAGTTTTAAGCTTATGCTTTTTGGACTTCTGCAAGACACTGACACGTGTTAATACAGCAAGCATTCGAGTTTGAAATTTTACATGTAAGCCGTTGTTTATGTATAGTATCATGTCAGTGAAAAAAAACTCTATATTTAAAAAGTAAAGAGATCTAATTTAAGCATCTGAATAAGACTTAAATACATCAGCCTGGAGTTGATAATGATAAAGATTTATTTCAATTTATATCAGAAGAATGGTACCTTATTCGCAATACGCAAATATACTAAGTTAAGGTGTCAAGTGATACGTATGAAGTATTTTCTTATCTATCAGGTGTCTGGGGGCATTTTCTGAGGAGAAATCGTATTTTTAACTTCCAAAATATGATGTCGTATCTGAAACAAGAATCTGCTTTTCTTGCATATCTTTTAGACATTACTATAGGAATGTAAAAATAATATGAAACAATACGAGACAGAAAAGAATTCTCAAAGGGAAATCGAAATAAATTTCTTTTCTTAAAGTAGGCTGATCTGTAGATCTCGTGAAATTTTCCGCAGCACATTCTACAAAAGCATTATAAAACCATGAAACTAAGCATTTTACGACATTTTTACACATTCGCAATTTCTTTACACCACTGTGTTTTTAATTTACCTTAGCGAGAAATTTAGAGCGAAGCTTTTTCTGCAAAACACTAAAATATAAGCGATTATGTGGAATTATGCCGCACCGCTAGTTTTAAAATCCATCGATTTAAGGAAGTTTACTCTAGAGATTATCGTGTTTACATAAGTAAAAATTTCCGCTGAATGGAATTCTTTAATGTATTAAAATTTTGCTCCCCAAAGGAAAGAATTTATCCTAACCTGCGCTTCTTTCTCAATCAAAGTCTTATACATAGTTACATTGTTTTGAAATATATGGAATTTAACTTATTCCTTTTCCGCCAGAATTTATGGAGGTTCATATTTTGAAATCAAAGAGAAGCATAAAATAACTTTCAAATATATTTGTTTTCAAATTCTCTTTCAAAGGCTTTTCTTTTCGTACTTTCGTTATACACTGAAGATCCAGAAAAACTGATACGCTTGTCTAATATCGTATAAGGCCTCCACGATTACGCAGAAGTGCCGGAACACGACGTTGCATTGACTCGACTAATGTCTGAAGGTATCCTGGAGGCCATGAATCCTTCAAGACAGTTCCGAAATCCATAGGAGTGCGAGGGGCTAGAGATCTCTTCTGAACGGAACGTTGCAAGTTATCTCAGATATGCTTAATAATGTTCATGTCTGGGGATTTAGGTGCACAATGGAAGTGTCTAAAGTCAGAAGAGTGATCCTGGAGCCACTCGGTAGCAACTCTCGACGTGGGGGGGGGGTGTCGCATTGTCTTTCTGGAATTGTCCAAGTCCGTCGGAATGCACAATGGACATGAATGGGTGTAGATGATCGGACATAATGCTTATGTACCCGTCACCTGTCATAGTATTCTCTAGATGTATCAGGGGTGTAAGAGTAAAATAAGGCTTCTTCTTTGAATTTACATATACAAAGATTCCAATTCGAAAGTTTAATTTTTAACATCAATTATAAGAATAAACCTTCATACATTTAGAACACTAACGAACTTGCTTCTTATACATACATTATAGAACACATTAAAAATATTGCTACAGACACAAAACACAACTTCACATAAACAATACACAGAAAAAACCGTCTCTATGGTAACCCGCTTGCTTGGTTTATATACCTAGTAAAATCGCAAAATTGCGTCCTCTTTAGTATTCAAATTTTAACAAGGGGTCCCATATCATGCCAACTGCACATGCCCCATACCATCACAGAGGCTCCACCAGCTTGAACAGTCCCCCGTTCACATGTACGATTCCTGGATTCATGAGGTTGCCTCCATACACGTACTAGTCCATTCGTCTTATACAATTGGAAACGAGACTCGTCAGACCAGACAACGTGTTTCCAGTCATCAGCAGTGCAATGGAGGTGTTGGTGGGCCCAGACAAGTCGTAAAGCTTTGCGCCGTGCAGTCAACAACTGTACACGAGTGGGCTTGCGGCTCCGTAAGCCCATATCAATGACGTTCCGTTGAACAGTTCAAACGCTGACACTTGTTGACGCCCCAGCATTGAAATCCGCAGCAATTTTAGGAAGTGTTGCACGTCTATCCAGTTTAAAGATTCTCGTTAGTCGTCCACGGTCCCGTTCATTGGAGGTCTTTTTCCGGCATCACCGATGTCGGAGATTTGATGTTTTACCGGATACCCGATATTCACGGTACACTCGTGAAATGGTCGTGTGCGGAAATACAAATTGCATCGCTACTTCGGAGATGCTATGTCTTATCTCTCGTGTGCCGATTATAACGTCACGTTCAAAGTCACATAAATCGGGATAACCTGCCATTGTAGCTACAGGAACCGATCTAACAGCTTCACCAGATGACTATTGATATATATAGGCACTGCCGACCGTACCGCGTTACTCTGAGTGGTTGCATATCTCCGTTATTTGCATACGCACACCTGTACCAGTTTTTTGGCTCTTCCAGTGTACAATGAGTATTGCATATCCATTATTAACTATGCAAATGTGGCGCAGATAAATTGGAAGCTCAAATTCAATTGAGACCAATTTTTTTTGTTCGGTAGCTGACTCTTCGTAAAGTACAAAATATGAAAATATACATAAATGAGCTTTGCGTATACTTTCGCCTTATTTAAAACATTACCTATCGTATTATTTTTGTAAACAGTTTTTTCCCTGGAGGTTTAACTGCCGAGTAAGTTAAACACTTTGCCGTTCAAGGTTACATCCCACGTGGACTTATTTTGTTTCAGCTTCTTTTCCACCCCCAACTTCCTTGTTACGTGGAACAAACTGAAGTCCGAGGGAATTTAGAACTTGTTTACTAAAGAATGAGTAACACGAAGCTATTCTGAGATCCCCTGAAATTTGAAGGACAGCAACTCCAACTATCTATAAATTGGCGGTTAATATAAACACTGACGGGTCACACCTATTTTGAGAGACCCACTACTGGCATGGATGTTTGTAGCCGTTCGGAATCAGCTTCAAGCAGAACGTCCTGGTTTTTTTGCCCTCATGTACATAAATAAAAAATGATTGTACGGCTATGAACCAAACCAAACCACACCTATTTTGACACAGATGTAGATCACTAAGTCAATTTCCTAACTATGGTAATTTTAGCTTAATGATCCATAAGCTAGAAGTTATATGAACAAGCTTAAAGCAAATGCCTATACAGGGTGTCTAAAAAAATCTTGACAGTTTTTAAAAATTTATATAAAAAAAAGTATACAAGGTAGGAACTGGAAATTCACAGATGGGTTACCGCATATATTAGTGTTTTTTTCTGTGTCAAAAAAGTTCAACAGTGGGCGCTAGTTGTTCCGTGAAAGCGTAAGTTGTAAAATGGCTATAAAAGTTTTGCTGTCCCCCAAATTTCTTATTTACATCCCAAAATCATTTGGCAACAAGACGGTGCACCGCCTCATTGGGGTATGATTGTACGAGACTTTTTAAACGATGAATTTCCAAGCAGGTGGATTGGCCGACATGGTCCCATCCAATGGCCACCTCAATCTCCAGACATTACACCCCTTGCCCCTTTTTTTTTTCTTTGACAAAGACAAAGTTTATTCAACAAAAGTGGACAGTCTTAAAGAACTAAAAAACGCATAATTACTGCAATTTTATGTGTTACGGAATCCATTTTGGAACGCCCATGGGCTGAAATGGATTACCGACTGGATATTCTCCCTGCTACAAAAGGAGCACATATTGAAATTTATTCAATATACTAAAAAAACTGTAATATATAAGGTAACACGTATGTGAATTTCTAGTTCCTATCATGAGGTTTTTTTTATGTATAAATTTTTAAAATGTGTAAAGGTTTTTTGAGACACCCTGTATTTTTTATAAACTTTTGAGCACTATCATAAAATATAGTTCCTAGAGGATTTTATACCCACTTTTGCTAATGAAATGCATTTGGCAAGTTCCTGCCGTATCTTGTAAATACCAAGTATTTTCGTCGAAAAAGACGTTGGACGCAAGTCATAGAACGTTTTGTCTTTGGAGTAAACTTTCAAGTGCAAATTTAAACAATAAGAAGATTAACATAGCTATGAAACAGATGATAACTGGATCAAAGAACATATACCCTCACTAAATTACCTAATTGCATTAAACACTAAATGCCCAAAAGTATGCCTAACAAAACAACTGACGGGAAATGAAATCTGTAATATTTTGTTGATCTGTCAGACAAACATTTCTCAATCCCGAGTAAATGCAATCAGTGAAACCTTTAAAGAGCTTAAAACTTTATTTCTGTCAAACCTCAAAGATCTCCAAACGGGAATTTCGCAAATATTTTCGCCGTTCGTTGGTAAATATTTTCTAAACCTAAAAAGAGAGTTGAAAAATAATTCTCTATTCATATATATATATCTCGATTTTTGAAGTACTAACATAGTTAAAGCTAGTGGAGCAAGTTATACTGTATTGTATTAAAAAATACTTTTACTTTTACCATACTAACAAATTTTACGCATACGAACGTCAACAATTCGTAAGAATGACATCAAAAGTTGCGAGTAGCACTGTGCAAAATCTAGGAATGTACATCACATGACTTGAGTGAAGATTTCGTTTTGAGTATCCTGCAAAAAGTATGTTCTAGGGGTGAATTAAAAATTTCTTTTGCACTGAGTTAGGCAAAAAAACTTAAGTAAAATTTATGTTAATCTGACGTCTTGTAATATAGGTTATTTATCGTTATTTTCCATTAAACCGTTCTTTGAATTTGAAAATTTACTAATAACTCTGAAAAACATGTACTTTGTGACTGCAGGGGTAACTTTGTGGCACACAGTAGTTTTTTCGTATTTCGGCAATTGCGCCGCGTCCGTCATAGCTGGAAGAAAAAGCACAGCACAAACTGCTTGTCCGATAGATACACCTAATGGCCAGTGTCCGAAGCTTCTGCGCGCCATTTGTCTTCGCTGGCAAATGTATTGTTCAAAGCTGTTTTCAAGTTATTGACTCAAACTTCGGAAACTTTGTGTGCTGAAGGCTAACACCCTGTACAACCAACTACCACAGGTAATTATTTTTTATTGTCAATATGTTGGTTAGACTTTGGAGCAATATAACTTTTGTGTAGTGATATTTACGAGAGATATGAGAAAAATGACCTAAATATCGAAAGGTGATGGGGTTACTTTGTGACGCATTGATACTGTCAGAAAACAACACACAAAGTCAGGCCACCTCATCCAGTCGCTCGATGTTGCATTTTTCCGTCCTCTAAAATACCACTGCAAAGAAAGAAGTATTGACTATCTGAAAATAACTACCCGAAGGAGCAGAATGTTCCGAAAGACGAATTTCCTCATCTACTCAAAGAACTGATGCCTGCCCTGTGCACCCGAGGTCTCTTTGATGTCAAAAGTACAGATAAAGCTATCCAATATTTGTAATCTATATATATAAAACATTTCCGTAACTGACTGACTCACTGACTGACATAAAACTCACAGACCAAACCTCTGGACCTAAAGGGCTGAAATTTTGCATGGCGATTCTTCTTATAGTGTAGGGGTGCACTAAGAAATATTTAAAAAAAAATCTTCTTAGATTTTTTAAAATTAAATTTTTAAGCTGTTTTAGTAATTTTTTTAAGTCTGCATTTAAAATAATAATTTGAGGGCTATGAAATTTATATCAGAAAGATCATAAAAATTCCTTTAACATGAAATCTTTTTCGAATCTTTACCTTCATTTTACTATATTAACTGTACTATACTTTACTATATTAACTGTACTATATTCTTTAGTATGTCCTATTAGATTAAATTTGAATATTTTCTTCTACATTATTTTGCCTATAAAAATATCCCTCACGATTTTTTTATAAATATATTTTTTTGTTTTTTTTACATTAATCGTATACATTGATCGTCGTATTTATTATATATATATTTTGCCATTAATTGCATACATTGACCGTTGTATTTAATTTGAATGTACTCCCTAGCGAAGTGCGGTTTTCAGCTAGTAGTTATATATAATTGTATATCAAGCTTTTGATAAGCGTTTTACTGTCTAACTTTGTGTCAAGTAATTTTTCCTCTTGGATTTCAAGGTGAACACACATATGTCACAAAGTAGCCCTACTCTGAGGGGGCAACTTTGTGACACATTTTGACTTTTAATTTCTCAATGGTAATTATAGTTCCGGGTTAGCGGAATACATTACTACGTAAGGAAAGGATGCACCAATGTTTTGCAATTGTTCGTTTTGGGCTGCTTTTAAAAGTGATCGGCTGGCACTGGAAAAAACTTAAAATCCATCACAAAGTAACGCCATCTTACGGTAACCGAAAAAAGTTTCCACAGCGATCTTAATTAAAAGGCCAAAATTATTTCCTGGGGTTTACGTTTTTGTCAGTCCTACTTAAAATTTGTTTTTATATTTCGATAGAAAATTACCGCAAATGATGACAACAATAACTAATTTAAAGTTACATGGCTTTGACTCTATGCTTTTTCTTTATATAAAAAGCAAAATCCCTTGTTAATAACAATGCTATTTTAGAAAACAAGAACACTTAGAATTTATAAGAGTTTGAATACATTTTTAGCTATGATTGCAGATACAAATATTTTCTTTAATCCGATAGGGAAAATATATCACTAAACGTCAATTAGACGCCTTTAAATTATATAGAGTAATTTTATTTTGAAATACCTTAATACTCAGCTATAAAGTAAAACTGGCTGACGTATGGTGTTATACTGTATTCTTTAAAAAAGAATTTTAGATTTTCAGTTTGACTGCTATGTAAAACTTGCAATTTTTGTTTCCAGTCCCTTAAACATAAAGTACAACACAAAGGCCGTCATCTTGTACTTGGCGACGAAGTTTTAGACGCGGGTTTATTCATGTCGCCGAGAGAAAAAAAAATGACGCTTATCGCAGGGATTTCAGTTGAAGGAATGTTAATAATTTATCATCAGTTTGCAAACATTTCTTTTTAGAAAACCGCCTGAAACAATAAATACATTAAATTATATTTGAATGATGTATCTGAGAGCTAACCTAATTATTAATTTTCTTTTGCCTTAGGCATCTTAGAACGTTAATTTTGCTACTATTAAATCCTTCTATACTGAAATTCCCACATAATCAAGTATAATTAAACTATCCTGTTGCAGAAATGTCTGTTAAAAATGATTAGGGGAAATACTGGGATGTCAAAGCTTTTGGTTTCAGAAGTTGATATGAAAGTAGTTACTGACAGCGGATATTAAATGAAATTATTAAAATTTGTTTAGAATAATTTTTTTTATATTTGATTACATAGAGACTGATTCTTCAAAGGCAATTATTCCTTTAAAAATAAACCTATTAAAATGCACTTATTTTATCTCATTTTTAAGAGTAAATCTACGATAACTAATTTATTTTCTCCATGGTATAGTTTATTGTTAGCGTTTAAAGTGTGCGAGTTTACGCTTAAATATTCTCAGCTTCATAATTTTGCGGCATTTAACGAATATAAACTTCTGCAACTTTCTAATACCTACAAGGGTCGTCTGATTTTTTAGTACAAAAATAATGCAAGCGACTTTTTTTCTCACAGAATCTCCCCTAAGTTTGATACATTTGGTCCAACAATTTTCAGGCCTTTTTTTAAATGCTATATATAAAATAAGACTTGTCCAACTCTGCAAAGTAAACATTTGTTAATCACTTCGGAATTTCATGCAAATTTCTGCCCTCTAAGATTTTTTTCCATCAATCGCAGATGAAAGGAGCCAGATCACTGTCATGATGGAAAGAACCTTTTATTTCGCTATATGTCGCATTTTGTTTGGATTTCACTATTCAGCAGATTCATTAAAGAGACATAGTACGCTCGTTGCTGTGCCCATAGGCGTAGTGTCGGGAGGGAGGCATGGGGGCACGTGCCCCCTCCTACTTAACTTGAAATAAATTAAAACGTTAATAGAAGTTCAGTTAAAATCAGGAAATAGAAGAAAACTTTTTAGAAAGTTGGTTTTTTTCCCGCTTTTTGAAACTGTGAAACTGAAGATTCCGATTATGTCTTTAGCCTTAAAATAGTTTTTATCAATGATATGATCCATAACAAAAATTCGATGCTATATTTTTTTCTCATTTTATTTATATTATATTTATTTTTCTGATTGTATAACTTTTGAATACGACTCAAATATCAATTCTATTGTTATTCAATTTTGAAAAATTCGTAATATTTCATATTTTAAGGACCGTCCGGCAGTCAATGCGCTGAGTAGGGCCCTAACTGAATTCAATTCTTGCCCCGCCCTCCCCCCCTCTAAAAAAATTAAAAAATTAGAAGCACGCTACGCCTATGGCTGTGCCCTTTTACAAGTAGTCAATGAACATTATACTATGGGCGTCCTGAAAACCAGTGACCCTATCCTATCCTTCTGATGGAACCGTTTTAATTTTTTTTACCGCCCTTTCGTTTCTGGTTCGTAGTGATGTATCCATGTTTTACCAAATGTTATGAAACGACGCAAACGTTCGTCTGGACTTTTTTTTTTTAAACGGCTCCAAATTTTGCTTTAAAGTATTCACATGTTCAAATTTTTGATCGATTGGTCCAACTTTGCCAGCAATCGATCCACACCTTGCTAACATCTTTCTGTTATCCAAACATTCATGTAAAATATTACGCACTCAAAATATTTTGCCAAAAGCCTCAGAAATTTCACGCACTTTTATAATTTTGTCTATCCTCTTTCACCATATTAAGGATTTTTTCAATGATTTCTGGAGTCGTGACCTTAGCAATGAGAACAAGACGTTCAACGTCACAAATGCTAATTTGATTGCAGAGAAATTCAACAAACCATTTGTAAATCATTCTAAGCGAAAGTGCAGACACGCCATAATATTTATCAACCCTGGAATTAGTTTCTGAACCCTTTTGCCTGTTAAAAAGGAATTTTTTTTCTGTCAACACATGGAACTCGTCTTCCTCAATTGTGTCATCAGTAAGAAGAGTGGGCCAAGAAGTAAATGGCTGTCAAGCCCAGGATGAGCGTTTTGTCGGTTTACGATTTGACATGCGCACCTTTGAAGCATGCTAAATGGGAGAGACAACAATTTCAATGCAATGGCGTCATCCCTCTTTGTCTTGCACGGACTTCGCAAATCGATAAATAGAGAAATAATTTTAAATAATTTTCAAATTAAACACACGCATTTCCGGGGAAATATATTCTTTTTCTTTATTCCGTTTTCTCGGATCTATTTTCCTGCGTTTCTCTCACATTTCATAGTTACAAATTTCACTTGTTAACTTCGTTACCAGGTATGTTATGTGTGTGGGCTGTATGTGTGTTGACTGTGGTAGTAAATTTATCCACCTTGTTTAAACCTTTGGAGTTAACACCCTTTCATGTATCCGCTTCCACGACGTTCTTCTAGAATTTCCTGTTGTTGTTGTTGATCCGAATGCCATCTTGCAGGAAGTTCCAGACCAGGTTCATGTAGGATTTGCGCAGAGTGGTGCTGCTACGGTTTATAATAGCACCACAAGGGTCGGAGTCCGACTTGGTGCCACCATAATTTTGACCGAGCACTCCCAGGAGCGACATCTGGGAGATCGTACCATCCCCACCTACTGACCTCATAGAAGGACTTTCCGGTCTACTGATACAACGTGCTCATATGCGGCATAGGCACAGAGGTATTTTACGGTGATTGTCGGGATTCGATCCGACCACCCTCAGTACCGAAATCTGACGCGCTATCGATATCCTACCTCGGACCCTTAGAATTTTCTGTTGCCTCTCCTATTTATATCAAATATTTTTATGATCCCCGAATTTGCGAATCGGCCATAGTGACTACCACACCTTAATCTCCTCGGCCGAACAAATAGTCATGATCTATTGTTTAGTTCTAAACTGTTTGCCACGCTTTAATTATTATTGTGGATTTTGAGAGGCTGTGTATTCTTGTATTAAAGTTAATTTCTGTTATGAAGAACTTTTGTGCATAAGGTTAGGTATTGTCTTATTCTACGCTATTATGCACCCCGGTATTTTAAAACAAACATGCATGCAAAACTTAATATATTTGATATCAAATGCTACATGATGGAATACTTTTGCAAATACCCGTATAAATGCCTTGCTTTCTTTACGTGAATATACAGACATAGATCAAGCAATACGCATAACTACATAGAACATATCTGCGTCCCACTCTTAGTTATGTATACTCATAATATCCTTCCTGTAACCAATCAGATGCTACACAACATACCGAATTCGGCACTGAATTTAATATTAAACTACATCCACCAGAATGGGATAACAGAAAACCTATAAAGCTCAGCAATATTGGTATGCCAGATCCCAGAGTTTACTCCGTAGGTAATGTAAATAGCGGACAAAATATTGCTCTAGACCGTGGAAGAGAATTGCCACAGGCCAGTGCTGTTATTGCGTTGGATCAAATTTCACATTGCAGTCTTCCCATTGGCTCGCAGCGGAAATCAATTTCGCGGACTGTATAAAGTCCCAGAAAAGTACCTCGTGATGTTTAAACAAACTTGTATGTTCGGAAGTTTTTAATCGGCTTTGAATTGGGGCAAATTGCAGTTTGGATGTTTTGAGGGATTAATTTAATAGTGTAAAATTTGAAAACTGTATTTTCTTTGAATATTTATACAATAGAATATCATTCGTACGATGTTGCCGACTGACGGAAGAAAATAATTGTATTTGCAAATGGGGTACGGAAAGAACATAAACCCTTACATATTCACTAATAGTTGAACTACCGAAGGTCATTAATAACAATAAGTATATACCATGTAATTTAGAATAACTATGTAAATGGATACTAGGTAAAAAGATACAGTCGATTCCCGTTTATTGGACCAGCGGTTAATCAGACCAATCGCTTATTCGGACCGAATCCCGTCTTGTAACACAAGGCATGTTTGTTTAATCGTACCAGCCGGTTATTAGGACCAAAATGATCGCGTCCCGATGCGGTCCGATTAACCGGAATCGACTTTACCATGTAAATTTATTGCTTAGAACTAATAAGAAATTAATAAGAATGTAAACTCTAAAGGAGAAGGTTTGTCAAACTGAGAAAAAGATTTGATTTAGAACGCTACGGTCAATTTTTGCTACACGAGGGCTAGACCGGTACCTACTGCTTAAAGCCGATTCAGTGGCCCAGTTGGCAAGAGCAGCGGGCCAGTGATCTGAACGTCTCTGGTTCGATGCTCATCGCTGACAAAATCCACCGTCGTGTACGTTAATGGCGGCTGGTGCACGTAAAATCTGTAGTGGCTGCAATGTCCTCCAAGTTCTCAAAATTTACCTCTGGAGGTGCGGGGTCAAGTGTGCCGGTCTCGTCACTTGACTCGGTTCAAAATTACGGGACTGATCCGTTACCCAAGTGGGACTCTGACCCTTGGAGTGCTAACTTAAAACTGGAGCCGTATCACTCAGCCCAATAGCCTATAATGGCCTTGATCTGATGTTGCTGTCGGTCAAGGGGCATAAACAACAACAATAACAACACAAATGTCCATACCAGGACTCGAACACACAGACTCCGATATCGAACGCCAATTCCTGAGAAAGAAGGGAAACGGCTTAATAAAGTTAATAAACAAGATGAAAAACCAAGGAAAGGAGAGAGAATATAGTTGCAGGTTATAAAGAAAATAGGCATAAATGAAAAAACATATAAGGATGAAAATTTGTGCATAATAATCTTCTAAGCTTAAGGATTATGGGACTGAAATGTTTCATATACAAAAGCGTAAACAGTATGAGGTATAAATTATCTCTAAAGCAGTCCAATTCAAAAAATGTAACTACAGATTCAGAGAATAAGCGCCTTTGAAAAATTAAAACTGTTGCCAGTCTTGGAAGATTATGTTTAAAAAAAAATATATTTCTTTATGCTATTTATTAAATCGAAATTTAAAACTTATTTTAGTTTGACCAATACTGACAAGACTGACTCACAAGGAATAAATTAATCTGAATCCAAGTTTTGTGTTGTCATCGTCATCAAGTATTAATATGCCGAGCATGATACAGAGTACCACCCACACTTGTTCGGCAATGACGCAGACCTTAATACGGTTAAAGATGACAAATGTAGAAGAACCTTTTTGACGCATTCGTAACATGACAACGAGGACAACGCGGAATTATTGATACATAAACACGAGAGGAAAACAAAATGACAATTAGGTAAAAAGGAAAGGTTTCTAAAGGTTGAAAACAGGGTCTTGCATTCTAATGCTGTATCATGTCTAGATACGATTCACCATAAGGTGAAGCTACCCAAATGTAGAGACCCTTGAATATTGTAGATGTTAATGAAACTTCTTTCTTAAGGATAGTTGTTTTTAATAATTGCTATTATATATTTTTTTAATTGTTCGTTATTTACTCTTAACATAGTATTTTTTTCACTCAAAATTTGATAGGCTGTATCAGAATTTAATGCATATAAAGGTGCTTAAAATTTCCTCATGACAACAAAGACTTTAAAGGATAAATAAGATTCATTGAGGTGGAAAACAAAATATTCCGGTAAAAAGGGAAAGGATACGCAAGGCTATAAACAAAGTCTCAAGACATCGTTTTGTATCACGATCTAATACGATACAAATAACAATGGTAGGATGCATGGGTAGACGCCACAGTGAGTATTTTAAGTATCAATGGAATTAGTTTCCTTAACTAGATTTACTGTTTACCTAAGATTTCATACTTTTGCTTATTTGTACAATTTTTACTCAGTATTAAACATGAAATATCGGTATCAATATTTGAAAAAACACTTTTCTTATTGTGATAACAAAGACCGTTTGGATTTAGTAATAAAAATACACTTTGGGCGAAAACAAATTGTTCAAGGAAAAAAGGTATGGATACATAAAGCTAAAAAAAAATTCAGGTAGTCTCTTCTAACGAAACTACCTCAGGTTATTAACGTAGTATTACTTTTCCTTACTTACCTCTTTTTTTACAATAAAATTCCTACATACGAAGAGTACATACGAATTCCTACATATGAATTGTGTAATTCGAAATTAACAATTAGCACTAAGCGGAGATCTTAATCTTTAAAATGACACCTCATTTATCGATTTTGGTTAAGTATGAAGGGAGGAAAAGGGATAAAAAACACTTTTTTGAAATAATATTCTGCCACTCTTGATTTATAACTCGCGACAACGGCTTTAACTTCTGAAATTTTGCTTTACCACGGACCGTTATGGACGAACGTAATCCTACGTTAAAAGGTCTCACAATATAGTTCTGTATCATAATCTGATACACACAAATGTAGACGCACTATTGAGCTTAATAGTTTTCACTAAAATTTGCCATCTTGGTTAGAATTTTTCTTAGCCATATTATCCATATTTGTTTTGAACTACGTATTATGCTCTATAATAAGACTAGGATATAAAAGATATTTTAACTGAAAGGGTGCAATAGGAATATTTCCCCAAAATTGGTGCGCAAAATTGTTCGAAATTTACAATTTGTTATTATTTATCTAAACTAGGGGCTTTGCCCCTAGTCTCGTTAAGCTCGCTCCTCTGTTATGGCTAATAGCGAGATACATAGGGGTGATTCTCGAGCAATGTAACAGCCATTTACTGTTGTCAGTCACCCTTATGCGAAGGGGAATCACTGTTGAATCACTGTTTCAGCTTTAAAATTCAATTAAAAATCGAAATTTTAAGATAGAGACTTGAAATGAGGTTTATATGAATGAGAAAGCTTTCATCTTAAAGACGATGTAAATATTTTCTTTGTAAGATAAAAACTCGAGGAGCATCGATATTACATCCACATATGTGACGATATTTCTCGAAAAAGTGGGTTTAATATTTTGATGAAAATATTAGTCTGTTTTAAATTATTTTTAAACAAATGAGGTCTTGTTTGAAGGAGAAATGTTTGTAGTCTTAGATTGTAAAAAGATCAAAATTGTACGATCATTTTTTGGTGAGTTATCGTAATCTGATGATGAAAAAGTCAATATTTTTCCACAAAACATAAAATAAAAAGTCCGACGAAGATGAGACATGTCTTACTTTCTTCCCCGCATTTTTCTGCATCTATTGGCATCGGTCTCGACCCAATACCCCCAGCGGTTTCAGAGGAGATAGCGTGACAAGCTTTTGACAGCGGCGGCGGCACCAGTTACATTTTTTTTAGAATAGAGAGATTACAACAATTAATTATTATCTAATTTAATAATTTAGGATTCAATTCTTAATTTATTAAATAAATTTATAAATCATATTAGACCATATTTTCTTGTTTTCTGAAAATACAAAAAATTGTCGAACTAAAGGTGAAATGGCGAACTAAAGGTGAATTTTTTTAAAAATATAATTGAACAGAATTATTGTCAAACAATAAATAATGGCATCATGTATAGAACCAGCTGTTAAAATCTTTTCTCTATAAGCCAAAAAGTTCTTTGTAGATGCTTCTTTTCTTTCAGAATTCAGTTTCCAGATAAACTATAAGAAATTTTAAAAAGGCAAAAAGGTTTCATAGCACAGATGTGGGTATTTCTTTAAAAGCATTCAAAATGCTTCACCTACGCGTATCGTTTAAAGAATAAATGGTTTTAAAGGAAAAAAGTTTGAATAGTATATTTTATTAAAAAACAAATCTATTTTTTGGCATTTAAACTTTATGAATGCCTTTTATCTATTCCCCGGCTTGAAAGTATTTCTTTAATAATTGCTTAATATTTCTACGTAAACACGAATATTTTGTATAACTATGTTTACTCATCTCTCCGAAAGACTTAATTAACTAAATTATTTTTATTTAGAAATCTCTCTTTTTTCCTATTTACTTTCATAACTTGTTACGATAGCAGAATAATAGAATGTTTTAGAAAGAAAAGTGTTTCCTCTAAAGCTGTAATTTTATTTTATTATTGCGCTCCTTGAATATTTTATTTTCAGCTTTTCACGAGAGTTTTTTCTCCTAAGTAAGTTTTTTGAAAAAAGTTTTTAATTGTATTTAAAAATAAAAATACCTATTTGCAAACTTCTCCAGGTTTTGGAAATATCTAGAAATATTATGAATGACTTTTAAACGGCGACATTTTAAAAGAACAATCGATGTAGTTTAGGATTCTACGATCGATTATTTAAATGTAAAACAGCGTAAAGTAGGAAAACAATTTTAAATTACCAGTGACCCAGAAATTCATGAAAAATGTAATTAAAGTACTTTCTTAAAATACTTTTTGATTAATTTCTGGATCACGTAAAAATGTCGCCGAGCTTAACAGTTTTCAACGAAATTTGTTATGTTAATTACGATTTTTCTTAACCATAGCATTCATATATCTTTTTTCAACTGCCTATTTTCCTCTATAATAAGTGTAGGATTTCAGAGATATTTTAACTTAAGGCTGCAATGTACTAACCCTGTTGGATTGCTCATCTCAGTGTTTTAACCTATGGAGAAAATGTGTCCAAGGATTGCCGACATAGATTTAAAGATTATTTTTTAAAATTGAACTCCGCAATAGGGAAATACATTTTACCCTTTGGTGCATTTTTTGTTTTTAAGGAAAATCAAATAATATTTTAAAATTTAAATTATTCGGGGGAATAATCTGGTATAGTGTGTTTGAAACGCTCCTAAATTTCTTTGGTGGGCGCAATTTACAAAATGAATCCCGTTGCAAGCTGCAAAAAAGATCAGGCTATCTGAAAATACCATTTTTATTGGATTACTAGCTGAAAACCCGCACTTCGTTATGGAGCACATTCAAGTTAAATACAACGGTCAATGTATGCAATTAAAGTCATATATATATATATATATATATATATATATATATATATATATATATATATATATATATATATAAATAATAAATACGACGATGAATCTATGAAATTGATGTAAAAAAACAAAAAAAAAATATATTTATAAAAAAATCATAAGGGAAATTTTAATAGACAAAATAATGTAGAAGAAAATATTCAAATTAAATCTAATAAGACATACTAAAGAATATAGTACAGTTATTATAGTACAGTTTGAGGAACAGATCTTTTACTGTATTTTAATATTTTTTTGGATAATGCCTAATCGTCTGACGCGTTACCAAGAAAAAAAATATTTTTTATCTATTTCGTTGTTATGCACGTGGCGATAACTTTATTTAAAGTACCAGAAAAAGAAATCACGTGATCAGCATTTAATAAATTAAATTCTAAAAATTCACCAAAAATCAGAAAAAGGAGGTAAAGATTCGAAAAGATTTCATTTTAAAGGAATTTTTATGATCTTTCTCTTGATATAAATTTTATAACCCTCAAATTATTATTTTAAATGCAAACTTTAAAAAATTTACTAAAACAGCTTAAAAATTTAATTTTAAAAAACCTAAGAAGAATTTTACAAAAATCTTTCTTTGTGCACCTCTACACTATAAGAAGAATCGCCATGCAAAATTTCAGCCTTTTAGGTCCAGCGGTTTGGTCTGTGCGTTGTATGTCAGTCAGTCCGTTACGGAACTGTTTTATATATATAGATCAACATTTATGGATCTGTCAATAGTAAAAAAATTTTCTCCATAAGTTAACATTGAGATGAGCGAATGCAGTAGGGTTAGTTCACAGCAGCCTTCAGAGGGCCGCTAAAAGCTAATTTTATATAAAATTTTTTAAACGCCTACCGCAATTTCGTGTTTTCTGGAAACACACAAAATTGTCGATTTAAAAGTAAAATGTATTTTTTTAAATATAGAATTTTATTGTGAAACGAATTATTGTCATTATCATCGAAAGAAAGTCTATATAAATAATTTTTAGATACTTAGCTGCCCAGTAATAGAATCATTATAATGTGTCTAATTTATAGTACCTAAACAACTCGACAATCTTAAAATTTTTGCAAAATTTTGGATAAAAATAAAAATCTAGGGTGTTTTTTTTATCAAATACGGCTTTATACCGAAAAAAACTGAAGTGCATGAAACGTTAAGAGACCTGTGGTAAATATTCATCACGATCTAAAAATTTTGGGTAATTTGTATGGCTTAATAATTGTCGTTTGTGAATAGATGACGAATGGCAATTTCCAGAAGAATATTGGATTCCGAGAGAGATTTGCAATAAAGAGGGAGAGAAATTCTCTGAAAGAGGATTTCAAAACCTCTTTATAATTCTCTCTCTCTCTCTCTCTCTCTGTATATATATATATATATATATATATATATATATATATATATATATATATATATATATATATATATATATATATATATATAGCTCATAGAACATAAAGATCCTCATTACAGCAAAAATTGAACATTTAACTTTCTTACAAAAATTAAGCATTTTTTACACAGACATGGAATATGTTTGCAATCTTTTTAAGAACTGCATTACGACATTGAAAAGTTCAGTATACGTTTATTGAGGTTTCGGCTTATGGCTAATATGAAATTATATAACTTCACGCTATTTACCTTCACTGGTATTTAAATTTCTTCAAATTTTACAGAATGTTAATTTATTAATGTATGGAAATATACATGATACTGAAACTGGATAATTATCGGTAAATATTTCATTACTTTGCATGCAATCCCGAGATGTCAATAAGAAATGTCGTTCTACTATATTTGAAGTTAGGGTAAGTGTCCCAAATATCGCCTACCCTAACTTTTTTCGACATTTCATCCACTTTTTAGCTTCTGATTAGGCTAGAAACTCAAAGAACATCCCTAAGAACTATTTCCTTTGGTATCCTGAGATCAATCAGCTCCAAAATCAGTGCCAGTTTAAGTTATGTAGCTAAATTGGAAAAATTTAAATTTCCAGGGAACTCCAGAACGGTTCCTAATATCGCCTACTTCTGTTCCTCTTACCGACTACCAGGCGAAATGTTTAAGGGGTCATACGACTGTTAAAAGTCGAAAAAGTACAAAAATTGTGTCACTTTCGACATTCTGTATCCAGAAAAGTAAATTATGATTTAAAATCATAATTTTTTTGGTGTTAATAGAACAATGTTTGATTTATGAATATATACCTGTTTCTTGTTTGATAGTTAAAAATAATTTGTATTAGATAGTCATAAATAATAAGCAGTTTGCTTTGGGCAAAAGTGATATCAAAGCTAACGCACATAAATACTCCCCAAAAAATTTAGTTTAAGGCAAAATTTCTGCTTTTAAAACATACTGCAGAAACTAAAGTTTAATTTGAACTTAAATTTGTATATATTTATGGTATATTTCTATTTTTACTATAAAACTGAAAATAGTGCATTTTTTTCTTAATAAATTAAATTTTATCTATGCATGAAAAATGCATTCTCTAGAGATCTGTAAACAAATTTAGGTTCAGTTTCAAGCAAATGGTAATATGTACCCTCTGTGAAAATGTCATGCAAAAATATGAAATAGTTCTAGAGATAACAAGTGCGTTATGTGAAAAAAAAACACATTTTGAGATAAATCTCTTTGAAGTATTGCCCTTTAAATCTGTTCACAGTAAACATTTGTCACGTTTTTATTCATGACTTCCGTAACTATGGGAATTATTTCAAGCGGATTGTCTTAAAATACTCAGAAATGCTTAATCTTTCATATATGTTTTTTCAAAAAATCGATTGTTTTTGACGGTTTAACAGTCGTATGACCCTTAATGCACTTTCAAATGGTATAAGCAAAATTGGAATTTGAATGCACCTAGATGGTTATTCACTGGATTCTGATTCTTTGGAGCCAAAGTTTACAAAGACAACAGCCAAAACAACTTCAGACGCCATATAGTTTCTGTTGTCAGTGATAAGAGCGTTGTCGCTATCGCCGCTGTTAGTACAAACCCAGAACTAAGAAGTTACTGCATTTTCTCATACATAGCGCGAATCATACTTTAGAAAAACGAGTAGGCGATGTTAGGCACAGGGGCGATATTTGGGACACTCACCCTAATATAATTTAATTCCCCATAAGGCAGAGCTGATAAAACACTAATCATTGCAAAACTGTATTTTATTTGTTTTAAATGCGTATGCTGAATGTTTTAAAAATTTATGAAACCCTAAAATGCACAACTTATTATCTACATACTGATAAAAGTTTTAATTTCTTTAAGTGACAATGAGTTCGACCATTGAACCTCTGTATAACAAAGCTTAAACGTCTTCACAATAACTAGCGCTTATCTTTTATTTATAACCAGGAGCGAAATACATTTGAATTTCGGATAGTTTTATTTTTCTACCCCTAAGCGCCAAAATGTACTTATGTTCCTGGATGGCATTATTTCTTTTTCTTCCCTCAAAACTCGGGCTATCTTACACAGCCATTGTTCCTGTTGTACGTTAAAAAGCTCTTAACTAACTTTATCTCTGCTTCCCCAAAGACCAGAGAAAAGCAATAAAATCAGGTTTTTGAAAGACTTCGAAAATTTGTGCCATTACCATTATTGATTTTATAAGTGTCTGTAATTTATTTTTGTTTTCTATATCCATAGATAATACCCAAGCTTTATTTTTAAACAACCAGGAACACAAATGATGAATTTCCTACCGTCCCTTTTGATACGTTGAACGCTGCGGGGGTCATTGTTGGCCCAAAGCTGAACTTTATGCTAAGACCCTTGGAAGAATTTCGCATAAGAAGAAATATCATTATGAAATGCTTCCTAATACCTTAAACTGACGAATAATTATCACGTTTAGTGCAATTATCACACCGTGGGTTATCTATGGCAGTGTTGCGCAAACTTTTTTCGACTGCGACCCAATTTCTTTAAATAAATAAAAAAAATCAGTGGACACCTAGTGAACAGTTTTTGGTAGTAGCAATTTTTTTTTGAAAGTTAGGAAAATGTTCACAAAAAATAAGGGGAAAGTGAAGAATCGCCTACTGCTTGGCGCGATTTTCAAAATCGTCAACTTGGCGCGCTCTCGTGTCTTGTCTCCTGGAGTTGCAATTCCTCCAGATGACACTACGCAAGAGCGCGACATTTAAGATGGCAAAAACTAAAATAAATACAAAAAAGCAATTGAAAAATAGTTTTAAAAGCTGAAAATCGTTGCAAAAACATAGGTATTTTTAAAACTTAAAATCCTTACAAAACACTGAAAAATTCAAATACCTTCACTTACCTTAATGTGAAAACCTATTGAAAAAATACTGTAAACTATTGTTTCACTTTCCTTAGTTGTAAAAAAACTATTCGAAATCGGTTTGGATACCACAATTGACGTGCTTATGAATCTCGTAAAAATCGCCAAAAATCGCGCCAAATAATTGGTCGATTCTTCACCTGACCCAAAAATAGATGGACACTGATGTAATCAGTTATTCCTAAATCTTTTTCAACAAATATATTTTAAAATGTATAATAACAATGGATTTATAATGGATAAATTAGAGAATATTTTTGCTCATCCCTTTTTTAAAGACGCTGACAGCAAGGTCTCAAAGAACATGAGATTTTAACGCCCTAATCCGTTTGGTCATCGCAGGACATTTTTTAAACGTTAACGAATCCACAGTTTAAATCCGTAATGAAATGACAGTTTAAGATACAATGCTTTCAATAAGCAAGTAATATAACTCAAATTTCTAATGTATTCAAAGTGCAGTCAACTTCTTCAATAGGCTTGGGTCACCTCTGCATCGGTAATAGAGTAAAAAAAATCTCACTGTTTTCCTCGCCATCTTCTCCTAAATAGTCCATTCAAGGCCTACCATAGCTCTTAAATCTGCCCATTGGAAACTGCCTCGCGAATAGTAATATAGAAAAGGAAATGGTTTACGAAATAAATAACTGTGGAAGAATAACTCAAAGTGATCAGCTTCAAAAAGAACCTTTTAGTGATTATTACATTATATGGTTTCAGAGCAACATATCGCACTATGTGAATCTTATTCTCAGGTCTAAATTTAAATTCTCCTAAATATATTTAACGGATTTCCCGTCACATTTATAGCGTTGTGAATATTATGGATTTTATTTTATTATTAACATGTTTTTATTAACTCGCTTTCTTGTTTGTTTGTGTGTATGTGTTTGTCCGGTACAATCCTTGCAATCTATTTTTAACTAAAGTCCCGACTAGCTAGACATTTGAAACTTTTAGTATGATAGAAAGTTCATTAATGACAACGTCATTACAAAAATCGAAAAATGCAATCTACTACGACCTTGGTTTGCAACTTTTTTTTAAAGAGCTTTTTTAGTGTACAGAAAATAGATATATTCTTGTCTTGCATTACTCTGAGTCAAGCGCACTTAACGCCCTCACAAACTCGAAATATTTCACTTCGCAGACATACTTTTGAGAAATTATTACTCCACCTCTGTTATGGACAGAAGCCATCTTTTGGCATGCTTTAAAATACGGACACAATAGTGTTCGATCTTTTTACTAGTTTCTGTATTTATTAGACCATGAGCATTAACTTCCATTAAAATCCTTTCCTTTAAATCAGTGGTTCCTAACCCGTAGAAGTCTGCGAACCACTAAGCCAGAAATTGAACCATGTGCGGATTAACCCTTAGCTTACGGGGGCTATTTCTCTTATTGCCTTTTTAGAGCTGGAAATTTCATACCCCCATTGTAAGGACGGTCATTAAGGGGGTTATATATATATATATATATATATATATATATATATTCATTCATTCTTCGGTTGTATTCATGGGATACATGCTATCCCACCCCGTAAGGAAAAGGTTAATATCATCCCCCATTGATTTGAGGGAGGGGGCTTCCGGGGGATATGGGGGGTATAGAATAATCCTCAGGTAAAAGCGATACAGGATTAAAGTACTCGCATGCTAACATATCCTATTCTAATAAAAAAAATAATTATGTTAAACTTTTAAGAAATTTAAATTCAACACATGATAGTAATTGGATATATTAGGCCCATCTAGTTTCATGAAAATTGCCTTTCGAAATCCCCATTTATTTGGCAACATTTTTATATGTGGTGCCGGACCACTTCCAAGGCTCTCGCGGACCAGCTGTTGGGAACCACTGCTTTAGATACAAATAAGTTTCTTAAAATGGTCTACACATAAACAAACTTTCTTGTCTGAACTTGATATTGTTCGGGAAACAAAGACTCTCGTACGTAAAACGAAATAGCGAACGGTAAGCAGAGGAGAAAAACTTGTTGAATAAAATGTACAGTCCCAGGTTAACTTACCCTCAGTCCATGATAGCAAAATAAATAGGACAAACCTAGTTAAAATCTCCCAAACCGGAAGCATGTGAATTTTGAAAAAACCAAAGCATGTGAACTGTTGTAAGCGACTCACGTCTTCGGTCTTCAAGACAAATCCACGACCCTCCTCCGGTACCTTCTCAACCAATGAGAAACAAAGTAAAAGGTGTGAAAATTGAATTCGTCGGCAACTCTCAAAATTACGTCTACCACAGCGTTAGCTTAAACGACCTTGTCAAACTGAAGACCGGCTCTTGGCAAAATCTACAAACGCAGCCGAAGGTTGATTTTCTCTGTTCGGTTTATGAATAGCATGGGCCTGCGTGCCGGACGGACAGTACAGATCTGCCGACCAATTGGGGCAACCCGGGGTCCTTTCAATTCATCGGCAAGAGAGAACGAATAGTTTTAGCCTGTAAATCCTTCTTGAAACTAACGTAAGCACTATGGAGTATCGTTTGTGTCCAGCTACGTCGCAAATAGCAATGAGTTCGTTAATTGGAGATTCCTAAATACGAGAGTCAACTGTAAGACGTACACCTACTTTCCTTCTGCGAGAAACCCCATTATTTTCTTTTGTTTGTGAACCATGTCGACATTCTTTTTGGACAATTTGTACTTTACTTCCACCTGCTTCCCTTTTTCTGATGCATGGATTAATCACCAACGAATAACTGGAAGCACAGTCTGACGCAACAAGAACAAAATACATAAAACTTATCTCCTTCAGTTTATAATTTTTTGAATATCATTTCCCTTAATTTATTTTGATCGATTTATGCAAACATTACGACGGCTTGTTTAATTTCAAACCAGTTGTTAATTTTTAAAATGCCATACACCGAATTCTTAATTTTGCTCTCTATTTCTTCCAAAGTTCCTGACATTCTATAATTAGAACCAATAATATCTATCTTTATAGATTAAATACTCTCTCAGTTGTTTCGTTAGTAATTGCATTTCATTTAATAACATACATAAACTGTTAATGGGGTGTATGGAAGGGTCAAAGATTTTTTAGAAAGGAAAAGTTAGCAAATAATACGTAAAAGCTTTTCTTATATTCTTAATTATAACCCTTTTAAGTCTTTAGTACAAATATTATGTTAAATGATACAATTTAAAATAAATTTATCTTTGTTAAAGAGGTTTCCGTCTTTTTAGGCGTTTAAATAAAAACACAGTTTTAGATGCTATCTTATATTCCCTAAATTATTTTCTCTGTGTGTTATATTCGTCCAAGCTAACCGCATGGAGTTTATTTCCTTCATAAGACGCGTCTCGTAACTTGTCAGGATAAAGAACTTATTAATCAGTCATTTATAAGAAGACAAAATAGATTTACTTGAATTTTTCCATGAGAAGGATAACCCTATCCCGTAAGTAAGTTTTGTTTTTATTACACGCAAAATGTTGAGTGAAAGCTTTGACAGTACAATCAAACACAATTTCGCTCTTAAATGTATTGTTATCTTTTTAAATGAAAGCACAAATATTATTTTGAATTTCTCCCGAAAGCATTCTGAAGCGTTCGACAAATAACACTTAGAAACTGCCGTACTTAAATAATAAAAAATTTCATTTTTTTCACTTTGATTTGAGTCAACATTACGAAAGGCATAAAGCAGTAGATTTTCTAAAGAACATTTTAAACAGAACATTACAATTAGTCGAGATAACCATGTTAACTTTAACGAAGGACCAGAAAACCACGCTATGTAAGCACTTTAACTGCAATAAAAATTTACGTAAGTGATAAAAGACTTAATATTACCAAACCCCTCAACCATTTAAGCATAACTGCAGATTCTTTAATTTCAGCAGCTCTCCAAGTTTGTAAAATCGTCTGTGTAGACAAATTTTCTTAATTACATTAAAATGACGATTATACGCTTAAAATTTCTTAGTTTAGTGAAGATTGTGATTGGAAATTTTAATTAAAGGTTTTTCTGTGTAATTAAAAAAAATCACATCCTGCCGAACTAATTTTAGGAAATTTTGCTCCTGCGTATTGACACTTGTTAATTTTTTAACTATGAAATAAAAACCATGAAATACTTGCCAATTTAACCATGACATACTTGCTTCGTTGTGTATGAAATCGCAATTCACCTGTAAAAGAAGATATTTTTTAATTAAAAAGACAAAAATAAGTTTTTCCAATTTGAAGTACTTTGCCAATAGTTTTTGGAAGAGTAAATCTTTAGAAAATAAACCGCAAATTTTTGTTACTTTTAATCAACAAAAAGTAAATAACAAAACAATAGCAATTTTTTGAGGTGCACAATCCGAGAAAAAAAAATTAAAATTAATAGAATGTCTCTTCCATTTCATCACCGATAATGAGTTTTAAAAAGATTGCCTTATGTTTAATGCATGAAATCTTCGTTCAAATCCCTCATTTCCTTTTTGCACACTTCTACATGCTTTTTTGCGATAAAGATGTTCATGAAAAGTCTTAAAGAATAACAGACTTCTAATCATAACGGTGTGTACTTGAAAAAGTGTTATAAAAGCACTTGATTTCCGTATTCCACAGGCCAAGTGAAGTTACTTTTTTTTAAATTTTTTATAGCAGGCATCATATAATATTTCAAATAACATTTCGTGAAATATCGAAATAGTTGGACGTAACAGCATAATTTGGTTTGGTTATCGATCAGTTTTTAAATTTCCTGCCGTGTCGCAATTTTTGTAATATCTTTCACAATTATTTTATACTGTTTTCAACTAGCTGTACTGTTTACACTGTTTCAAGAAAAAAGAATGCTTAAAACAGCACATCATGGGCTGTAAGTACTTACTTACCTTACTATAATTCCTACCATACTATAATACATGTTTATTTCAGAGAGGTCGAAAAGTTCTGCAGCCAACGTTATTGTGTTTCCAGATATTAGAATTAAAGAGAATAGATAGAAAGCCAATTCGGGGCCAGATACATTTGGGAAAGCGATAGGTTTTGGCCTTTTTGGTGTGTATTCCTATATGTGAAATATATATATATATATATATATATATATATATATATATATATATATATATATATATATATATATTTAATTCCTAGGTCATGAGCCGTAACTTCCATTGTTCAGATAAAATTGTACTTCAATAAACCATATTTTTACTGTTGCTAATTTGCTTTGCTCTTACACAGAGCACTAACAAAAAAATACGAAGTCAAAAAGTAAATTTCTTTGAATTGCATGCAAGAAATATGGTAGTTTCATCATTTCAATTTCATCCGTAAAACCAGTCAAACACAGTACCATTGTAAAAAAAATCATAAATTATTTTTAAGGGAGGGCCACTAAATATATTTTTACCCTCTTTGTTTCTAAATTTGTTACCACAGATCGTTCGTTTTCCTTTTTTTGTTTGTTACGAACTGCTGTAATAATTAAAATAATAAAGTTATTCTGCATTTGAAATCTCCTTGTCGTAAAGATATCAGGTGACATTATCTTGATGAATAGATTATTACTATGTAAAACCTAGCTTCACGTCTACTGCTGAGTAATCTGGAGATGTGATTTGTTTGATCAATAGTTACATGATAAATATTATTACTATCAGGAGCGTAACGACCATGTCTCTCATCCTTCCTAATTTTCCTCTGTCATTAAGAATGAGTAATCACTGGGACAGGAATTGAATCTAATAGCTGTGGCATCATGGGTATAATAATAACCACTACTCTATAATGCAATGTCACTGATTATTACTTACAAAAGGTTCAAGATATATTTTGCATTGTTTCTAGTCCATACATCATCCTATTTATTTTCCTGAACAAATTTCTCAGCATTCTTGATGCCCACGTTACCCTGAAGGATTTAAAACTTTTATTTCATTGTAACTTTTCAAATATGTTCGATAAGAATCGAATGTGATTAATTGACGAAAAGAAAGGTAACGTCTTATAGACTGATAAGATATCGAAATGTTTGGATTTTTAAGAGATCTTTTGCCTTTATAAAGTTAAAAACATCGAATTATTTAGTTGGTGACTTTTATTTGATAATAAACTCCGAACTCGTAAAAATGCATGGTAAATTCCTAGAAGAGTCGGATTTACAGCCAAAACAATTTGATTCCAGTTTTCCAATTTCAGACAAATAATTTTACGGGTGTTTTATCTAAACAATCTCTTTGACACTGATTCTCCCAGTGTAAAAGAGGGATCGCCCTAACATTTTATGTACATGCTTATTATAGGCAATGTTATTGTGTATTGAAGCACATTATAATAATTATATTTTACTATAGTGCATGTATATTATATTTCAAAATAATAAAGTTCATGTATATAATAATATATAAAACTTTAGTGCTTGTACATTATAACATAAAATAATTAAGTGTATTTACAGTATATTACATGCATCTATACAGTTATACTATCTGTATAGAATTAAATAAACTAAGATATTCTAGCATTTTACTTATTTTTAATCAAACCATTTTTGTTTAAATTTTCCCATTACTACATGTTATATCGTTTTATAAAACGACCCTTTCCTTTGTATTTAATTATGGTTAATTCATTTAACGAGCAATACTGTTCACACAGTAGGTCACTAGCCAGATCCAACCCAAAAATTAGTTCCTTATCGCATGCTATACAATCTTATAAACGAAACTTTTCGCAGCATTTATGGTTAATTCAATCTAGACAGCAGCGATGTCTACGCAGAGGCCTCTGGCCAGATATGACCCGATTGTTAGCTTCCTTGTTCTATGTTATATGGTCTTATGAAACGAGCCTTGTCTCAGTGTTTAAATATTGTAAATTCAATCTGTGCAGTAGTGATGGCCACATATTATTTGGTGGTCAGATACGGCCCGTAAGAACGTTTTCGATACGGCAGATATTATTACACTTAATTTAGTTAATTCAATATACATATTGCCCGAAAATATTTGTAATATGGGCAGAAATATATTCCATACTGCCTCCCGCGATTAATCGTCCAATTGAATGTGTCCCCTTATTCACAACTGCATTTGGCTAATATGAATTCACGTAGTTCACTTGTAATCCCAAACAATCCCCACAAGCTTTGATTCCTAATTAAAACCCCCTTTTTGTTTCTTGCTTTTTTCATTGATTAATAAAGACTATTTCCCAGTTGCGGAAGAAATTCATTCCTCCACTCCCGTCCCTCTTTTTAGCGCTTTGTAGCAACTATGCTACAATTGTGGGCCATACGCATTTTTGTAGGACAACCTTTTATAGATTGCCAAATCTAAATCCATAAAACAAATTAACTGATTCTGCAAATTCAGATGTTTTCGGGATTGCTAGATCAGAAATGGACATAGACTTCAAATCTCTGATAAAAAAATTTCTCGAAAAGCCCATTTGTTCACATTTAAATAATATGCAAAATCGTTGAAAAATAAAGTGTCTTATATTATGAATAAAGGTATAAATAACGTATGAATTAAGTAATAATTTCTACTTAATAACATCCGAATTTTAATACTGAACTCTAGAAAGAAACTGTGAATAAAGTTCGAACTACGACTTTCTTAAATATACTGATCAGTCTTAAATTGGCTGTCTATTGAGATCTTTGAAATGTAAAAGCTCACATGAGGTATTATCTGGAAAATAGAAACCATTTATTTGTCAAAGTGTGATCAAAGAAGATCTTTTTATATCACATCTTTTCATATCAATCTTTTACGCTGACATTCTGGATATTTATATATACACTAGCTGAATACCTGTGCTTCGCTACGGAGTACATTCAAATTAAACACAACGGTCGATGTGTGCAATTAATACCAAAAAAACAAACAAAAATATATTGATAATAAGTACAACGGTCAATCTATACAATTAATGTAAAAAAAACCGAAAAATATATTTATAAAAAAATTGTAACGGATATTTTTATAGACAAAATAATGTAGACGAAAATATTAAAATTAAATACAACGGTCAATGTATGCAATTAATTTGTATGTTTAAGGTATGTGCCTACCCTCAAATCGTTGTTGAAACGCTTAAAAAATGCCTTGTTTACATTGCTTCAGGAGCGTTTCTCCATTGACGTCGAGATTGTTGACATAAACCGTGATTGGTTCGACGTATCACGTGACCAAAGAGCTGAGCTCAGTGACTGGTTAAAATTTTTATAGCTGCCACTTCGCTCTGGAGGCATTGTGAACTCTGGAGGCTTTAGTGTTGAAAAAAATATGCACTATCATTCAATTGTGCTCCCTTGTTATGAACTCAAGAACTTGTCGCATGCAGTAAAGAACTTTACGTAAGACTGGTTCCCCAAGGCTCTTTAAATCACAAAAAAATTAGCTTGAACCATTTGGATTTTGATCTTGAATGGAAATGATGCCATTCTTTGCGGCAAATTTCCCTTTCGTTCATTTAAACTTTCGTAGAAACAACAAAAATACATCTAACGTGGTGAAATTCACACGTCGTTCGAGAAACAATGGCCAAAAGCAGTTGAATTAAACAGATCCATTCTCCTTTGCCGGGATACAATGTACAAATGCGTATCCATTCCTAACTATCCTCATTTGTTCGCTCAAAATTGAGTGACTGATTCAACAGCACTATAACACGAAAAAAAAGAAAACATTTATGTTGCATTGAGTCTACTTTGTTTAAAAAATATTTTTTCAGAAGTGATTTGTTTTACTAAATAATAAATTTAAAATTATTTCTGAAAACTTTAGAAAGCTTACCGCGATCAATATTCAATCTCAATTTATAGCAAATGAAAACGAAAAGATTTGTCCCTAGGGATACAGTGTTTTAAAACTCTTTTATGTACCTTAAGTAAAGATTAAAATGAGGGTCGATTGCATAAATTCCTTATGAATTGTTTTGACCCAAAGTTACGATCAGGAGTGATCTCTTATCTTTTGAGCACATGCATTTTATAGGTTAGTCCCACGTGAATCGCTGCCAGTCTTGTATTTTCTTAATTGTGCAATACTAAGAGAAATATACACCTATACCATAAAAAATTGGCAATAAAATATTCGCAGATATCCTATTATACGAAGTGATTCTGCCTAAAATTATTAAAGAAGTTCACATTCTTGAGTATCCTTAAGTTTTATAGTCAAGATCACGACATATAGCATGGCTTAGTTTTATAATGGCCAGAAAATCTATCCACAGATCAGAAAATTCGAGTTTCGATTCTTTGGCTAGCCGCATTATTTATGTGAAAAGAAAATTGATAAAGTGAAAGAATATAGAGCACTTTAATGCTCTAACAAATTAAATGCATCCATTCGGGTGATCTTCCTGTCTATCTTTTTAGAGTTCGATGTTATTAGACTTATGACAGAGGATTACGCTTCTCGGAGAGGCAAAATATACCGGTGTAATTTTTAAACTGGCCAGTTGTATTTTAGATAAAAAAAATTGGTAAACTAGGACAGTGTGCCGTCAGATTGTTTGTTATAACTTTATAATTTTATCCATTATCAAATAACATGTACTTATGGTTCATAAATTAAAATATTTAGCTACTTGCATAACGCCCACTGAAAGAAATTTTCGTTACATAACTTTAAATCAGTTCAATTCTTAAGATATTGTAAAATTGCATTGTTAATAATCTCCAAAATAATGAACATGTCAAACGGATTCAGTATCTGCGTAGAGTCTAGTTATTTATTGTGCCTGAAAACTTTCTACATCTGCGACCAGAGATTAATCTCAATTAATCAGAAGGGATATTGGAAAAATGTAATATTAGAAACCTTTTGTATATGGCTTTCACTTACGGTCGTTGGGAAACTTTCAGGTTCAGGCAGAATATTTGCAGCTTTAATCGATAAAAGGAGCTAGGTCAGTCAAAGGGAGTGGCCAGTTTTTGATATTGAGGCAATAAGGAATATTTTACAGGGGTCAGAGAACTAATTAATTTTAAAGCAAGTTAACACCTAAGCGGTATTTTTATAATACAGCCGAACCCCATTTTAGCGAACCCAGTGTATAACGAACTCACGGATATAACGAACGAAAATTTTGGTCCCGCCGTTTACCTATTGTACGTAATTTAATTAGTACTGTGTCAGTTCAATGTAATCGATTTTAGTCGATTTAATTCATTAAGGATCATTTTTTATAGATTTTATCATTTTTTTTCATACATCATTATTACAAGTAATGAGTTATACAATTTGTGAATTCTAGCATTTTTCTTAACGGTTCGGATAAAGCGAACCACCGGATCAAGCGAACAAAACCTTTCGTTATAACGGGGTTCGACTGCATAATTTAAAACCTACCAAACATGTTGCATTCTCTGTGATTATTATAGACAGAAGAATCTTCCTAAAAAAAGTGTCCAACCGTCTTTTGTAAAGAGCTCTATTACTGGTATCCCCAATCATTGTATAGTCAAAATAGGTAAAAAAGACGAAAATGATTAATTACCTGCCTGCTCTAGACTGGCCGACCTATAACATAATAGAGTAAACAACATGTCAGCGTAGCAGAGAAACAACAAAGGGTATTCTTTAAACTTAAATTAAATGGGATTAAGGAAGATAGAAGGGATGCTGAAAAATACTCTGAATCAAGAGATTATTGAAATGTATCCCTGAATAAACAATTAAAATATATCCTTAACTAAATGGGTAGTATCTTCAAGAAATAACATGTGAAATACATTTAAATAAAGGAAAATTTTGAAATTAGTTTTCAAAACTAATGTAATGAAACGAATTGTTCTCTTCTGGGATCCTCAGATAAGCTAATATAGTAAATATAATATATTGTAATATATTAATGATATGATTCTATACATTAAAATATGAAAGTTGAATATGAAAGAGAAAGGGAAATGAGTTCAAATTAAAAATGCAGAATAGTAAAATGGGGACAAATTAGGAGGAAATCAAAAGACAAGCTGTGTATACACTGCTGGCCACACAAATTGCAACACCAAGAAAGACAAGAGATATCACAACAAAATTTATTTTGTAGATAACATGTTGACCAAGTACCAAATGATTAAATTTATAGACTTCTGTGAAGTATGGTTCCTGCCAAAATCAGTAGCCAGAGTAGACACCATTGTTGGAGATCACCGCTGCCACACGCCTCGGCATTGATTCAAAGAGACTGTGGATGAGTTCTTGGGGTACAGCAGACCAAGCAGCTTCCACACGTTGCCAAAGTTGATCTGCTGTGGCAGCTGGGGATGGAATCTGGGTCAATCGTAGAGCAACCATGGACCACATGTTTTCTATCGGCGAAAGATCCGGAGAGCGAGGGCGGCCAGGGAAGCAATTCAATCTGGCGATTGACGAAGAACCGTTGGACAATGCGTGCCACGTGTGGTCGCGCATTATCCTGTTGAAATATGGCTGTGGGCAAGCCCTGAAGGTAAGGAAGGACAACTGGCTCCAACACCTCGGAGATGTATCGCTGGCTGTTTAAAGTACCGGCAATGCGTACTAGAGGTGTGCGAGAGTGATATCCAATACCGCCCCATACCATAATACCCGGTGCAGGAGCAGCGTGGCGGTACATAACGCAGCTGTTCAGCATCCTCTCTTCCCGGTGTCTCCAGACTCGAATGCGACCATCGTGGTGTTGCAGACAGAAGCGTGACTCGTCAGTAAAGGCAATTTCATTCCATTCTGCCGTCCACATCCTTCTGTCATCGCACCATTGGCGGCGGAGACGTCTGTGGTTCTGCGTCAAGGGTAGACAAAGTAATGGACGTCTTGCGGACAGACCACTCTGCTGTAAACGGCGTCGAATGGTACGCGCAGACACTGGATGATGCGTTACAGACTGCATGTGCTGTGCTATGGTTCGTGATGTGACTGAGCAATCCGTCACTGCCATGCGCACAATTTGCCTGTCATCACGTGAAGTGGTGCGCTGAGGTGGATGCGATCGAACACGCCGGTCCGTCGTACCCTCCTGCATCCAACGATCACATATCTGCATTACAGTTGTTTGGTTTCGTCCAACACGACTACCGATTTCCCTGAAAGATAATCCACAATCTCGGTAGGCCACTTTCCTTCCTCTGTCGAACTCGAATACTTGATCAAAAGATGATCGCTGTTTTCGACGAGGCATAATTGATCGTTTTTTTGAAAAAACCACAAGAAAAACACAATTGCCGAACTTGAAATTGCCAAACTTGTCGAATCTCCAAGCCTTAAATAGCGCTTTTAAATGGCGCCACAGGCGCGCGTGTTGTGCGTCTGCGCTGAAATTCGAATCATTTGCAAATCTCACCTCTGGTAATGCATGTTGTAAATTTCATGTTATTTGCATGTTCCTTCAGTGTGTTGCATTTACAGTGCCCAGCAGGTATATCTATATATATATATATATATACTAATATATATATATATATATATATATATATATATGCAGTGCCGTAACTAGGCAGGTGCCCCTGCCTAGGGCCCACTTGGAAGGGTAGTCCAAAATGCTGTATTTGTCTTATTATTTTCCCAATTTAATTAACTAAGGGGCACAAATGCAAATTCTTGCCCAGGGAACATGAATGGCTAGTTAGGTCATTGTATACATATATATATATATATATATATATATAATATATATATATAATATATATATATATATATATGCGAAATAATTTATAGGATAGAGTAAATACATAATTAATCCCGAGTCAATTTTTGACTTCATACACAAGCATTAACATTTGCATCAAAATCACAAGAGAACAAATATCGAGGGAAAAGTTTTAAACTTTACGAATATTGCGTAAATTCCCTATTTAAAATTTTCAATTT
>OU015495.1:91765331-91872831 GCA_907164885.2 Dolomedes plantarius
CTATGGAGTATCGTTTGTGTCCAGCTACGTCGCAAATAGCAATGAGTTCGTTAATTGGAGATTCCTAATACGAGAGTCAACTGTAAGACGTACACCTACTTTCCTTCTGCGAGAAACCCCATTATTTTCTTTGTTTGTGAACCATGTCGACATTCTTTTTGGACAATTTGTACTTTACTTCCACCTGCTTCCCTTTTTCTGATGCATGGATTAATCACCAACGAATAACTGGAAGCACAGTCTGACGCAACAAGAACAAAATACATAAAACTATCTCCTTCAGTTTATAATTTTTTGAATATCATTTCCCTTAATTTATTTTGATCGATTTATGCAAACATTACGACGGCTTGTTTAATTTCAAACCAGTTGTTAATTTTTAAAATGCCATACACCGAATTCTTAATTTTGCTCTCTATTTCTTCCAAAGTTCCTGACATTCTATAATTAGAACCAATAATATCTATCTTTATAGATTAATACTCTCTCAGTTGTTTCGTTAGTAATTGCATTTCATTTAATAACATACATAACTGTTAATGGGGTGTATGGAAGGGTCAAAGATTTTTAGAAAGGAAAAGTTAGCAAATAATACGTAAAAAGCTTTTCTTATATTCTTAATTATAACCCTTTTAAGTCTTTAGTACAAATATTATGTTAAATGATACAATTTAAATAAATTATCTTTGTTAAAGAGGTTTCCGTCTTTTTAGGCGTTTAAATAAAAACACAGTTTTAGATGCTATCTTATATTCCCTAAATTATTTTCTCTGTGTGTTATATTCGTCCAAGCTAACCGCATGGAGTTTATTTCCTTCATAAGACGCGTCTCGTAACTTGTCAGGATAAAGAACTTATTAATCAGTCATTTATAAGAAGACAAAATAGATTTACTTGAATTTTTCCATGAGAAGGATAACCCTATCCCGTAAGTAAGTTTTGTTTTTATTACACGCAAAATGTTGAGTGAAAGCTTTGACAGTACAATCAAACACAATTTCGCTCTTAAATGTATTGTTATCTTTTTAAATGAAAGCACAAATATTATTTTGAATTTCTCCCGAAAGCATTCTGAAGCGTTCGACAAATAACACTTAGAAACTGCCGTACTTAAATAATAAAAAATTTCATTTTTTTCACTTTGATTTGAGTCAACATTACGAAAGGCATAAAGCAGTAGATTTTCTAAAGAACATTTTAAACAGAACATTACAATTAGTCGAGATAACCATGTTAACTTTAACGAAGGACCAGAAAACCACGCTATGTAAGCACTTTAACTGCAATAAAAATTTACGTAAGTGATAAAAGACTTAATATTACCAAACCCCTCAACCATTTAAGCATAACTGCAGATTCTTTAATTTCAGCAGCTCTCCAAGTTTGTAAAATCGTCTGTGTAGACAAATTTTCTTAATTACATTAAAATGACGATTATACGCTTAAAATTTCTTAGTTTAGTGAAGAATGTGATTGGAAATTTTAATTAAAGGTTTTTCTGTGTAATTAAAAAAAATCACATCCTGCCGAACTAATTTTAGGAAATTTTGCTCCTGCGTATTGACACTTGTTAATTTTTTAACTATGAAATAAAAACCATGAAATACTTGCCAATTTAACCATGACATACTTGCTTCGTTGTGTATGAAATCGCAATTCACCTGTAAAAGAAGATATTTTTTAATTAAAAAGACAAAAATAAGTTTTTCCAATTTGAAGTACTTTGCCAATAGTTTTTGGAAGAGTAAATCTTTAGAAAATAAACCGCAAATTTTTGTTACTTTTAATCAACAAAAGTAAATAACAAAACAATAGCAATTTTTTGAGGTGCACAATCCGAGAAAAAAAAATTAAAATTAATAGAATGTCTCTTCCATTTCATCACCGATAATGAGTTTTAAAAAGATTGCCTTATGTTTAATGCATGAAATCTTCGTTCAAATCCCTCATTTCCTTTTTGCACACTTCTACATGCTTTTTTGCGATAAAGATGTTCATGAAAAGTCTTAAAGAATAACAGACTTCTAATCATAACGGTGTGTACTTGAAAAAGTGTTATAAAAGCACTTGATTTCCGTATTCCACAGGCCAAGTGAAGTTACTTTTTTTAAATTTTTTATAGCAGGCATCATATAATATTTCAAATAACATTTCGTGAAATATCGAAATAGTTGGACGTAACAGCATAATTTGGTTTGGTTATCGATCAGTTTTTAAATTTCCTGCCGTGTCGCAATTTTTGTAATATCTTTCACAATTATTTTATACTGTTTTCAACTAGCTGTACTGTTTACACTGTTTCAAGAAAAAAGAATGCTTAAAACAGCACATCATGGGCTGTAAGTACTTACTTACCTTACTATAATTCCTACCATACTATAATACATGTTTATTTCAGAGAGGTCGAAAAGTTCTGCAGCCAACGTTATTGTGTTTCCAGATATTAGAATTAAAGAGAATAGATAGAAAGCCAATTCGGGGCCAGATACATTTGGGAAAGCGATAGGTTTGGCCTTTTTGGTGTGTATTCCTATATGTGAAATATATATATATATATATATATATATATATATATATATATATATATATATATATATATTTAATTCCTAGGTCATGAGCCGTAACTTCCATTGTTCAGATAAAATTGTACTTCAATAAACCATATTTTTACTGTTGCTAATTTGCTTTGCTCTTACACAGAGCACTAACAAAAAAATACGAAGTCAAAAAGTAAATTTCTTTGAATTGCATGCAAGAAATATGGTAGTTTCATCATTTCAATTTCATCCGTAAAACCAGTCAAACACAGTACCATTGTAAAAAAAATCATAAATTATTTTTAAGGGAGGGCCACTAAATATATTTTTACCCTCTTTGTTTCTAAATTTGTTACCACAGATCGTTCGTTTTCCTTTTTTTGTTTGTTACGAACTGCTGTAATAATTAAAATAATAAAGTTATTCTGCATTTGAAATCTCCTTGTCGTAAAGATATCAGGTGACATTATCTTGATGAATAGATTATTACTATGTAAAACCTAGCTTCACGTCTACTGCTGAGTAATCTGGAGATGTGATTTGTTTGATCAATAGTTACATGATAAATATTATTACTATCAGGAGCGTAACGACCATGTCTCTCATCCTTCCTAATTTTCCTCTGTCATTAAGAATGAGTAATCACTGGGACAGGAATTGAATCTAATAGCTGTGGCATCATGGGTATAATAATAACCACTACTCTATAATGCAATGTCACTGATTATTACTTACAAAAGGTTCAAGATATATTTTGCATTGTTTCTAGTCCATACATCATCCTATTTATTTTCCTGAACAAATTTCTCAGCATTCTTGATGCCCACGTTACCCTGAAGGATTTAAAACTTTTATTTCATTGTAACTTTTCAAATATGTTCGATAAGAATCGAATGTGATTAATTGACGAAAAGAAAGGTAACGTCTTATAGACTGATAAGATATCGAAATGTTTGGATTTTTAAGAGATCTTTTGCCTTTATAAAGTTAAAAACATCGAATTTATTTAGTTGGTGACTTTTATTTGATAATAAACTCCGAACTCGTAAAAATGCATGGTAAATTCCTAGAAGAGTCGGATTTACAGCCAAAACAATTTGATTCCAGTTTTCCAATTTCAGACAAATAATTTACGGGTGTTTTATCTAAACAATCTCTTTGACACTGATTCTCCCAGTGTAAAAGAGGGATCGCCCTAACATTTTATGTACATGCTTATTATAGGCAATGTTATTGTGTATTGAAGCACATTATAATAATTATATTTTACTATAGTGCATGTATATTATATTTCAAAATAATAAAGTTCATGTATATAATAATATATAAAACTTTAGTGCTTGTACATTATAACATAAAATAATTAAGTGTATTTACAGTATATTACATGCATCTATACAGTTATACTATCTGTATAGAATTAAATAAACTAAGATATTCTAGCATTTTACTTATTTTTAATCAAACCATTTTTGTTTAAATTTTCCCATTACTACATGTTATATCGTTTTATAAAACGACCCTTTCCTTTGTATTTAATTATGGTTAATTCATTTAACGAGCAATACTGTTCACACAGTAGGTCACTAGCCAGATCCAACCCAAAAATTAGTTCCTTATCGCATGCTATACAATCTTATAAAACGAAACTTTTCGCAGCATTTATGGTTAATTCAATCTAGACAGCAGCGATGTCTACGCAGAGGCCTCTGGCCAGATATGACCCGATTGTTAGCTTCCTTGTTCTATGTTATATGGTCTTATGAAACGAGCCTTGTCTCAGTGTTTAAATATTGTAAATTCAATCTGTGCAGTAGTGATGGCCACATATTATTTGGTGGTCAGATACGGCCCGTAAGAACGTTTTCGATACGGCAGATATTATTACACTTAATTTAGTTAATTCAATATACATATTGCCCGAAAATATTTGTAATATGGGCAGAAATATATTCCATACTGCCTCCCGCGATTAATCGTCCAATTGAATGTGTCCCCTTATTCACAACTGCATTTGGCTAATATGAATTCACGTAGTTCACTTGTAATCCCAAACAATCCCCACAAGCTTTGATTCCTAATTAAAACCCCCTTTTTGTTTCTTGCTTTTTTCATTGATTAATAAAGACTATTTCCCAGTTGCGGAAGAAATTCATTCCTCCACTCCCGTCCCTCTTTTTAGCGCTTTGTAGCAACTATGCTACAATTGTGGGCCATACGCATTTTGTAGGACAACCTTTTATAGATTGCCAAATCTAAATCCATAAAACAAATTAACTGATTCTGCAAATTCAGATGTTTTCGGGATTGCTAGATCAGAAATGGACATAGACTTCAAATCTCTGATAAAAAAATTTCTCGAAAAGCCCATTTGTTCACATTTAAATAATATGCAAAATCGTTGAAAAATAAAGTGTCTTATATTATGAATAAAGGTATAAATAACGTATGAATTAAGTAATAATTTCTACTTAATAACATCCGAATTTTAATACTGAACTCTAGAAAGAAACTGTGAATAAAGTTCGAACTACGACTTTCTTAAATATACTGATCAGTCTTAAATTGGCTGTCTATTGAGATCTTTGAAATGTAAAAGCTCACATGAGGTATTATCTGGAAAATAGAAACCATTTATTTGTCAAAGTGTGATCAAAGAAGATCTTTTTATATCACATCTTTTCATATCAATCTTTTACGCTGACATTCTGGATATTTATATATACACTAGCTGAATACCTGTGCTTCGCTACGGAGTACATTCAAATTAAACACAACGGTCGATGTGTGCAATTAATACCAAAAAAACAAACAAAAATATATTGATAATAAGTACAACGGTCAATCTATACAATTAATGTAAAAAAAACCGAAAAATATATTTATAAAAAAATTGTAACGGATATTTTTATAGACAAAATAATGTAGACGAAAATATTAAAATTAAATACAACGGTCAATGTATGCAATTAATTTGTATGTTTAAGGTATGTGCCTACCCTCAAATCGTTGTTGAAACGCTTAAAAAATGCCTTGTTTACATTGCTTCAGGAGCGTTTCTCCATTGACGTCGAGATTGTTGACATAAACCGTGATTGGTTCGACGTATCACGTGACCAAAGAGCTGAGCTCAGTGACTGGTTAAAATTTTTATAGCTGCCACTTCGCTCTGGAGGCATTGTGAACTCTGGAGGCTTTAGTGTTGAAAAAAATATGCACTATCATTCAATTGTGCTCCCTTGTTATGAACTCAAGAACTTGTCGCATGCAGTAAAGAACTTTACGTAAGACTGGTTCCCCAAGGCTCTTTAAATCACAAAAAAATTAGCTTGAACCATTTGGATTTTGATCTTGAATGGAAATGATGCCATTCTTTGCGGCAAATTTCCCTTTCGTTCATTTAAACTTTCGTAGAAACAACAAAAATACATCTAACGTGGTGAAATTCACACGTCGTTCGAGAAACAATGGCCAAAAGCAGTTGAATTAAACAGATCCATTCTCCTTTGCCGGGATACAATGTACAAATGCGTATCCATTCCTAACTATCCTCATTTGTTCGCTCAAAATTGAGTGACTGATTCAACAGCACTATAACACGAAAAAAAAGAAACATTTATGTTGCATTGAGTCTACTTTGTTTAAAAAATATTTTTTCAGAAGTGATTTGTTTTACTAAATAATAAATTTAAAATTATTTCTGAAAACTTTAGAAAGCTTACCGCGATCAATATTCAATCTCAATTTATAGCAAATGAAAACGAAAAGATTTGTCCCTAGGGATACAGTGTTTTAAAACTCTTTTATGTACCTTAAGTAAAGATTAAAATGAGGGTCGATTGCATAAATTCCTTATGAATTGTTTTGACCCAAAGTTACGATCAGGAGTGATCTCTTATCTTTTGAGCACATGCATTTTATAGGTTAGTCCCACGTGAATCGCTGCCAGTCTTGTATTTTCTTAATTGTGCAATACTAAGAGAAATATACACCTATACCATAAAAAATTGGCAATAAAATATTCGCAGATATCCTATTATACGAAGTGATTCTGCCTAAAATTATTAAAGAAGTTCACATTCTTGAGTATCCTTAAGTTTTATAGTCAAGATCACGACATATAGCATGGCTTAGTTTTATAATGGCCAGAAAATCTATCCACAGATCAGAAAATTCGAGTTTCGATTCTTTGGCTAGCCGCATTATTTATGTGAAAAGAAAATTGATAAAGTGAAAGAATATAGAGCACTTTAATGCTCTAACAAATTAAATGCATCCATTCGGGTGATCTTCCTGTCTATCTTTTTAGAGTTCGATGTTATTAGACTTATGACAGAGGATTACGCTTCTCGGAGAGGCAAAATATACCGGTGTAATTTTTAAACTGGCCAGTTGTATTTTAGATAAAAAAAATTGGTAAACTAGGACAGTGTGCCGTCAGATTGTTTGTTATAACTTTATAATTTTATCCATTATCAAATAACATGTACTTATGGTTCATAAATTAAAATATTTAGCTACTTGCATAACGCCCACTGAAAGAAATTTTCGTTACATAACTTTAAATCAGTTCAATTCTTAAGATATTGTAAAATTGCATTGTTAATAATCTCCAAAATAATGAACATGTCAAACGGATTCAGTATCTGCGTAGAGTCTAGTTATTTATTGTGCCTGAAAACTTTCTACATCTGCGACCAGAGATTAATCTCAATTAATCAGAAGGGATATTGGAAAAATGTAATATTAGAAACCTTTTGTATATGGCTTTCACTTACGGTCGTTGGGAAACTTTCAGGTTCAGGCAGAATATTTGCAGCTTTAATCGATAAAAGGAGCTAGGTCAGTCAAAGGGAGTGGCCAGTTTTTGATATTGAGGCAATAAGGAATATTTTACAGGGGTCAGAGAACTAATTAATTTTAAAGCAAGTTAACACCTAAGCGGTATTTTTATAATACAGCCGAACCCCATTTTAGCGAACCCAGTGTATAACGAACTCACGGATATAACGAACGAAAATTTTGGTCCCGCCGTTTACCTATTGTACGTAATTTAATTAGTACTGTGTCAGTTCAATGTAATCGATTTTAGTCGATTTAATTCATTAAGGATCATTTTTTATAGATTTTATCATTTTTTTTCATACATCATTATTACAAGTAATGAGTTATACAATTTGTGAATTCTAGCATTTTTCTTAACGGTTCGGATAAAGCGAACCACCGGATCAAGCGAACAAAACCTTTCGTTATAACGGGGTTCGACTGCATAATTTAAAACCTACCAAACATGTTGCATTCTCTGTGATTATTATAGACAGAAGAATCTTCCTAAAAAAAGTGTCCAACCGTCTTTTGTAAAGAGCTCTATTACTGGTATCCCCAATCATTGTATAGTCAAAATAGGTAAAAAAGACGAAAATGATTAATTACCTGCCTGCTCTAGACTGGCCGACCTATAACATAATAGAGTAAACAACATGTCAGCGTAGCAGAGAAACAACAAAGGGTATTCTTTAAACTTAAATTAAATGGGATTAAGGAAGATAGAAGGGATGCTGAAAAATACTCTGAATCAAGAGATTATTGAAATGTATCCCTGAATAAACAATTAAAATATATCCTTAACTAAATGGGTAGTATCTTCAAGAAATAACATGTGAAATACATTTAAATAAAGGAAAATTTTGAAATTAGTTTTCAAAACTAATGTAATGAAACGAATTGTTCTCTTCTGGGATCCTCAGATAAGCTAATATAGTAAATATAATATATTGTAATATATTAATGATATGATTCTATACATTAAAATATGAAAGTTGAATATGAAAGAGAAAGGGAAATGAGTTCAAATTAAAAATGCAGAATAGTAAAATGGGGACAAATTAGGAGGAAATCAAAAGACAAGCTGTGTATACACTGCTGGCCACACAAATTGCAACACCAAGAAAGACAAGAGATATCACAACAAAATTTATTTTGTAGATAACATGTTGACCAAGTACCAAATGATTAAATTTATAGACTTCTGTGAAGTATGGTTCCTGCCAAAATCAGTAGCCAGAGTAGACACCATTGTTGGAGATCACCGCTGCCACACGCCTCGGCATTGATTCAAAGAGACTGTGGATGAGTTCTTGGGGTACAGCAGACCAAGCAGCTTCCACACGTTGCCAAAGTTGATCTGCTGTGGCAGCTGGGGATGGAATCTGGGTCAATCGTAGAGCAACCATGGACCACATGTTTTCTATCGGCGAAAGATCCGGAGAGCGAGGCGGCCAGGGAAGCAATTCAATCTGGCGATTGACGAAGAACCGTTGGACAATGCGTGCCACGTGTGGTCGCGCATTATCCTGTTGAAATATGGCTGTGGGCAAGCCCTGAAGGTAAGGAAGGACAACTGGCTCCAACACCTCGGAGATGTATCGCTGGCTGTTTAAAGTACCGGCAATGCGTACTAGAGGTGTGCGAGAGTGATATCCAATACCGCCCCATACCATAATACCCGGTGCAGGAGCAGCGTGGCGGTACATAACGCAGCTGTTCAGCATCCTCTCTTCCCGGTGTCTCCAGACTCGAATGCGACCATCGTGGTGTTGCAGACAGAAGCGTGACTCGTCAGTAAAGGCAATTTCATTCCATTCTGCCGTCCACATCCTTCTGTCATCGCACCATTGGCGGCGGAGACGTCTGTGGTTCTGCGTCAAGGGTAGACAAAGTAATGGACGTCTTGCGGACAGACCACTCTGCTGTAAACGGCGTCGAATGGTACGCGCAGACACTGGATGATGCGTTACAGACTGCATGTGCTGTGCTATGGTTCGTGATGTGACTGAGCAATCCGTCACTGCCATGCGCACAATTTGCCTGTCATCACGTGAAGTGGTGCGCTGAGGTGGATGCGATCGAACACGCCGGTCCGTCGTACCCTCCTGCATCCAACGATCACATATCTGCATTACAGTTGTTTGGTTTCGTCCAACACGACTACCGATTTCCCTGAAAGATAATCCACAATCTCGGTAGGCCACTTTCCTTCCTCTGTCGAACTCGAATACTTGATCAAAAGATGATCGCTGTTTTCGACGAGGCATAATTGATCGTTTTTTTGAAAAAACCACAAGAAAAACACAATTGCCGAACTTGAAATTGCCAAACTTGTCGAAATCTCCAAGCCTTAAATAGCGCTTTTAAATGGCGCCACAGGCGCGCGTGTTGTGCGTCTGCGCTGAAATTCGAATCATTTGCAAATCTCACCTCTGGTAATGCATGTTGTAAATTTCATGTTATTTGCATGTTTCCTTCAGTGTGTTGCATTTACAGTGCCCAGCAGTGTATATATATATATATATATATATATATATATATATATATATATATATATATATATATATATATATGCAGTGCCGTAACTAGGCAGGTGCCCCTGCCTAGGGCCCACTTGGAAGGGTAGTCCAAAATGCTGTATTTGTCTTATTATTTTCCCAAATTTAATTAACTAAGGGGCACAAATGCAAATTCTTGCCCAGGGAACATGAATGGCTAGTTAGGTCATTGTATACATATATATATATATATATATATATATATATATATATATATATATATATATATATATATATATGCGAAATAATTTATAGGATAGAGTAAAATACAATAATTAATCCCGAGTCAATTTTTGACTTCATACACAAGCATTAACATTTGCATCAAAATCACAAGAGAACAAATATCGAGGGAAAAGTTTTAAACTTTACGAATATTGCGTAAATTCCCTATTTAAAATTTTCAATTTAATGTATTTCAGATTAGTGAATACTTTAAAATAAATATAAAACGTAATTAACAGAGCGCATTAGCTGAGACTAAAGATGAAATTTTATTTTCTGTCAAATAAGGCATTTGAGATATTTTTCAAAACATGTTGTCTGACTTACATTATTGTCTTACCGCAAACTGTAAAATATGTTGATGTCTGCCAACATCCATTTATTAAACATTCCAGAATTGTTTTCATTATTACTATTTAGCACATTTTTACATTTATTTAGCAGTAAATAATGTAAAATGAGCCATATCACTAATGAGTGCTCTTTTATTAAAATTTAGCCGTCATATCAAGGGGTTTAATTTTTTTACCATGTCTTTATTAACTTGATTTCTTGTTTGTTTGTGTGTGTATTTGTCCAGTACAAATCTTGCAGTCGATTTTTAACTAATTTCCCGACTAGTTAGACATTTGAAACTTTTAGAATAGCTGAGAATACGATGACAATGCCTTTTTAAATACTTTTAGCCATCTTTATGCAGATTTGAATTCCTTTTCAGTTAATTTTGTTTTGTAGATTGGTGCAGCCATCTATCGACCAGGACGGGAATAAAAAGTTTGACGCAAGTTAACTTCCAATTAACTTCATTTTCTTTCAAGTTGATGGGATAATTCATGAAAATTTTTTTTAAGTATTTATTTATACATAGAATTGTCAAGTTTATATGATTCAACAGAAAATTTAAAAACATAGTGTATAAAAAGTTCTTTTTATATTGAAATTATTATGTAGCTTCTGTAAATTTCTGTAGCTTTTTCACTCATCTTTATAACAGGAGTAGCAGAACTAGTCTATAGGAGAATATCTTCTCAACGTATCAGATAAAAGAACTGAAGCCTTTTTCTAAGCGAAAACGGATGAATGAACCAAAAAAAAGTTGTTGTGTGTGGGAGGAGACAAATTGATATTGGAAAGGAATGCGGCATAGCCCCGTCTACTTTAATCACCATTTTAGAAGATTGATAAAATAAACCCGCCTAAACAATTTGCTCGGGAATAAAACATCTACGTCGGGAAATTATCTATCAGTAGATGAAGTTGTGTAAAAATAATATAAGGAAGTTCAATGCAAAAATAAAAAATAAAAAATCAGTAAACGGACTTGTGTTGTTATAATATGAAACAATTTTCAGAAATTTAAAAGCAGTAAAACCTTAAAAGAACAGTAAATTGTTATTTCGCTTCAGAGAACGGCTTATGAAATTTAAAAGTAAGTGTTTCAAGATTTAAAACGCAGGTCCGATAGTTCAACTGCTAAACATGTCATAAAGTGTTTGGGGATAAATATTGAAAATTGTGTAAGGATATTAATGAGGAATAGGAACCTCAGAACCTTTCAGACGCATACAGTTGTTTAAAGGTTTAGTTTCTTGTTGCTTGTTTCAGAAAAGTGGGAATAAAGTGTTTGTGATCATTTCAAATTAGTTACAGGGAGTTATCACTGAATCGTAAAAAAGAAGAGTACTTACTTTGCATAATTGCTACAGAGAAAGCACTTAACTACTTATATATATATATATATATATATATATATATATATATATATATATATATATATATATATATATATATAAGTATCAGATCCAGTAATTTTTATTTTTAATGACTCGTCCCTCACTTTGTGTAAAACCCCGACGAATCAGAGTCAGGAGTTAGTAGGGTAACCGGTTTTCTCGCCGAATGTCCTGCTGGAAAAGTTTAGCTATTCCGGATTGGCAACAATTGGAGATGAGTGTTTTCAGATTTGATCTGTACTACAAAACCTTGATGTGATCGTGGCACGTTCTGTTCGCCGAGCTAGAATGTTTGTCTCGAAATTAATGGAATTAATAAACTTATAAACTTAAAACGAGTTGATTTCTGTCTTGAATTCAAATCATGATATATATATATATATATATATATATATATATATATATATATATATATATATATATATATATATATATATATATATATACACATTATTTTTATTTTTTAATGAAGTTCAATGAGATTGCAGTTTACGTAACGCAACCTAGGTTTGCGTTTACGCAGTAGGTTGCGTTCCGCAATTCCATCATGGCTCTTTTTGAATTTTATAAATTTTAAAATATTTTAAAAGTACCTTCATGAAGTTATTAAACTGTTTTCTTAACTAAAGCGGAGGATGAAAGCACTATATTCAAAATGTCAAGGCAGCAGCGCTGTAGAACGTGTGATGAAGCCGTAGCAACGTTGAATAGATGAACACATAAATATACGCGTTCAGAAGATATTCCAAAAGAAATAAAAAAAAAATGTGTGCTTTTGTGAAGGATTCTTTGTGAGCAATATCATAAAAGTGCTGAGACCGGTAAAGCATTTGAGAGGTTACTTTTAAAGGAAACAGCTTCTTTCGAAAAAAATATTACTTGTAAAGGTAGTTTGAATGAAGTCTGGCTATTTCTTGAATGTACTTTGTGTATGGTGATTACTTATAAATGTCTGGACGGTAAGTAAACTTAAATACAGATAATAAATGATTTAAGCTTCTTAAAAGAAAAATTTAAGCTTCAAAGAAGCAAAAAGTACAACTTTTTGAATAATAAATGGCTCGAAGTTTTAGAATAAATTGTTTTATTTTCCGAACAATGAACGTATTTTCAAACTTGTTAAAGCAGCAACATAAAATAAATGTATCATTGTTTTAGCAATGATTGATGATAAATCACTGATTAAGCTCCAGGGAAAAAGTAAGTATTCAGAATTATGTTTTTATAAAAACCCGATTTTAGAAAAGTTTATTTAGTTTAGATTTTTTGACTTAATTTTGACAAATTCTTTATACTTTTATTAAGGAAGTAAATACCAGTAAATTAGAAACACTATTCTTACTCTCAGATAAGGTTATTGGATTCAAAATTATGACTGAGCATTTTGTATTAGAATTTAATAACTTATATTTTAAATGAATAAGTATATATTTCTGTTCGCATTACTTTGCATATATTTCTGTTCGAATGTTCTTAGTGCATTCTAATTCACTAAGAATGCACTAAGAAATATTCAAAAAAGTTATGGCATATTTTAAAACTGTATACTATTAAAAAGAATCTTATGGGAGTCGTTTCAATCAGTTGCATAAATTTAATTTTTAATGAAAATATTCGGATCATTGCTGTTAAGAAAACTACATACTAGATTTTAACACATTAATTTCTGAGCAAAATTTATGATATTTGCATTTTTAATTATTTTAAGTGTAATATATTTTGGAAAAATAGCCTGGACAGCATAAATCATCGACATTTTCCCTCTTTTTTAAATTGGGGGAGAAAAATAAACCAAAATAAAAACCCTGGTAATCTTACTTTAGTATGGCACAAGTTCTACAAAAATTAACTAGCAAAATGCATGCCCAGCTCAAGTAACAATTAGAATCGCCAAAAGGCATGATCATGTCAACAGAACAGTGGTATTGCGAGTACAGTTCCAGCCAGGCATGCAGGATCCATGGGTTCATGAGCCTGACGCCATATTCTCAGCCTCCCGTAGGCGTTAAGTAGTCGGAATCGAGACTCATCACTCCATGCTACTCGTTTCCAGTCCTCTACACTGCAGTCTCTGTGCTCTCTTGCCCAGGCAAGACGTGCAACCCGATGGCGAGTATAGAGCAATGGTACTCTCGTAGGTCGACGGCTCCCGAAACCCATACCGTGAAGCGAGCGTTGCACAGTCCGTTTACTGTCTGTACGACTGGCACCGTCATTAAACTGGGTGGTAATTTGAGCTAATGTTTGGCTTCGCTGGCTACGTACAATACGCCTGAGCCGTCTCTCACCACGCACTGTCAAGGCTAATTGTCCTTTGCAGTTTGCCCGATCGCTAGTTTTTTTTCCACCATCCATGTATTCTTGGTATACTCTTGACACTATCGACCTTGAAAATCCTAGCTGTTTGATGATTTCGGAAATTGAATGGCCCATGCGTCGCGCACCTGCGATTTGTCCGCGATCGAAGGCGTCTAAATCAGGCAGTTTACCCATACTGGCAATTCCATCAACTAATTCAGAACAACCACAGTACGCGCTATATATGCAGTTACCACAGCGCCCTCACACGATGCGCATGATGCGCGCCTCACATGATGCGTAATACATGATGCGCAGCGCTACACAATTTGCATAGGCTTTGCTATCCCTAATTCAGTGGCACTTTAGTGTATATCTCGTACTAGTAGTACGTATGCTTATGTTGAAAAGCAAAGTAATATGTGTCACTTTGAAATAAATATTTTTATTAATTTAGAACTATGTTTGAATCTAATTCATTAGAGTGCCACTTCAAATTATATACACCGAAGTTAGGGTAGAAGTGTTAAAACTCTATAGTATAAAAATTAGAAAATTTGAGATCTTGGAAGCAATGCACATGATAACATCAGCATGGAAAGAAGTTTCTTCATCCGCAATAAAAAACTGCTTTCGCGTTGCTGGAATTCAAAAAGACTTGTAGTGGAACGGCAAAGTACGGATGTTGAAATCAACGGAGAGGACATTACGCCTGAAGAATTGAGAAGTCTTGTTGAAGATGAGGATGTTTAAATTCAAGATTTTTACAATAGTGATGAATCTGTTTTAACAACAGATTGCAGAAATGTACAACAAATTTATGAAGATATAGTAAACGAAATCACAGTGTCCGACGAAGATGGTGAATTTGAAGACACGGACTAGACACTGCCACCGTCTTACACAGATGCAACTTCTGCTATAGATGTTCTCCGACGCTATATTACATCGTATATGGAAGATGACACAACATTTAACATTTTTGAAAATATATAAAAGATAATAACAAAAACAAGGCGAAAAATGAAACAATCAACACTTTTTGACTTTTTTATGACCTAATTTATTGCACTGTTTGTACTCTTTTTTCAATGTAATTTAAAATATTTTTTTGTGAATAAAATAATAATGATAATAAAAATAACATTTTTAAATACGCCAATATATTAAGAGATATATTGACAGTCCTAAGCCTGTAAAATGGGAAGGAAAATGTTATTTTTACACAAATTCTGTTTAAGGGCGATCTCAACTTAAGGACGATTTTTCACGGTCCCTTGAAAGTCGTTAAACAGAGAGCCAACTGTATATATATATATATATATATATATATATATATATATATATATATGTATGCATGTATATAATAAAACATTCATTTTTTTCAATGTTACCTTCGGACGGTAAGACGCACCCTAATTTTAAGCCAATTTTTATAAGTAAAAAAGTCCATCTTAAGGTTCGAAAAATACGGTATGTGAATTTCATAAAGATTATTTAAGTTCAGGTCTTATAGATTTTTTCATCCGCATTCCATTCTTTACATATAATTTTGTTATGTTTTGCTGATTTATTCTTTCAAAACGTTTCCTATGTTCATTGCAGATTTCTAACCTTAAAACAAAACATTCTGACATTAAAACAAAATTCTAAACAAAACAAAAACAAATACTGCAATACTACTTCTACAACCTAGATCTGTATATAAATACAGTAAAACCTTTTTTAACCAGACTAACTGGGACCATACGGAATCCGGACAATCGAAAATTCGGATAATCCGGGTAACATGGGTAATGAGCAAAAAAAAAATCCTTAAATAAGGAGACTTACAGTTTATTACGATAAAAAATTATGTTTTGAACAAAATTACATGTTATTGTTTACAAGACATTAAAAATATAAAAATAACTTTTCTGAGTCAATCCACGTCAACGCCCTGTGACACTTTAATAAAACTCTCTTAAACTCAACAAAAAGCATTTTATTACCATAATTTATCGTACAGTCTATGCTGGAACTTTACATAGAATCAAACAGAAAAGCGAATATTTGGCGTACTTATAGACTACTGGCCAAAAGTATTACAAGTTTGAGAAATCTAACATTTTTTCAAGAATAAGCCTCAAAAAATATTTTTTCAATGCAACTGATATTTTTTAATGTCAGTATGTGAAATTAGTTTAAAGACAAGATATGATTCAGTTATTGAACAAAAATAATTATTAAATTTTATTAAAAAAAAGCATACAGAAATGCACATGTTATCAGAAATCGGCACCTATTTTGGTTCCCTGGAATAAAATGAAATAAATAAACAATTTCAAGTTCTTCTGTGCAGAAATGATAATAAATGAGTGCAATTGAACCAGAAAGCATTTAATATGTTGCTGGGCCGCCTCTGGATTTGATCACAACAGCCACTCTTTTAGACATGGAATCCACAAGATTTTGTAACACTAGGTTTTGAAAGTGTCCGAACTGGCTGGTTCGTACAGCAAAACACTCAGAAAGCCAAATGGCGTGGGGATGCATGTCATATAAGTCAAATGGACGACTCCATTTTGTACAGGGAACTATGAAGTGTGACCAGTATAGTAATGTGCTGAAGGATCGATTGCTTCCTAGTGCTCATGACATGTTCCCAAGGCAGAAATGTGTATTTCAGCAAGACCTAGCACCCTGCAATACACCGAAAAAGGCAAAAAAAACCTTTGAAATTAAATCAAATTTCATTAGAGTTCAATTCTGAACTCTAAGTTGAAATATTCCTTATTTTAGGCTAAGGCTGAATTTGCAAAACATGGTATTGATGTTCTCCCATGGTCAGGAAATACGCCAGATTTAAATTCTGTTGAGAATTTAAAGAATATAATTGGAAGGAAAAATGTCTCAAAATCATCCCAGAACAAAACGAGAGGTTCGGGAAACAATTAAAATTTGGCATCACGAAATACCAAAAGAATTGCTGCAAAACCTTGTGGATTCCATGACTAAAAGAGTGGCTTTTGTGATCAAAGCCACTGAGGCGGCCCAACAACATATTAAATGCTTTTAAGTTCAATTGCACTCATTTATTATCTTTTCTGCTCAGAAGAACTTGAAATTGTTTATTTATTCCATTTTTATTCCGGGGAACAGAAATGGGTGTCGATTTCTGATAACCTGTACATTTTTTGTATGCTATTTTTTAAAAAATTAAATAATTATTTTTGTTCAATAACTTAATCATATTTTGTCTTTAAACTAGTTTAACATATTGACATTAAAAAACATCAGTTGCATTGAAAAAATATTATTTTTGGGGCTTATTCTTGAAAAGATGTTAGATTTATCAAACTTGCAATACTTTTGGCCAGTAGTGTAGTTACGTGCTTGCTACCATAGTTAAAAATTATTATCTAATGGGAACATTAAATTAAAAAAACTGTTTACAAATCTGATCCGGATTATCCGGAGATCCGGATCAACCAGGGCCGGATAAACGAGGCTTTACTTTACCTAAAACGCTGTTTTTAATATAAATAGTAAATTGATGTCCAAATTCCCCGTAAAACCTTATGCAATTTTAAACAAAATATTTTGCGAAAAAAACCACGTCTAAAAAACTTTAAAGACTTTCGCTGATAAGTAAGAATGATGTAATAATAATTAAGTAAATATCAAATGAAATCCAAAGACTTAGTTCTTTTAAGAATCTTTTCGAACGGAAAGTATTATACCATTATCAGATGAAAAGTATTTTATTATTCTTTTAACAACTACGTAAAAAGAATGTTTTTACATCAATATTTATTATTAAGTCCCAGATATCTTAATATAATGTTCCATAAATGAAATTAAGAAGAACTCGCATTGCAGCCATGCTTTCTAATGGTAGAATTAAAAACGCGAACATTCATTCATAAACTAATGTTTAAGAACAAAGGAAATAACAAAGCAAATTTGTTATTAGAAAGGGTTAAGTGGTGCCTTAGATTAACATCAGCTGAAGTAAAGAGAATAAAATGTATGAATTTATCGAGAATTCGAAGATGACAAAAATCTTTTTGAAAAATTGGATTTGTCGAAAAGGGAAGGAAAATGAAATTTCCCATAGTGCTTTCATAATAGCGTTAGAATTTCACAGGATGGCGTAAAAATCACTGAGAAAGTTCTTGGAAGAATTAAAAATTCCCTTTGTAGGTTATGTAAGAGGGATTTTATATAATCACAGGAAAAATTGAAATCATAATAATATATTTCGATATAAAGTTTTTTTCCATACATTCATGAAAAGCGTTCAAATATAGACATATTTATGCCTAAGTATATCGATTGTTTGTTGCTTTCACACTGCAATTCCAAGATGCCATGTGTTTTAAAAAACAATCAGCTTGGTTAAGAAAAAGCAGTTATTTATCGTAGATATCTGGGGTGTAGCTCAACTATCTACGTCACCTTTTCCCAATTTAATACTTTTGCATTTGCATTATTGTTCTAATGACTTTGCATTAGACAGAGGAGTTTAAAAAAACTTAAAAAATGATGTTAACTAATAAAGGAACGTGACTGTACGTACATTATTTGATTTCGCCATAGTTTCCAATTTGCAATGCACTAGACAAAGTCCGGCATAAGAACTAAGGCCTTCCGGGATTGAATCCCTGCCGGTGAATAGGCTACCACCACAATTTAGACAAAGTGAACCCCCGGGGCGACATCTGTTGGGCTCGTACCTTCTCCCACCCTCTGACATCATAGAAGGACTTTCCGGTCTACAGGTTTAACGTGCCCATTTCCGGCCTATACACGGGGTTTCGTCATAATACATCACAACAAGAATGCCATCGTTATTGTGACCTGTACTGGAATCCTCATTTTTGTCTTCATCTTTCTCTCCCTCTTTATCTATCCATCAATCCAATTATATATTGCCCATATGTACATTTAAATAAAAATAGAGGTGAAAGAAATACTTTCTTAGTAGAGTGCAGGACACACTATCCAATGAAAACGAAAAACTTATAAAATTATGAGTAAAATAGTAAGAACTGGTGAGATTATTGGTGAGATAGTGATATCTTAGGAACATTACAAGTGAAGTTAAGAGAACTAGTGAAACTGCAAGTGAAGCGGTGAGAACTAGTTGGATTGTTAAAGAAAACTATTGCAATTATTCGTAATACATATTCCAAGAGAAATAAGTTTAATGATTACATGTTTTTATCAAAAATGCTGACGTTATCATTAAATGAGGTTTTGCTTCCCAAATATGCGATCTTTTAAATAAACCTGTAATATATGTCATAGATTATGCTTTCATATTAATATTATAAAAGATGTTAAGGGGACAGTGGACCTACAAACCTAACTTTTTTTGTTTCGAATGGATTTGCTTGAAATTTGAATAGGTGATTAGTACCATAGATATGTAAAAGTGGTTAAAATTGAAAGATGAAATATTAATAATTTATGAACTAGGAATTATTAATTCTATCAAAAATAGGCCTAACTAAAAATGTTCCATGCGCATTTCTTTTGCATATAATATGGTAATTTTTATTTACAGGATACCTTATAGAACTAACAATGAAACTTATTGCTTATTTTGAGCATTCATAAAAAATATAAAGAGAAAAAAATAATAATAGTGAAAACACCCTTTTTATTACTCAAAATACCTATAAATCATCTTTTCAAGTACAAAATTTAGAAATTCTGAGCTACAAAGCATAATTATTTTCAATAAGATTTATTTGATATGCAGTTAAGTATATAAAAGTTAAATTTCAAAGCAATACGATAATTAGAAATGCGCCCGGAGCAGTTTGAATATTCGCATGACATGAAAATTTTTATTTTGCGAAAAACACATTTAAAGTTATTGCTATTAGTAACCACATAATATCTAAATTAAATACAAATGCCTATAACTAGGAAAGTAATCACAGAAATTAAAAATTCTTTTTGCAACACATTCCTACTCGTCCGTAGTTTCAAAATTCAATAAAAAAAAATCGAATTTTTGGACACATTTCACAATTTTGAAAGTCCGCTGTCCCCTTAAACGTTACAAATAGTGCTTACGTTTCAAAGTTTTATCGATAACATAATTTAGATCTTTTGATTTATGATTTAGTGTTGTTTACATTCCTGTAAATTTTAAAAGAACTTTTGAATCACAAGGTGATTAGTAATTACAGACAGAGTAATTCAGTGTAAAAGATCATTATTAATTCTCTTAATATTTAAAGAAATGAATTATTAATAAAGTATACTGAATTATTAAACAAGCACTGATAAGCTTGTAAATATCTGTGTTTGCTGTGCAAAGGGTGTTAAGTCCATAATGGATTAAAATGCGTTATCAAACCAGGCATATTTGAAAAATCAAGGGTTACTGCAGGGTACAGAAAGCTAAGTCCAATTCCACTCCTAAATATTTTTATTCCTCAGGGAAAATTTGGGATTTGTGAAACAAAACACAAACATGTTAGTTATAAAGAGGTTATGTCCCAGTCAAAGACTTAACACTCTTTACTCAACAAAAATAAAATTGGAAAAATTTACTTTAAAAAAAATATTAAAAATTAAACTTAAAAAAACTGACTTTACAAAAGCTTTTTTTTTCAATCCCGTTTTTCCACGATTTTGGACTTGACACTCTTTACACTGCAAACACAGATATATTAAATCAATTAAATTAATTTAAATGAAATTAATATCTAAAATTTTCTTAAAGTAAACAGTCGAAAATTATGATGTTTATCATTTTATATTAATGTGTTTTTTAATATTAATAACTAATGCTCCTAACTGAATACAATTATGTTGTATTTGTATTTAAGACTTTATATGCAGACAACGAAATATCTCTTTTACAACGCTTATCATTGGGCAACGAAAAATTCCTTTTTTACTTCATCTCTGCGTTTTCCGGGAGACAGGACAATGTAATGCGCTTGAAAGTATCTTATTCATGTGCGACGCATTACAGAAGAGTTTTTTACTTCATTTTTGTTGAATAATTTTTGATGAATAATCTATTTTTTATTTACCCTTTTCAAGAATGAGAGGTGGCAGTAATTTTGCATTAATGACTTATAACTGCGAAAAACTTATAATTACAAGATAAAAAGGACTTTTTATATACCATGCTTTTAAACTTTCTGCTGAATCATATAAACGTGACAATTCAATATATTAATAAATACTTTTAAAAAATTTATTTTGATGAATTATCCCATCAACTTGAAAGAAAATTAAGTTAATTGGAAGTTAAATTGCATTTAAAGTTTCATTCCCGTTCCGGTTGATAGATGGCTGCACCAGTCTACAAAACAAAATTAACTGAAAATGATTTCAATTCTGCTTAAAGATGGCTAAAAGTATCAAAAGAATGCATTGTCATCGTGTTCTGAGCTATTCTAAAAGTTTCAAATGTCTATCTAGTCGGGAAGTTAGCTAAAAATCGATTGCAAGATTTGAACTGAACAAACACACAAACAAAAAAACAAACAAGAAAGCAAGTTAATAAAAACAGGTAAATAAAAATAGGAAAATATCCTAATTTTTTAGCGTGGCGGTGTGTGAGACCGATGAGCTGGGGAACAGTATAAAGACAGATGAGCCGACGTAAGGGTTAAGATGTGTAAAATACTTCGCTTATGAAGGTGTAAATTTGGAACTTTATTCTTCATGAAGTAATTTCAGTATGCTATTTGCGCTGCTGCTATATAGCATGAAATTCCTTGTTACGTCATCGATGGGAGAATTTCTTACTTGTTATTTCATTTCCTGCGCAAACTGTTTTGGCGTCAAACTAAATATTTCAAAGAGATATCTTAACCCTCTAACGGTACGGTGGGGGTCGGATTCGATCAAGAGGTGTGTCTTTCGTCTCCCGTACTCTCCCCTCTTACTGCAAGAGATCGATTTGACAAGGAAACGTACCATATATATACCCTACCCCATAAGTATCGAAAGCTAACACGCTATCCCTAAGCTACCCCTGACCTTTCATTCAATTGCAATGTCGGTATCGTTGGTAAAGGAATTCTGTCATTAAACTTTATTTCACTAATTACGTCAATTTGGGTTTTATTTGTGTGTAAGTTTCCAGTTCAACATTTATTTACGTACTCACCCAAGGACCACCCTCTCCCTCACCAGACAGACACAAAATTGCGCCTTTCAATATATCTACTATACATTAGAATGCATCCATTCACATGTTTCTCGGTTCCACGTTTTTCCGAGTAAATTTCAATATTCCCTGAAAACTTAAATTAAAAATAACGCTATTTAACTTTATTTATAAGCTACGGAACTCTTCACATGTTATTTAAATGTATCTTTTGCCACCAGAGGAAAGGGAAATTTAAATTCTCAATTCTAAAGTTGTTTTGATAGAGGCAAATTGCGTGCCTTAACAAATTTAACAAATTATGACGATGGTGGTACATTTGAAGAGTATATAAAATACATATTCCAGCTTCTATTCGCAAGTTGCTACCCACAGACAAAATGGCAGATGAGGCTAAAGAATTTAAGAGTAATATCGAAAGTGAATGAGAAATAATTCCAGCTCAGTAGCAACCTACTTTTATAAAAGTACTTGTCTTTTAACCACTGAAATATCGTATTTAACCAATGTTAAATTGATTTATTAAAAGTTAAGTGAAATAAATACGTAATTAATAAATTTCATGGTCATTAATCTGAACATCTGTATATATCCGAAATAGTAGGTCGGCTGAATATATCAGAAATACGTGATCTTCTCTATAAAACCATTACGATTGCTTATGTTTATTTGTTTTCAATGCTGCTTAATTAGTTATAAATTCCAGTTATTCATTTAATAGTCAAGTTGTTTAGACTTAAAACGCATATACGCAGAGTACAGATCACTTAGACTCTTTCGTTTCAATAAATAGCATTTTCCCTTTCACTAACTTCTATTCTTGTCACTAAGAATTAGATATGAATAAATGAAACTTTTAGGCTTATTTATACAATTACTCGTATCAGGTAAAACATTATTGACATATATAGGATAAATACGTAAATATGAGCTAAGAATAGTAAACTATCAATGGCTTATTGTCCTTACAACGAAGGTGATCAAATTTTTTTGACAGATTGCAACTCTTTAATGCGATTGCAAATATGACGCCTCCCCACAATAAATTCCCTCATAACATTTATAAAAAATCATTAGTACTTATAAATATTTTGAGGCAGTATTTAAGGCATGTATTTAGCATTTATAATTGCAAGAGAAATAAAAGGCATGTATATCACTGAAAATGTTTAGGTTTTCTAGCTTTACTTGAGGAAAAATGAATCGTTTAGGTTTTTTTGACATATTAAAATTAATTAGTGAAAAACTATAAATTAAAGTTCCTTTAAGAATGCCTTTGAAGTGAATATAACATAATTTGTTAAGTTTTACAAATAATGAGGTGCAATATTTCACTACACTTTCGTTTCTCGTCATTTGACCATCCCATCTTCGTTTCTCGCACTATCTAACCATCTGTGGGTCCCAACTCAACAGTTTAAGAATCAATATTCTACGCAAATGCAATTGAAATTTCTTTTCTAAATCCATTAAACTGTCTGGCTTAATTTTGAGTGTCATTTTACGCTTTTGACACCCAAAAATTGACATCTACAAATTCCCTTTCTTTCTCCGGCAGTTTGTTTTATAAATATGTAGATATGAAGGTAAATGGGCGACATCAAAAACAATTTTTTTAATATTTCCGTTGTAGTTTGCGCATCTGATGTATTTCACTTCATGACCTTGTTTTCACTTCCACAGTACGCTGCGTGGTCTTTAATATATTGTTACGTCCCACGCATAGAGATGTCGATATGAGTATTAAACATGGGATTTTACTGAAAGAAGAATTTAATACAGTCTATCAGTGTCGTGTCTATTCACCGAGGTTCTTTCTATGACAAAGGGACTATGAGGTAGAGAAAGCGAATCGTCTCTTTACGACACAAACACAAACTTTATTTACAAGTTAACATAAAATTACAGAGCACTCAGCGAGAGGTCGACGAGCTTGCTCTATCTCGGCCTGTGCTCCTACACTATCGATTCTAATTATTAAAGAATAATTAATATACCAAAAAGGACGAGCCTACAGCATCTCGCCAGACACCCGATCACGCTCGTCACCAGAGACCCCCGCTCTCTCTGACTATCTCTTCACTCCTTTCGGGTTTTGACTCCCAATCATTCTGATTGGCGAGGGGAGGGTCAAGGGGTACGCCATCTGCGTTTTAGGTAACGTCCCTTCTCAAATATCACACTACAATCAGCCTTACAAATCTCTCATACAAAGGAAGTAACGTAAAATGGGTATGAACACGGTGAAAGCACTAGTATACATCAGGCACCGGGATAGCCTCAAATGCGTACTGAGTTTCTTGAGGATGGTCTGACACAATGTATAAAAATATAAACGAATCAACACAAGCAAAAAAATTAAAAGGCTGGCATAGACTGCCAGACAAATTAACTTAGAACCTACCCTAGCATTGAAGACATAAATAAATTTTCAATAAAAGATTGCGCAGTTGCTCCATATCTTTATAAGGAAAAAGGCAAATATAACTAAATAAAACAGAGCTAGATAATTATAAGAAGAATGTAGACAAAAACAATGCAGAAATCAAACACTCAGGGCTCCCCACACAAGATTCTGTAGTAGTGTCTAAACCAGAAATACTAGGGAACCGACTGGTCTCGTCATCAAGGAGTAATTTTTGAGGATGGTATGCTTATAGATTCATCTGTAAAAATAGGCCTTGATTACATTGTGATAAAAATTTCAGGTGATAACAGAGCTGAACGCAATGACCATGTGATACGTCAAGCCAGTCACAGGTCATGTCCACAATCACGGCGCTAATGAAGGGTCGCAGAGCTATGCTCCGGAGTCAATGTAAAACAATCCTGTCCCTTCTCCTTAACCCTTTGAGGGGCGCCGTTTGCACAGTGCCAACGTCTAAAACTAGTCTATTTTTTCACTTGCATTCAATGGATTACAGTTAAATGAGCAGAAAAATGGTTAGTGCTGCCATCTGTTATCAGTTTAAAGAAGTAAAAAAATTTTGCAACATTTAATTGGAAAATTTTTCAAGATTCTTTACGTTAATAAAAATCGGGGAAAAATCTGCATCGTGCAAACGGAGAAGGTTGTTGCGCCTGAAAGGGTTAAGGCTGCTGTGTACTAACCCTATTGGATTCATTCACTTGAATGTTAACCTATAGAGAAAATGCGTGTACTATTTACAGCTACATAATTGCTGACAATCCAATAAAAATGGTATTTCCAGATAGCCTGAGTTTTTTTTGTTCCTTGCAACCGGATTCATTTTATAAATTTCGTCCACCAAACGAATTTATGAGCGTTTAAAACCCACTATACCCAATTTCCCCCCCCCCCCCCGAATAATTTAAATTTAAAATTTCATTTGCATTTTTTTTTAAAGAAAAACACCCCAAGGTGTAAAATTTCTTTCTCTATTACGAAGTACAATTTAAAAAAAAAATCTTACTCGATTAAAATTACTTCATTTATTAAGGCTGCTGTGTACACTAACCCTATTGGATTCGGTCACCTCAATATTAACCTATGGAGAAAATGTGTCCAAGGATTGCCGACTTGGATTGAAATATTTTTTTTTTTAAAATTGCACCGCGTAATAGAGAGAGAAATTTTACACCTTTGGACATTTTTCGTTTTTTGACAAAAAAGCGAATAATATTTTAAAATTTAAATTGTTTTGGGGAAAACTATGGTACAGTGTGCTTTAAACGCTCCTAAATTCCTTTGGTGGACGAAATTTGTAAAATGAATCCTGTTGCAAGGTGTAGAAAAGTTCAGACTATCTGAAAATACAATTTTTATTGGATTATCAGCATTTATGTAGTTGTAAATAGTAGATAGAATATCTCCATAGGTTAACATTGAGGTGGGCAATTCCAGTATCGTACCCAGGAGCCTTGTCACTTGTAAACAGAGTTTAGTTGAGTTGGTTCAGACCGCCAACTTTTGCTATACAAGGTCTAATTTCTCGTAACCAACCCCCCCCCCCCCAAAAAAAAAACAAAAAAAAAAAAAACACTGTTTCAAGATAGTTCTAAATACTTTTTTAGGCCGTGAAAGATAAAATGTATAGCCTGCATTTACTACAAAAGTCTCCAACTCACCCTCACAGGGATTTCTGTAAGAAAATATTCTGCTTAAATAATTGGGCAAAAGCCTTACAATGAACGAAGAAACACTGACTTTTCTAGGAGCTAGGAGTAGAAAGCTTAACTTGGCTATTCTAATGTAGTTAACTCTATTATTCTTTTATAAGGACTGATGCGAGAAAAACTAATATTCATTAATTTTCCTCTTTTGACTTCCCATTCCCGACTTTTCTGATTTTGTCAGTTTCGGTGATGTAGAAAACAAGAGATTAGAATAGCAAATATTCTTTTGGTTTCATTCCCGCCGCCTTAGATGAGATTAGATCTGTTGATGTGGAGACAGCTGGTTATTTCTAGTTTTTTTTTACCCTTGTTATTCCTTCTAACTCCTAATAAATAGGGAGTTTTATACCTAACTTGACTTTTCGATGGTGTATTTGTTTATTAACGGTTTAGTAAACATGACTAACTCCAGCTGTTCGCCGGAAGAGGAGTAAATAATGTGTAATAGTGAAATGAATTAAGGATTTATAAAATATAGTTAAAGTAATAAATATTTTTCTAACATGAAAATATTCATATTTTTACATGCTTTAGCTACAAAGCATTTTCAGTGTGTGTGTGTGCGGGGGGGGCATTTGAATTTTATATAATAAAATAATTGGGGAAAATGACTATTTCAATCAGTAATAATGTTATAGACCAATTTATACGGTCAATTTTATAGAACTGTTTTTAACGTCTTTTGGCATGTGTAATCACACATTTTTAATAATATTGTTCCGTTTTCCTGGGTTCATTAGGATTGAATAAGATCTCTTCAGAAACTACACACAAAATAAAATTTATTATTTTGTAAATTCTTCAGGCGCATACATAAATTCAAACAGAAAAACACGTAACAACTGTCTTCTATACAGCAGAAGACTCTAAAAACACAAGTCAGAATACAGAGTCTTCAATACCTAACACAGTTCCAACACATTTAGTTCAGTAGAAATTGAACTGAGTTCCAATGCCAATGCCAGGTATATTTATAGACATCCAAAGCGCCCCCTATCGGTCAGCCATCTAGATATCTCCAGAAGCTTCTATAAAGGTCTAGAAGGCAAAATGGCGACCATTTGGCACCATATCACCAAATTTGGCGAATTATCGCCAAATTTGGAGACCAAAATAAGTCACCAAATCCATCACCAATTTGGCGATAAATCTCATATTTGGCTAGATTACCATAGACTCGTAAAATTCGTAACAATATGATTGTGAGCAGAATCAGTAAAAGTCTTAAGTAAAAAAGATTAACAAATTCAATACTTTTTAAAAATATTACTTGATACAACATGAAAGAAAATATGATAGGTGAACTGTCATTCAAGCTTTTGGGTAAATATTGAATTTTTTTTTAATCACAGCTATCATTTAGAAAGAGAATGTTCAATAAAATTCAAATTCACCAATAGTAAAAAAAAAGATAACCAAAAATTATTAATATGATAGTATATTTTAGTTTATAATAAGTAAAAGCAATGTAAGAGTTTTATTAACTTTATATTTTAAAGAAAAATAAAAGACTTTTTATGCCTGTTTTAAAGTATGGAATAGAAAAAACGCTAACAGATTTACATAATTGTCTATAGCTATTTTTTGCTAGTCTTTCTGGTATTCTGTTGCTGTGATAAAAATTGATTTTGCTTTAGATAACTTCATAATGAGGTTATTTTACGATTATTATTGGTGCATTTTTTAAAGTTACTCTATTCCCGGACTTGTTTCAGTCGTTTTGGTGGTAATCTTCTTTGGTGAAATCATCCTAAACTAAATATACTTAAAATTGAAAAAACAAAACAAATTTAAGGTGATAAATGTGATAACATGAAAATTGATTCATCTGCATCATAAATAAGTAAACGTATTGAACATAATCCCATGTTTAAGAGAGTTTGAAGAAAATAAAAAAAGACAAAATGTTTTTTTAAAATAAGTTTAATTTTTGTTTTAAATACAGTGATCCAATTTCCTGAGATTGTTGTAACGCTAGTTTTAAAGCTAAGCGATTTTACGATCATTATTTTATCAGCGGAGAAAAATTTTCAATCTTAACTGGAAAGTATGCTGATCCCAGAGATTTTAGATGCTGAATGATTCAGATGATATGATTAAGGGTAATGCTAAGTGATTGCGTCTGTCTAGAAAGCAGAGAGTTCCAGGTTCAATTTCAGGCTATTTAGTAGCATTCTAAGGGAATAAAACTGTAAAGAATCTGTCCTTGTGTGGGAGATCGGTTGTTATAACTTTCCATTAAAAGGTTCCGGAAGAGAGTTATACTTTTTGCGTTTACGTGCATTTTCTAATCATAATTTTATAATGATATGCTTATTTCGACAAATGTCATAATAGATATAAAAAACGCTTTAGCAATTAGAAATTTTGGTATTAAAAATGTTTTAAGTTTAAAAGCGAAAATGTGTTTTGTTTTTGATATATTTGCTGAATCAATACTTTTATTTGAATATTTTTTCCGTTTTATGCACTTGGATAAATTTAAAAATAGTTTAAAATCTTCAGGGTTCATAGACTTTTAAAAAAGTTTTTTATCATTATAAACGCCCAAGAATAATTTTTTCAGGGAATGTTTTGATTCAATGATAATATTTTCAGATATTTTACTTTAAATCAAACATCCTGCTGACAGTTTAAGGAAAATTTAATGTTATACAAGCAATAGAGATACCTGTTGCTTAAAAGAAATTATACATATGCTTTTTTCAAAATGACAAATCGGCAAAAATTCATTTCGAGATAAATAAACAACAAGTTTACATGTGTAGCAGAGTGGCATAGTCAATATAACATAAAAATTCTGTTTTGGGTAATGTGATTATGATAGAAACGTGTGGTGTTGTGTTAATTCTGTCTAAAAGCTTCAAATCTTATAAGCCAAGCAGTGTTCTGGTACCGCGTAACTAAATCTTGGTAAAATTTGATCCAGCACGTAATCCATGATTGCAGATTTATATACCAATTTTAGAGACCCATATAAAAGTGTGTATTTCATGTGTTAATAGAGTCTATTATTTTGAAGGAATAGCTACTGACATCTATAGCAAATCTGATAATGATATGTAAATAACGTACTTTGATAACTAATACTGCAAAAATAAAACACAAGATCTGCTGAATCTTATTAAGGTTTACTTTTTCTTCCTTTTTTTGGCCTCGTCTGCAATATTCAGTAGTTCCTGCCGATCAATAAGAGCAATCCGGAAGAATTTGCGCTGTTATCTCATTGATAGGAAATATTCATCTGATATTCTTTCGACATGTAGGCCTTTCATCTTCACCCGAAATAAAAGAATCGTGGATCATTTCTAGGACTATTTATTTGATGCATAATCTTAGGGACTCAGGAAGAAGACTCCAAAGTAGCGATAAATTGATCAGTCACTAATAGTCTAATTGTGAATTTTTTTACTCATGCACGATGGAAAGGATAAAAAATTATATACCACTAACCCCAGAGAGTTTAAAAAAGGACAAAATGCATACTTGTACAGTAAAGCATCTGTTTTAGGCAGCTAATGCTGTTTTTGATCACAATAATCATAGAAAAAAAATGTTGCTATAGCTAGCGATTGGAACTATTGGGGGACATTCTTTACTAATTTTAACGCAATGCTGACTATAAAAGTAATCAAGACGTCACTATTGTGTAGCAAATAGCCAATGCCATGTGAGACGGAGAAAGGCAAAGTGGTGTAAGTCAGTGAGTCAAGTGGTTTTAGTCCAAAACGTTTTACTGCAAAAGCTACAAAATATTCTACTATAAATTGAACAAATTATAATTCATAATAATTATTATAATATAGCAAATAATAATTATTTTCGATTCCACAATAAATTGAACATGAAGATTACATTTTTGCCCTCAAATAAAAAAAGTTGAAAATGTGACTTACACACTTTGCCTTTCACCGCCTTATATGTAAAAAAACCCACCGCAATTTCTTCTGTTGTCTTAGCTAAGTATCACAACCACTAAAGCGAATGGAAAACTAGGGGAGAATTCTCTAAGAATAATTTGTCTATTTATGAACTGTATAATAGGTAATAGGCCCCTGGAAAAAAAAAACCCCAAAAGTAAATTCATATTTTTCCCTCGAGGAGCTGATCAGAACTTCAGTGCTGTTAGCCAATGCATATTGCATGCATCTGTAAAGGTTAAAAGCACATTCATGAAAATATCATTCAACGTCGAAGTAGTGCAGTGATTTGAATTCCATCCAGATAACAGAGGATTCTAGATCCTGTTCTTAAGGCTGCTATGTACTAACCCCATTGGATTCGCTCACCTCAATGTTAACTTATGGAGAAAATTTGTCCATGGATTGCCGACTTGGATTCAAAGAATTTTTTTTTTAAATTGTACTCCGCCATAGAGAAAGAAATTTTACATTTGTGTGCATTTTTCTTTTTTTAAAAAAATGCAATTAATATTTTAAAATTTAAATTATTCAGGGAAAAATCTGGTATAGTGTGTTTTAAAATCTCATAAATTCTTTCGGTGGACGAAATTTATAAAATGAATCCTGTAGCGCTTTGCAGAAAAGTTCAGGCTATCTGACAATACCAATTTTATTTGATTATCAGCATTTATGTACGTGTAAATAGTTGATAAAAATATATTTTAAACAAAAAAATTTGGTGGCAGCACTTAAACCCTCTATAGAGAGAAGAGGCATTATAATCCCTCAAAATGTCAATCCTAAGGGGAGTGGAATTCTAGAGCTGTCAACTGGACTCCTCCACCACAAGAGTCTGCAAGAAGAGGAAGAGGGTATTACGATTTTTTTTCTTAGTACATAGCAGCCATAAACCAGCCAGATCATTCTAAAGTGATACAAAATACGTGAAAGAGAATATGCTCATGGAGAAAACAGGCCTAATTCATACATAATTTATTATTATGTGGAATTAAACAAGTAATAAAATAAATAATCGTATAGTGGCACTTTTTAAAATTGTTATTTGGAGAAAACACATTCTTACACATGTCTGAGATGATTAGAAAAACAAACTCAATTTGAATAAATAATATTAGCATTTAATATCTCTTCTTCTTATTTAAAATTAATTTTATCGTTAGTTACAATTTGCACAGAAACAACATAATAATTATCTATATACATTAAGAAAGTATTCGAACACATAATAAAACCTAGCTACATATATTAATTATTCTGTGCTCTCGCCTGATAAAATATATTAAAAAATATTATTACTTACCACCACCCTTATTATAGACTGCTGATTGTTACTCATTGCTATACTAAACTTGGTCCAAAGGCAGACCAGAAATCTCAGCATACAAAAATGGCGACTGGGACTGAAGAGCGGACAACCTCGAACAAAAACACAGTCGCAGCTTTTTTTTTCAACTGACTCAGAAAACCGTTAAAACTTTCCAGCACCGAAAACGCAGAGGTCAGAAAGTATTCTAGAACAATTAACACCTTTCAAATATATGATTGGTTAAAAGATGGTTGCTGGGTCATTGCTATGGAGGTGCTATGTCCCCTTAATGACCGAGAGGGTGGCAAGTAATTCTCCCTTCTTGTGCAAATGACCTTGTGTACTATCCGTACTGTAACAGGTCACACTTAATTGCATACGGGAGTCACATTCCCTTCTTCCAGGAAAACCGGTACGAAAAACCACAGGATTGATTTTCAGCACCTAGACAATTTAAGATTTACAAAATAAAATAAATACACTTATAAATGTGCATGGAACCGAATTAATGTTGTTACGAAATTGTGAAATAAGAAAATAGTATTTTTTTAGTTAAAACAGTATAATAATCAAAATAATTACAAAAGTCGAGTTCCATGTCACATTTATATTGCTGCTATCCGCACAAATCTATTGCTATGTAATTGCAATTTTTTGCCTGTGGGGGGAAAAAAAGGACCGCTGACTACTTTTCATGGGGTCAACCAATATCTACACAATTAAAAAAAATTGCACATGGTATTGGTAATTAATTCTGAGTGACCTCAAATCATTCATTAAAGGGGAATATTGTAATTTAGTAAGTGGGAATAATGTATTTTAGAGAAATATTGCAATTTTTCGTATTATAAAGTTTTGATATAGTGCAACTGCTATTATTTAATTAACTATTATTATGGACATAAATATTACCACAAATATTATTCATAACAAAATAGTTAGATATAGAGAAAAGATATTGTAACAATCACGGATAAATATATTGCAAATATACTTAGTTAATTGGTTTTTAATACGATGGTTAATCAGATCATTAAATGTTTGGGAAAAACTTTCCCAAATATTTAATGATCAAAAATGGTGGAATTTTAGCAGTTATAGAGAATAGTAACTTTTACTCTACCTTTGGGTATGTATATCTTGAAGTGGCACTCTACATAATATCATTCAAACACAGTTCTTATATAACAACAATGTTTATTCAAATAGTTGCATATGTCAATTTCCTTTTCAACATAAAGCATACGTACTACTATTACGAGATATATATAGCATTCATGCAAGGGAAATGCAATTCAATATATTCACTTGTATAACTACTCATACAAGAAAAATACACTTTGCAATACTCACAGATACTTTAAAAGTCAACCAGCAGTGCTGCCCCGTAAACTTTGGGCCTAAAAAGAACTCGCGTAGGTTTGAAGCAACCTAGCTATGCCTCCAGCGGCTGCTGGCAAAACTCAACTATTATGAAACCAGACTCTAAGCCTAGCTCCAGCTCGATACTTCGTTTCGTCAACTCTTCTCCTCCTTTCTCTTCCTCTCACTTCGTTAACACTCCGACAACCGCACTTCCTAGCTCCTTCTTTAATCTAGCTGCTTGGTATTTATACCAACCGCGTATGCCGCAAATAGCATATCATAAGCGTCTTCTTTAACTTTATTCACCTAAAAGTTCGATTATGGTGAATCGAATCTTATGTAAACCTTACACAGTGAATTTTATTAAATTTTTCAAACATAATGATACTTCGCAAAACTGACTAAAAGTTATTATAATTAAAGACAAATAATTATGGTGTAACACCTATGAAAAGTGCCACTGGACAGAAGAATGGACAGAAGAATGATAGAAACAAATTTGCTTATTATAATACATTCCTAACATAAGCTAATTTCAAAGTTTCAGTTACTTCTAACAATAGAATGCTGATGCAGTAATTATAATTCGATTTAATATCGCGTTATATTAGAGAACCACTTAACATGCATGTTGCTTACAGGCAGGTGGGCTTTCAGATAACTAAAAATTTTAACGTACCGACTGAATAACACTTCAAATTTCAAATATAATTTTGTGAAGATGTCCAATTATATATGTTGTTATTAAAGTCTCATTAAAAGTGTCGTAATACTAAAGAACTCTTGAAATCCGTTTACAGAGAACGTGTTCAAGGGCGGAAATTAGATCGGTTTACTCACAACGTAGGATTCAGTACAACTGTGGAGTCATCGAATTTTAAAGTCCTTTAGTTCCCACAATACCGATTCATTCATCAAACATCAGTCATTAACCGATTAATTTGTCCAGATAGGCTTTTGCATACTGACACACACACCAAAGAACTACTTGAATAAAATTTTGTATCGAGTTTTCGTATGATATTAGAATTTGAGATCAGTTTTCACTGTGGCTAAAATTCATACCTCGTATGCAAAAAAATTACATTTAAAAAGGAAATTCAAGATAAGCTGAGGACATCGATGTTTTTCACTAGTCGTAAAAAGCAACTGGTCTAAAAACTTAAAGACCTTTGGAAACTAAGAAAGGAGGTTTCCTAAACTGAATAAACGCAGTTGTAATACAGAAAAAAGTCAAACCAAATATCACAAAAATAACTGAAGGAGATTATTATACTAAATTTTCGGAAATTTTATGATACGTTAAATACATTAATTGTACTTACAGATGAGTATAAAGATTAAAAATTTTCAGGGATAATTGAGGAGAAAAGCTTGAACTCACAGTAATTAATAAGTAATGCAACAGGTGTTGACCCTCGTGTAGTTGGAAATGCGATCGTCTCCCGAGAGAAATTACAGTTCACTTAACATATCGTATTTTATGTTCTGACCATAAGAAGAGCTATACCTGTTTGTCCGGAATAGATTGCCTCTCAAAATAACTGTTGAGGCCTTAAGAAGCTTTTATCTTTATATTATTTGTGCTCAACAAGAGATATATGGGGTAAGTATGAGGAGAAAGCCTTGTGTACGGCATTACTTAATGTATGATATAATAAAGTACATAATTTCATGGCAATGATTGGGTGAGGAATATAAGAAATAAACCCTACAACCCTAGCAGTTAAATAAACCATACATCCCAACACCTTTTAAAAAAAGTGGCGAGGAATTTTTCGTATGGCTACTGTAAAAAATTAATTACTACCAACTTCGATCTTCTCAAATACGTAAGATGTCTTCACCTACCTTTGAAATTGAGCAGTAATTCTTTGGTTCGGGGGCGTCTAGCAGTAGAAGATACGTATATTCTTGAGAGCGCGTTCAACTAAAGTCCGTTTCAATGAGGAAACTTTTGTAATTTAAAACCGTTTATTTACAAGACTAAAGCCATTTACTTACAAGTCTAAAAACTTAAAATACTACAGTTACGACAATATAAAAAGGGTTACAAAAGAAGCCAAATATCTGCCACATCACTCTTACGAGCTTCATTTTAAGCGACCACTCGGTCGATATTTCACTTCATTTCAGGACAAAATATATTTTGCATAGGGAGCTCAGTTACCCTCCACTTCAGACAGCTACTAACTGACTATTTTGTTTTCTTGCATGTCGCACTCTTCCGGAATCTTTCACAATTAAATAACGTATTTTTACGCGTATTTAGAAGTATGAGAAGTATTGCACTATGAAATATTGCCCCATCGTTTCTGAGAAGAGAAAAAATTTCCCAGTTCTCGCTCCATTTAAAAAAAAAAGAAGAACGAAATTTTGATTAGAAAATCATTAAAATGCAGGAAAGAAAATCGTTCAATGAATAAACACAATAGATCTAATCCGATACCAAATTTGACAGCGAGGAAAACTAAAAATAAACAAAATATTCATACGAGAATGAAAGTAATAAAATGAGGAACTTGAACAAGATTAACATACAACAATGATAATCTTGGTTCATATAACAATACTAGCTGAAAACTCGTACTTCGCTACGGAGTACATTCAAATTAAATACAACGGTCAATGTATGCAATTAATGCCATATATATATATATATATATATATTGTATATATAATAAATACAATGATCAGTGTATACAATTGATGTTATAAAAAACAAAAAAACATATTTATAAAAAAATCGTAACGCATATTTTCATAGACACAATAATGAAGAAGAAAAATATTCAAATTAAATCTCATAGAACATACTAAAGAATATAGTACAGTTTGAGGAACATTTCTTTTACTGTATTTTGCTATTTTTTTGGATAATGTCCAATCGTCTGCCGCACTGGCAAGAGAAAAAAAAATATAGTTTTTTGTCTATTTCGTTGTTATGCACGTGACGCAAAATTAGTTTAAAGTATCCCAAAAAGAAAAGAAACCACGTGATCAGCATTTAATAAATTAAATTCTAAAAATTAATCTTTAAAAATTCACCAAAAATCAGAAAATAGAGGTAAAGATTCGAGAAAGATTTCATTTTAAAGGAATTTTTATGATCTTTCTTGTGATGTAAATTTTGTAACCCTCAAACTGTTATTTTAAATGCAAACTTTAAAGAATGTTACAAAAACAGCTTAAAAATTTAATTTAAAAAAATCTAAGAAGAATTTTTCAAATATCTCTCTTAGTGCACCCCTACACTATAAGAAGAATCGCCATGCAAAATTTCAGCCCTTTAGGTCCAACGGTTTGGTCTGTGCGTTATATGTCAGTCAGTCAGTCAATCAGTCTGACAGCCAGTTACGGAACTGTTTTATATATATATAGATAAACATATAACAATAAAATCAAAAGAAAAGTAATATTCAAAAAGTTTTAGCTTATTTATTTTTATTTACTTTTTTGCGGAAAGGATAGACGAAAAACAGAAATTCGTTTATCAGTGTTTTCTAAGTTGAATAAGAGGTCAGAGACAGAATTAAAAGTACCATAAACATGTGAAATCTGTGGTGGAGAAATTTTTTTTCACAATTATTTATAACAAATTTTACAATATTTGGTGCTTTTACATACAGGGTACCTGCATTTCATGCATAACGTTTTTTTTAGAAAAAGAAATAAAAAACAATAATATTGCGCAGTAAATGCAATTGTTACTCGCCAGTTGCTTTGATGAAACCCATGTAATAAGAAACAGAAAGTTTTGGTGCAGAGAAAAAAAAATGTTTTCGATTGAAAAAAAAAGAGAGAGAGAGCATCTAATAAATGTATTTCTGTAAATTGACTTTTGATATGAGAGAGGAATATCTGTCGTTTTGGTTATTGGAAGTCATAGAGTAAGGGTATGTGGGAGCGATACAACATTGATCTAAAACATACAACACTACTTCTCATTTAATTTTCCTGTTATCATTTCATCATTAATTATTCTCCATTAAATATACATTGTATGTGTTTTAGTGCACATTTGGGAACAGTCTTACCTTTAATGTGCGTCACATTACATGTAATGTGTTATATTTAACGTGAATAATAGTGCTTTTCGTATTAAATAACTAGTATTATTTACATTTATAGTTTTCTGTGAAAATGAATAATTTTAATAGTATTGATATAATTTTTCATAACCGAAATAGAACTGATATTATTTACGAATACAAGTATGTAAATAAATATATAATTAAGTAATTGTAATAAGTATTATGCTAATAATTTTTCTACAATACTTATTTATATAGTTTTATATATGAAATGTATGTTATAAAATTAAACACTAAAAATCAAATGCTAGTATTTATTAATTTATTTATAACATAAAATTAAATATTTTCTAATTTTTACTCAATTTTATGTATTTAATTTTTGGATTTTTAATTGCTTTATATCTAGAAAACACATAATTTTTTAATAGATGAATTAATGTTTCTTTTTTTTGTGAAAAATTCGTTATTTTGTATTACATTTAATGTACATTTATGCAACAGTGTAACTGATAATTAAAAAAGATTATTACACTCTACGTAATTATACAGAAATTATACTAATATTACTTTCATAATTACTCTACGTAATTATACTGTACTGTGAATAGAACTGCGTTAAATGTACATTTATTATTTTTTCTTTAATTTCCTGAACTTCGCTTAAAGAATTGGTTTTAATGCATGAAATAAACAGGTTAAAACTTAATTAATAACATCGCAGAGGATGACCGTTGAATGATATACCATCTGCTTTTTTCCCAGAGATATATTGGAGACGACAATGATCCAACAGAATTTTTATAACACAAGTACAAATGGAACGCGTTACGTAACCCAAAAATTCAATTCCTAGGGACTGTCGGTTGGAAAATTGAGTAAAGAGAGCTCGGGTAAACAAGATCCGGTCAGGATAATGACACCGACCGTAAATAATGGATGAACGCCGGGACGCCAAAAATATGTAATAGGTAATAACATCTGCCGTCATCTTTTATTGGGGGGGGGATGAATCATAGATTGTACTTAGGAATAGCCACTGAATGACGGGGAACAACACAAATGCAGAAATGCAATACAGGGTACTCATGCCTGAACTTGGCAGCCGATCGTTCCATCAATAATACTCAGTTTATCACGACATAAACTCATTTGTTGGGTTTTAGTTAAGAAGTCAAACCAGTCAGTCAGTATTTCAGAAGTAATAGTTATAAATTAGGATTTAGACATTTTAGCTCTGTCACGTGTTAATGAAAATTAAATTTTTTTTAAATCAAGAGTTTAATATCATCAACAGATTTGGAAAAGAGGCAAAATATTAGAGATTCTCAAAAAAAAGGGGGGTAAATTGTTTTACAGTCGAACCCCGTTATAACGAACTTCACGGAACCAAAGGTTTTGTTCGCTTTATCCGGTGGTTCGCTATATCCGAACCAATAACAAAAAATGCTAGATTTCACAAAATGTATAACTCATTAGTTGAAATGTGTATTAAATAATGATGTATTAAAAAATGATAAAATCTACTTAAAAGGATCTTTAATGAATGACATCTATTAAAATCGATTACATTAAACTGACACAATACTAATTAAATTACGTACAAACGGCGGGACCAAAATTTTCGATCGTTATATCCGTGAGTTTATTATATACCGAGTTCGCTATAACGGGGTTCGACTGTATATGATAACTATACGAGGTGCTGTCATATTGTACTAACCCTATAGGATTCGTTCACTTGAATGTTAGCATATAGAGGAAATTTGTCTACTTTTTACAGCTGCATAATTGCTGATAATCCAATAAAAATGGAATTTTAAGATAACCTGAACATTTTTGCACCTTGCAACAAGATTCCTTTTAAAAATTTTCTCCACCAAAGGAATTGATGAGCGTTTAAAACACTCTATACCAGATTTCTTCCGCGAATAATTTAAATTTGAAAGCAGTGTATTTACATTTTTTAATACAAAAAATGCCCCAAGGTGTTAATTTCTTTCTCTATTACGGAGTACAAATTAAAGAAAAATCTTTCAAACCAAGTGGGTAATGCATGGAAATATTTTCTCCATAGGTTAACATTGAGGTGAGCAAATCCAATAGAGACACAGCAGGCTTAATATGGGTAATACGCTTCGAGACAGCAGACTAAGCTACATGAATAGAAATCGGTTCGAGGAACAATGAAATTATTGGAATATCAAAGTAAGCATTTGCGTGTTTAATGTCTTGTACAAGAGCTTTACTCTGATTTTTCGTTGGAAGATGTGTTTTCCCTAAAAATCTTAATTCGAGCAACACATTATCTTGAAGTATTTTATAAAATACAACTATACGCCTAATGAAATCTCGCATATGCAATTCGGCGCTTACAGAAAGGAATGTAAGTTATGATCTGGTGCAATAGAATGACACACATATTTAGACTGCTGTCATGACAACATTTCTCTTTACCTTGCACGTTAACAACAGATAGATATGGAAAAAAATCAACAATTTGTTTAAAAAGACCACCAGATTGTCCCCGGATAGAAAACAAGATTATAAAATTAAACAAAAAAATTTCACCAGAAGAAAGAGGCCAAAGTTATGGCAAAATAACTTCATCCCTAATCTTAGAGCAAGGTAAAATCAAAATAGTACTCTCTTGCGATAGTTTTTGACCCCACATATGGTTCGCAATGTTAGAACACAATATGCACCAGAAAACCCTCTGAGCGAAGTTTTCCTCAGTCTTAACTAGAACGATCATGCAAATCAAAATAAACAGTTTTTAACTTTGTTGGGAAAAGGTATAGGTTAATAGTCGCAAATTTTGCTGTCACATTTGTTCCAAAGGGAACCTGTTTTAATCAGTTACGAGAGAAAGTATACATTGGAGGTCTTGGGATATCAGATAGGTGATCATCTACACCGCAGCTTAGACCTATGGAAAAACGATGTGGTATTGGCTAATGGAGCTGTGGATTATAATGAAGGGAAGTTAGGAAGAGATAAATATAACTAATCGCCAGTTACAACATCAGTATCGTTATTTAATACCCTCTTTTCCTATCTGTACAATTCAGTGTTAAAATGTGATAATGAAACAATGTTGTTTTGGTCACATTTGACGCAGTAAACAGAGTGACTGTCAAAGACTGACAGTAAAAGAGTAACTTAGTTTAATTAAATTAATTTTGGAACAGTAAAATAAATTTTATGTATATATATATATATATATATATATATATAGAGCAAAATAAGTTTTATACTATTCAGACTTTTTTGATGATACAGGATTCAGAATTAAAACGTTAATATGTTCAACACCATGAAATTTTAAATATTATAGCAAACAAAGTTTAAACAAACATTTAAGCATAAAAATAAAACAAATATAAAATTTGCAAAATATAAATACAACAATTGAAGGAAAGTAACAGAAAGTAACTGTACATATTGTTGATTGAAATTAGCTACGCTAAGAAACAATGATCATGGAACAGAATTTTTGGGAAATGAGTATATATAATTATTTTCTTTCGTGCACGAACCATTTTCTCTTCTCGAAACATAAACATGACTTATCTCCAATCAAATACCTCGAAACGGGTAAAAGGTGTCAATTTCCGGGTATAATTAACAATGATTTTGAGTATCTTATCTTTCATACTTTGAAAAAACGATTTAAGGATATCGTCCTTTAATGCTTCGGAAGTATTTGAATGAGATCACATTTCATATAAATGCAGTCCATTATACAATCTTGAAAACATTCAAAACGTAAGACAAAGAAATATAGGGTTCGGAAAAGCAACATTTTGAGATGCTGAAATAGACTGGTGCAAGAAGAGACCTTGTTATCAACGTATCTGCGTCCACAAATTTGTGCCTTCATATACTAGTTCTACCAACAATTTAAGATAAACTCCCTTTTTTACGGTAAAGGACGCTACTGTAAAAACTAAGGGAGTAAGTTGCTTTATATATGACCAACTGGAAGGTGCAGTACAATCGATTTTTTTTTGCCGAATTTCCTTTTTCGTCTGATTGTGATGCAGTCATTCTGGGCAAAGTGCCCAGCTTCTGTACGTTAGGTAGGAGATCAATATGTCCTTTAATAAGTTTATATATTTGTTTCAGTATCAAGGATCTTATACTGATTTTACTGACATTTTAACATGCTTTTCTTTAGGGAATTTCATAAAAGGAATGAAAACGAATTTAAATAGATCTATATTTCATACTGAGAGCTTGCACTGCATTTTACTTTTGGCAAATATTCCTCCAATTGTTTGCTTGCACGCAGAAAATTAAAAATATTATAAAACAGGGTATAATTCTATTGTTTTTTTATGTAACAGAAAACTGAATGCAAAAATTTATTATTTTGAACCTCTATGCATAATAAATGAAGCAGCAATTTATGTTTTTCAGATAGGGGACGCGATAAGGCAGCTCAAAAATTTTGAACACCAAATAAATTACTGAATAGCAGGGCATATGATTAAACTAATATAACTGACCATTTAAATATTTTTCGATAGCGCAATTATTCCGCAAATTGCGTGTAAACTTTCAAAGTGTATTCTATTTTTAACAGGATACGAATGCATAATGAACAGGAATTTACCCAGTTTTACGTAATACCCCTTGTTAAAGACTGCTAATCTTCAATTGTGTTTCTCGCCCTTCTAAAAAAGTACAAAATCGTGTATAACACTCTGGAGAGAAGTCTATGAATTTTTATTCAGATCCATTAATAATTTCATGTTTGTACTTTTCAGAAGTGCCGATCAATGCAGTACTATAACACTTATGTTTGCAATTATAGAAGAAGGATATAAAATAAATGGCCATGTGTTTGTCATCGTGCTTTCATGTGGGAGGTTCGAATGAAGCTCAGTATTTCTATTTAATTTAGTTATATAAAAGAAAAGATTGTCCAATGGACTTTTATAAAATAAAATAACTTTTTTCCATCTCAAATAAATCACATAGCATTTCAATATTTAAGGACTGCTGCTATTAATTTATATTGAGTCTCTCTCGTTATAATTAATTTCATGTTTTGTACATTTTGTAAACTTCAGCACTATAGCAATCGTTAAATATAAAAATATGATAGTTAACGATTGCTACAGCACTGACTAATGATTGCTATAGTATTGCATAGACTGATAGAAAGTCACATTACTTAAACTCTTCAGCGGGCGCGCCCGTGTACAAAGTGGAACATTTTCGTAATTGTCAATGGTTTGTTTATACATGTAAGGTTTGAATGTTCTAAGTAGTTTCTATTTATAGTTACACCCTTTCTAATGCAGGTCTGATATTTTGACCCTTGTGTTCCTTTCCATTCATTGTTAGTCGTGATATAACCGTGGTAAACCAGAGATTATACTAGATTACAATACGACAAATGCAGGTGTTGATGTAGTCGACCCAATGTTCAGCTATTACACAGTAGCCCGCATATCATGAAGATGGACAATCACATTGTTTTTTAAGTTTTTGGACATAATAGGAATCCATTCGCATGTTGTCCTTGGATCCAATAAAACGGACAGTTTTGGAAATAAGTTTATTACAAAAGGAATAATCAAGGTTGAAAGAGACGTTGCACTTTGTGCCACACGCGCCTGCTGGTGTTCCAAAAATTGGCACGACCGCTGAAGGGTTAATTTTAGCTGAATGAATCATTTTTTAAAATTTTTAGCATTTATATATTGGATGACTTGCACAGGTTCAGCATACATAATTACATAGCTAAAAATACACAGTTTCTAAGTTACATAGCTGGAAAGGTAGGCAATTCGGTAACATATTTTATCCCGCAACAAATTAATTACCATACCAAAAAAATTAATAATTCCTTGCAACTTTTATTATGACGTATTATAATATCATTTATCGATCTCTCTCCTTAAAGTTACAGAAACGGAGAGATGATTAATGCAGGATTTCCACTTTGACAGCCTACAAAGACTCAAACAACGCTATCTAGTTACCGAAACCGAACCGCATGCTGCGACGCTACAATATCCGAAAAATTATTTCTCGCCGAGTGCCGGCCAGAAAACATAGTCCTGGTAAATAACGTCCGGCCAGGACAATGACACACAGGGTAAGTAATGGATGGAACTCGAACGACCGAAAGTATGTAATAAATGATGCTATCCCATCGTTCTACTTTTCTGAGAGGTGGGAGTTCACAGCTCTATTTATGAACTGCTACTGAATGACGGCCTGCGAGAAACGTAAACGAAACAAAAAATGTAGTTTGAGTCTAAATTTATCAGGGGAACCAAATATTAGTAAAACTGACGTTGCGGTTTGTATCGATTTTGTTACTCATACCGCTGTTAAGAGAGTCTACAATATATATATATATATATATATATATATATATATATATATATAACAGTTCCGTAACTGACTGACTCACTGACTGACTGATTCACTGACTGACATACAACGTACAGACCAAACCGCTGGACCTAAAGGGCTGAAATTTTGCAAGACGATTCTTCTTATAGTGTAGGGGTGTACTAAGAAAGATTTTTGAAAAATTCTTCTTAGATTTTTTTAAATTCCATTTTTAAGCTGTTTTAGTAACTTTTTTTAAGTTTGCATTTAAATAATAATTTGATGGTTATAAAATTTATATCATTAGAAAGATTATAAAAATTCCTTTAAAATGAAATCTTTTTCAAATCTTTATCTACATTTTCTGATTTTTGGTGAGTTTTTAAAAATTAATTTTTAGAATTTAATTTATTAAATGCTGATCACGGGATTTCTTTTTCAGGTACTTTTAATAAATTTATCGTCACGTGCATAACAACTAAATAGACAAAAAAATATTCTTTTTCTTTCTAATGTGGCAGACGATTGGACATTATCCAAAAAAATATTAAAATACAATAAAAGATATTATGTTCCTCAAACTGTACTATATTAACTGTACTATATTCTTTAGTATGTCCTATTACATTTAATCTGAATATTTTCTTCTACATTATTTTGTCTATAAAAAATATCCCTTACGATTATATATATATATATATATATTACATCAATTGTATACATTGATCGTCGTATTTATTATAATATATATATATATATATATATATATTTATTTATTTTTTGGGGGGAATTAATTGCATACATTGGCCGTTGTATTTAATTTGAATGTACTCCGTAGCGAAGTGCGGGTTTACAGCTAGTATATATATATATATATATATATATATATATATATATATATATATACAGTACATTAGTTAAGTATAGTTTTAGGTTTTGAATTTCAAAGCTTGTGGGGGGAAATGTTCAATGAAAATGTAACATATATAAAAAATTTATCTGGCTGACCCGAAAGTAGCTTGACTCAGAAATCGATTCCATGTATCCAGCTTTTCGGCAGCTGTATATTGACGATTACGCCATGAAGCATTCTCATAATTTTCCCTGGCGAAACAAATACATTCGGCTATTCAGCTACAAATGGATAAAAGTGGAAAACGTGATTATTTTAATCCCCAATTAAAAAATATAATTCCTTTCGTGTATTTGATTGGTTTGGTTTGGAGAGCCACAAACAATTTTTTTTACTACACGAGGGATAATTAGACCGGGACTTACTGCTTAAAGCCGATTTCGAACGGTTACAAGCATCCATATCATGAGTGGGACTCGAACCCACAAACTTTGGAACCGATGCCAGTGCCCTAGTCATTTAGTCATTGTCCGATTTTCGTGTAGCTGAAAATAATTATGTAACAAATACACTTAATAAAAAAATTTCAGGTAGTCTCTTCTAACGAAACTTGAGAGGGTTATTAACGTAGGATTACTTATCGTTGCTTACCTCTTTTATATATGTATATGTATGTATGTGTCATGTATATATGTATCTATATATATGTGTATGTCTGTATATTTATACATATATGTATGTCAAAATTTTAACGCATTTTGGTACTTTTCTGTTTATAAGTTTACTACTTGTCGAAGCGATACCGACTGGGTTTGGCACGCTGCGAAAATTATAACTCGTGAGGACGGATGGACGGGTGGTTTTAGTGTCTGAAATTTTGCTTTCCAAAGGACCGTTATGGAGGAACGCAATCCTACGTTAAAAACCGAATCCTAAAAACTGAATCATTTTCATACGTCCAGAATTCTTTTCATACGTACGAGTATATTAAAACTACTTGAGATACAAAAAGAAATAGTCTACAAATATAACATATGAAAGACACAAACATTTCACATGATAAATGCAGTTTTCGACTTTTCAAATACAATAAGAGATACATTCCAAAGTACGTCAGGGTTTTGCATTCCATATAATTTCCGAAACTGTAGAAAAATGTCCAAAATTCCGCCTCTCATTCTATTTTCTGAGAAAAAAAAGGTTTTTCGTTCGCAAGTTTGTAATGAAAGACCCTTTCATTTGTAAAAAGTGCTAAAACGTAATCCCAAAAGGATTATATTCAATTCTATTACACAGACACACAAATATATAAACTATTCTACAGAAATTTATATCATAAGGTAGAGATTATTTTGCATGAAAAAGTCATTGAAAATCCGCAAAATAATTCGTAAGTAAACTTTTTTGAATGAAAGTTTTTTTATATAGAGGCTCCAGTGTACCAAAAATAAAAAATAAAACATATTCAGCGGATCACGATGTAATTTAGTCAACGTTAAATCCTAAACCAGCTGTAAAAAACTAAAATAGTACTATAATAAGAATTTGTTGATGGAAATATAATAGAAATGCGATAGATATAATCTTTGCCGAGAAATAAACCTCATTTCACTGTTAATAGATAGCAGTCGAATCCGAATCTTATTCCATAGCAAATTGTTAATAAATAAACAAACTCTATGAAATACTTGCTGTTGGTTAAGTTGCGTAAAAAATAAACTGACATTATTATCTGAACTGAAAAAATAGCGAAAAGTAGTATACAATTTGAAATATATTAGAAAAAGCATAAATAATTTGAAATTTATTAATAACCCTTACCTAAAATTGCTCATCAAGGTAACTGATGTTTAAATAAATTATTATATTCGATAGACGCATTTATTAGGCATTTTTAGCCTAATGTCTTGCCTTTTACTTCAGGTAAACGTGTCTTTTACGTGCAAACTAAAATTAAATTACCAAGCACAGAACATAAAGTTTGCAAAAAATACAAAGCATGTTTAGGTTTCACTAGTACTGCATAAGGAAAATATTAAATCAAAATATTTTTCCGAGCAAAGCATCGTATATCATAATAGCATCAAACCTGAAAACATATTTTCATCCGTATGTCGGTCAGAAAACACAACTGAATGTAAACAACGTTCGGTCAGAATAACAGGACGTCCAATAAACAATGAATGGTTGGTTTTATGGACGCTAAAAATATATAATGAATGATCGTCTCCATCCTTCCATCTTATTTTGAGGTAGAGTTGATGCATGCCTATATTTATGAACTGCTACTAGAAGAAGAGTGGGAGTAGAAATGTGTGTACTTCTGAATAAGATGGTCTCCATCATCAGAATTATTTGTTTAGGTACTTTTGTTAGTAGAATATATATATAAGTCATGATTGCATAAATTTATTTAACGGCTTTATAACATAGTACTTTTGAGCTCTGAACAAAATGCAAAAAAGTTATTAGATTTAATAAAAATGTATGTATTGCAGAAAAAATTAATTTCATTTACGTTGTTTAACCCTTTCAGGGTCAACAACCTTGCCTGTTTGCAAAATGCAGATTTTTTTTCTCGAGTTTTTTAACCTAAAGAATCTTGAAAAATTTTCCAATTAAATATTGAAAATGCTTTTACTTCTTTAAACTGATGACAGATGTCAGTACTAGCCCTTTTTCTGCTCATTTAACTGGAATACATTGAATGCAAGTGAAAAAAAGGACTAGATTTAAGCGTTTGCACCGTGTTTGCATATTACAATGGTGTATGCATATTACAATGGTGCATATTGTTTGCATATTACAATGGTGTAATATTTAATATTACACCATTAACCCTTCAAAGGGTTAATGGTGTTTTTCGCCACTCTATGAGGTCAGAGAGGGTGGGAGAGGGTACGATCCTCCTAGATGTCGCCCTTAAGGGCTGCTCGGTCAAAATTGAGGTGACAACTAGCTAAGACGGACTCCAAGCCTTGTGGTGCTATAGAAACCGGAGCCACAGACTTCAGATCGAAGCTTATATGGATCAAGTCTGGAACTAGTCCAGGGGGCATTAGAAACAACAACAACAACAACTGGTTTTTCCAAATATAACTATCGTGCACACGAGAAAGAGGGATATGCTAAAATTTTCAAGGTTGTACTTGTTTATGGGGTTGGTGGATATTACAAAGCGATTTTGAAATTTTTTTCCCAGAGACATGAAATTTTGCATGTATATTCATTAAAGTTAAATAGATCAAACGCCTTTTAAATTTTAATAAATATTTAATAAAAAATTATATTTTAAAAATTGAAATTTTATTATTTTTTTTAAACAGCTCCTTGCGATCCAACAGTTAACTCCCCCCCCTTAACTTTACACTTATATTGTTTATTAATATAATTTGAACAGAGTTATGTATTATTTTGTGCTTTCGCTGAATAGTTAATTTTTAGGAAATATTTTTATGCTTGTACTCTGAATTTTTGTGAAATTTTTGTACCTTTCTACACTTAAGTTAAACTTTGATAATCTTAATGATGTGGAAACCTGAAATGGATACATAACTTTATTTTAATGTATTAGAGGAATTTTTATTATAAATTTTATAAAATTTCGTCAAAAATTATGACGCATAGAGCATTTTAAAGACTTGAAAATGTGGAAATTACTCGTTTTCAGAAAAAGCCATTTAAAAGATATTTTTTTCACCTACCTCTTATATTTACTTTTCTAAAGCCACCAAGTTTTCCTTTTACTTTTCGTTACATATTTTAAATGCATTTTATATCAATATTTACATATTTTTAAAATACTAATACACCCCCCCCCCAAAAAAAAAAAAAAATTCCAATTTTTGTTTGATTTTTGGTAATTTGAAAGTACACCATCCCCTTAATATTTGTTGTAGTACAAATTAAAAATTCCACCAAAATCTGTACGAACCACAAGCACTTAGGTCAGCACATCAGTTGACTCGTTGATCTTCAGATCCTTCTGGGAATTTTTAATCACAGATTAACAAATGCATATTTTTTCATTATATTTTCTGCATTTTACAGTAGACATTTAAATCAAATGTGGGTGTTTTCTGAAAATATGTCTAATTTTTCGAAAATGCAGTTTTAACTTAGAAGCGATTGGCATCAATAATTTAATTCCCTGTAAAAAAATAATGACGGAAAAACAGAAATAAAGAAGCATAAAAACATAATTGAAAATATGCATTTGCTAATCTGGTTATTGAAAACTGCCCGTAGCCTTGGGATTGAAGAACATCGAAGTCAACTGACGCACCGCCTTAAAAAACATTAAACTCTTCATTTTATATACTTTACTTCATTCGTAAATTTAATTTGGGATGAATTGTTTTACTTTCCTTCAAAGTTTCAAAACTATGTGAAACGAAATTAACAAATCTAGTATTTAATACAACACATACTGACTACCACATTAATTATCGAATAGCCACAGTTTCGGACGAAATTGCGAAGCAAATTTTAATTAAATTCTAAAAAAATAAATCGTTTGATTTCGTGAGGGCATATAATAGTTTAAATGAAGTGTTTAAATAGTTCACAGTGTAGAATGTACCGAAAGAGAAAGGGAGAAAAATTACTATCGTAAGTATTAATCTTTTACTATATCATTATTAGCAGAATTATATAAGATACAGTTAAAGTCATGAATGTTTTAAAAATTTCACTACACTGAACTGAAAAAACAAAATTTTTTATGCATAAACACGGATTAAATATTAATGATATAACCTTTAAATTAATCGTCAACTTACGTGGCTATGCCACATAGCTAATAGTATAGATTGGGTGCAACCAGTTCCGTAATCATTAAGAACACCTGGCCTTATAGGCTGAAGATCTTCGGCTCGAGTGTTGAGTCGGGAATTACTTTTAAAGTGTACTGTATGAGATAATTACTTTAACCCTTCAGCGGGCGTGCCAATTTTTGGAACACCAGCAGGCATGCGTGGCACCAAGTGCAACTTCTCTTTCAACCTTGATTATTCCTTCTGTAATAAACTTTTTCTTTTCAAATTGAATATAATAATTTTGCGTTTTATACAATATATAAAATGTTGATAATACTGAGATATATTTATAATTAAAAGCCAAAGAATGCCGATACAATCGTGTTATTACAAAACTGTCCGGTTTATTGGATCTAAGAACAACTTGCAAATTCGTTCAACTTGCAAATCATGTCCAAACACTTAAAAAACAATGAGAGAGTCCATATTCGTGATATGCGGGATACCGTGTAATATCTGCAAAACATTTGATCGACTCCATCGACTCATGCTTTTGTCGCATTGTAATCCAGTGTAATCGCTGGTTTATCCACGGTTAAATCACGACTAACAGTGAAGGGAAAGGAATACAAGGGTCAGAAAATAAGACCTGCATTAGGAAGGGTGTTGCTATAAATAGAAGTTTCTTAGAACATTCAAACCTTACACGCAAAAACAAACCATTCAAAATTATGAAAATGTTGCACTTTGTACACTGGCGAGGCCGCTGAAGGGTTAAAAAAACCATTTTCAAATAGCCGGTGATTAAATTCCAACGCCCAGAGCTTAGTTTTGAGCGTTTGGCAGACTGAGAGGTATATTTTGATTAGATGTTTCTCTGAAGACTCTCAAAATGCAGTTTCTATTTTAGTTTCATCTTTGTTCACATACTATACCTTAAAAGCTACAATAGCCGACGCAACTCATGTGTCAATGAATCCTATCGGAGATCATACAATAGGTCTAATTAATTGAGCATTTTCGTGCCCTAGCTATCGTGCGATAGTTGATACAAATGCCGAATTTGTTTCAAGGACATTAATCCTCCTTAGAAGCAACACATGTAATTTATATCATTCTGTTGTGAAACTGACAAAGAACGTTCATTTTTTACTAGAATTTACTATGCGCAAAAGCTGAGCTAAAATGTTTTAGAAAAGATATTCCCTGACTTTGTGCATAACGCCCCAAAATGGACTTCCGGTTGAATGTGAGCCAGAGTTCGCGTAAACAACATTCTGCCTGTATAATAATGCACACAATAAATACAGCGACGATAAAAACATATAATAAATAACGGTGTCCTATTCGCCTATCTTAATTTGAGTTTGTATGGCATTTATTATTCTATTTTTAGAAAGCTACCGAAGGCTATCGTGTGAAAAAGTAAACAGATATATTTTGTTGGTTTGTCTCTGAATTTGTCGAGTGATCATTTAATGACTTATTCTACTAGTTTCCAAAGCAGGATAGTTACAGCGATTTAAAACTTTAATTGTAAAATCGCGTATTATACATGTCCTAAATAGTTTTATAGTCTGGTATTCGACCTTAAGAGTTAAGATTAATTATTCGTGTAATATTACTTTAATAAAAGGATCTTCTAGATCACTATTGTCACCCTAGACCTGCTTATATATTCATAGCATTCTAGCTTCTTAAGCAATTCGGTCACATAAAATTCCCTCGTTGTAATTTTAGTTTTATCTGAATACTCCATTAAATAAATGATCACAAAGGTATTTTGACTTACAATGTCAGTCTATAACTGTATATGAAGTGTAAAAATTCACGAATAATTGTTATAAAATTATGTTTAAATAATGTATTTAATGCTACATTTGAGCCTAATACTGTTTTCAATTTATTATAATATCAGGGGAAACTCAAGAAAAACGTCCTCTTAATTTTTAACTCAACTGATTTTAATCTTCCCCTTGCACTACATTTATAGGTACCTTAGAAAAACCTAGTGCGCTCAGATAATCAAACAGAACATTTCAACGATATTATATATATTTTCTTTAACGAATGAGGATATTTGCCTTTTATGTTATTTCAGTATGAATCCATATCAACTTAGTTATGTTTGAAATATCCTTCATTTTTAAATTAGTTAAATAAAAAAATAGAGCAGGTATAATTAAATCTTTTTCTTAGGTTATTTTAATGGCTGTTACTGCAGAAAATCCTAATTCACACGGATAAGAAAACAAAAAACTTCAACAGTAATACGCACGCTTTCTGTCACATATACGGATCTTCGCATTTTATGTCATTTCATATTGGATTCGTTTCGAATCATTTAAATTTTAAATTTCAATAATTTTCCATCGTTTGTTGATTCAGTTTATCACTACTGCTCTAATAGATTCAAGTTTTGCTTTTTTCTTCATTCTAGTACATTAGTGCTGTACATTTGCCCTGCAGGACTTTTAGAAACTTCCGATAGTGTAATTCTCTATTTAGTTGACAAGAGATGATAGACTGACCTCAATATAGACTCTTTATTACGCTTTTTGCAATTTTAAGCGAGTTCCTTCCAGTTTTGCGAAATCATGTTCCCCAAAACCACCTTTGATATGACAGAAATGCACGAAAAGCAAGTTATCAATCCAAAACTTCGGACGGTGTCTCTTGTAAAGCGCTATTTAAAAAGAACCAGAAAATTTGTCTCCCACTCAATATGGGTCAGAAAATAGAACTCTGAGTAAACCACGTCCAGCGAGGACAATGACGGAAATCTTCGAGGCTGCCAAGTACGCTTAATAAATGATGGTACACTCCCGCCCTCCTTTTCAGGGAAGGTGGTGATTCATGATATCATGATTGTGTTTATGAACTGCCACTGACTGGAGGCGAACGACGAGTATAAGCACAAAAATGCTGTTTTCGTGTGCGAATTCTTCAGCTGAGCTCTTCATTAATCAAGTTGATAGTATTACCGCTTGGGGGTTTACGCGAGGTGCACAGAATTACGAGAGATTTTCTATTCCTCTATTCCTAATTTAATGCGTGTTTATTTTAAATATACTTTACTTATGTGTTTCAAATAATATTAAAGGTTTCTTATGGCTGTATTTGATCCGTATGTGATTTAATTTCAAGTGCAGCTCCGCCTCTCGGAGAGAAAGGTTACTAAACACTACAAACAGTGCCGTAACTGGACAGGTGCAACAGGGGCAACCGCCCAGGGTCATAGGTGCAGCGTTGGGGAGGGGGGGGGCAGGGGGAACGTGCACCCTCCAACTTAACTTGAAATAAATTAAAACGTTAACCTCTCCCTAACGGGGTGGGATAGCATATATCCCAATTATACGGGCCCAAGAATGAATATATATATATATATATATATATATATATATATATGAAAGATATAAAATTTAAGTTGATCCCCTGTAAATTTTCTTCCCTTCCCATGCTTAAGGTGGCATTACCAAATTCTGTTTTCAAGAACCCAGGAATATTTTTCATAGCATCAGTAATCCCTGGGAAAGCCACAGTTTCCTATGCCCATATAAGGCGATAGTCCTGCACAACTGATGCAGCTTGCAAGAAACATCTTTGGTCAGCAAATTCTTCAACCGCAGATACCTCTATACGCAAACCCCGGGAATCACTCGGGTGTTGGCTTTCCATTAGATCAGATGTCTGTTTAGCCACTCGGAAATAAATTTCTTTTTCTAATAGTTCTGTAATCTGATCTTATTTCATTACATATATATATATATATATATATATATACAGTAATCACCGCTTATAGTGATCAGTGGTTATAAGAATCAACCGTTTATAAGAATCAATATCGCGAAAGCAAAAACAAATGTATTATTTCCATGTTAAAATTTTCGCTTTAAAGAATCAATCCACCGGTTTTAAGAATCAGTTTACTCTCTTCGTTTTCCTTTCATTTTTACAAAAAAGCCACTTAAACCCTCAAAAAGCACGAAGTTCTTTCTTTTTTTAATAGAAAGATTGATAAGATGGGATGGAATATAGTCATAAAATTCATCCCTTTCTTTGTTAGACATAACATAATAGTTTCCCCTTAAGCCCTTCAGCACAACATGTCCTATTAACTTGACCCGGGAGCATCTTTACTCGTCCGGGTCCGATTTCACTTTTCTCCACTGACAAACAAAAATAGGGACACTTTTTTTCCCAGCTCCCACATCCTGGTTGCGGCATCCTGGATGCTGAAACACATAAATCTTCGGCTAAGTGTCCACTATCCCTTAGCCAAACGTGACATTAGTAGATTCAGCACGTTATCAAACCGTGAAACGTAAGCTAGAAGGTGAATCTTCGTCTGAGACTATTAGTATTGAAAGAGGTATAAACAGCCTCCTGAAAACTTCATTACGTCAAACTACCATAGAAAACTTTTTCTTGCTCCCTTCCTGTAGTTGAAATGTTAAAACTGTTATGCATATATGTTGTAACAAATATTGGATTTTTTTCTTCTCTTACTATAATCATGTGTATCTATTTATAGGTCTAAAAATTAAGTTGTATTTTTAAAATTATAAAAAATAATTTTATTAAAAGATAATTAACGTAAATTAAAGAGTATTTTATGGTATATTATCTAATATATGTATATATAGGTGTGTATGTGCCTGTCCAAAAACCTAAATTTCGGCTATAAAAATCAACCGCTTATAAGAATCAAAAACAGTAATAACTAACGTGATTCTTATAAGCGGAAATCACTGTATATATATACATACATACATACATACATACATACATATATATATATATATATATATATATATATATATATATATATATATATATATATATATATATATATATATATATATATATATATATATATGGTCATCTCTTGAAATAGGTCATGGCCGAAGATAATAAAAGTTAGATTCACGTAAAAAAAATTTATTCCAAGAAGACAGCAACACATGTTACCTGCTCGAAGCCATCCCCGCGTCTGAAGTAGCGCGCGATTAGAGAATTAGGTCAAAAAGAGTGTACCAGGAATTGGCGGAGAGAGTTAGTATATGGAAAGGCGAAGCTTCTCGCCAATGCGTCAGAAAGGTTACTACATGAGAAAGAAAGTTCAGAAAGGGCGATTGAAGATTATTAATAATATTATCACACGCATATATATATATATATATATATATAAACTCCCTTAATGTCCTTTCTTTCAAAGTGGGTATGACATTTCCCGTTCTAAAGAGGGAATTGGAAAAATGGGCCCCGTAAGCTAAAGGTTAAGAGAAGTTCAGTTAAAGTCGGAAAATTGTAGAGAACTTTTAAGAAAGTTGGTTTTTCCCCACTTTTTCAAACTTTTAAACTGAAGATTCCAATTATGTCTTTAGTTTTAACTCAGTTTTAACAATGATATGATCCATAACAAAATTTCGATTCCACATTTTTTTCTCATTTTTTTATATTATATTTATTTTTTTTCATTGTATAACTTTTGAATGCTCAAACATCATTTCTAATGTTATTCAATTTCCAAAAAATCATAATATTTCATATATTAAGAACCGTCCGGCAGTCAATGCAGGGAGGAGGGTCCTATCTGAATTCATTTCGTGCACCCCCAAAAGTTAGAAGCACGCTACGCCTATGCCCAGGGCCCACATTCAAGGGGGGGATGCTGTATTTGTTTTATTATTTTCCCAAACCTAATTAATTAAGGGGCCCAAATACAAATTCTTGCAAAGGGCACAGGGATAGCTAGTTACGGCACTGACTACAAATATTCCCTGAATGAAAAATCCCGCATCATTTTCAATGTAATCCACAAAGCAGTGGCGCCACAGATCGAAATATCGAAATTTTAAGGATACAATACTGTTATGAGCTTATTGGATATTTGTTTCTAAGCAACGGGACTGCGGCAGCCGCGTAGTGAACACCGAGAGAAGTGAATGCGAGACTCAGCATAGCGATATACTTCAGTAACATAGAGAACAAATTGCAATTTTAAACCAATTGTAGGTCAATTTGAATTTCCTGGAAATAAGATTCAGGAAAAAGGTTTCATACCGTAGGACTTGACAGCTTTGAACTTACAAACACAGTCTTTCGTTATGGATTTCATATCAAATTTGATGCTGGCTTGTTAGCGACGTTTCACCGCAACTTTGAAAATATTCATCACGGTTGTTTTATGCTACTTCTTTTTGGTAGTCAGTTAACTGAACTCAGTTTGTTAATCAAATAAAGGAAAATCTGAGTACGAAATTACATATTACGTTATGAAAAGAATATACGATGTAAAAGCAATGTTTAACATCATATCGTTACAAGCTTTTGGTAATTAAATAGGGATAATATGAGTTGCTAAATAAATATTTAATCAGAAAGGTAAATAACAGAATTATGTTGCCAATTCAATAATCTCCATACACACACACACACACATATATATACTCTCTCTCTCTCTCTCTCTCTATATATATATATATATATATATATATATATAATACAAACACAATGAAGGAAGAAGGATGCGTAATCATTTTAAGTATTAGGATACACCATCGTGGAGAGGAGAAAACAGAGAGTGCACAAACGTATTCCAAAGAGTTTTATTGATCACGAGGACAGAATTCAGCAGATAGGAGGCAGATTAGCAATAGTGGCTACCAGACTTATTCGGAGAGCGGATGACACATAGAGCGACAGGCAGACAACCTTACATTTTTACAACATACAAGTTAGAAAAGAAGAGTCTTATTCGGGTGTATATAAAACAGGCATTTCCCTGTTCCATCCCCAAGTATAGAATTCTGTAATTGATTATAAATAATCACGTGGTCTCTTACCTAGTGTTTTTCATGTGATTTCTATTTATAGGGAAATAGTCCAGATTGGAACAAGCGCGTTTCTGCGTTCTGTTAGTGAGTGAGAATCTGAAAACAGGTCTTGTTTATTATACACATGTACTAGCTGAATACCCATACTTCGCTACGGAATACATTCAAATTAAATACAACGATCAATGTATGCAATTGGTGTAGAAAAAAAATTATAAAAAAATCGTAACGGGTATTTTTATAGACAAAATAATGTAGAAGAAAATATTCAAATTAAATCTAATAGAACATACTAAAGAATATAGTACAGTTAATACAGTACAGTTTGAGGAACATATCTTTTACTGCATTTTAATATTTTTTTGGATAATGTCCAATCGTCTGCCGCATTAGCAAGAAAGAAATTTTTTTTTTTGCTTATTTCGGTGTTGTGCACGTGACGATAAATTAATTTAAAGTACGAAAAAAAGAAATCACGTGATCAGCATCTAATAAATGAAATTCTAAAATTTAATCTTTAAAAATTCACCAAAAATCAGAAAATGGAGGTAAAGATTTGACAAAGATGTCATTTTTGTGGAAAAGGAATTTTTGTGGTCTTTCTCGTCATATAAATTTTAAAACTCTCAGAATATTATTTTATATGCAAACCTGAAAGAAATTACAAAAAGAGCTTAAAAATTTAATTTTAAAAAAATCTATGAAGAATTTTTCAAAAATTTCTCTTAGGATACCCTTACACTATATGAAGAATCGCCATGCAAAATTTCAGCCCTTTTGGTCCAGCGGTTCGGTCTGTGCGTTGTCTGTCAGTCAGTCAGTTACGGATGTGTTTTATATATATAGATAATTATGCCTAGGGGTTCAGACCATATATAGTAATGTTATTGGAATTCAGAAATTTCGAGTGCCTATATAATTATTGGCACGAGTATTAAGGGTTAGTATAAATTATTAATTAAGTTATTCCTAGATCGGTTTTCAGAACAGGGGTAGTGCGTTATTAAAAAAGGGAATTTGGAATACGCGTTAAATGTAATTTATGAGGACTCAGTTTTCGTAACTTACTTATTTACTTACTTACTTACTCACTCTCACTCTCACTCTATCTCTCTCTCTCTCTCTTTCTCTCACACACACACACTTACACATATATATAGAAAGAGAGAGAGAGAGAGAGAGAGAGATAAGTGACACTGTACTTATGATTCGTTTAGTTGCATTTATTATTTCGACATGCATGGCTATTTTATGGATAGCAATAAGGAATACACTAACATATCTCTAAACATATGGTTTATATCCGAATGCGTTATACTAAGAACTGATGACTCACGATTTAAAAGCTCTTTCATTCATTCTAATCCATAATGATCTTTATATTTCATTCAGTTTTAAGTGTAAAAGGTATTTAGCGACAAAACAATTATAACATTTAATCTATTATATGTATTTAATTATATTTATTTTGCAAAATGTATTTTCTATGTATTTAATTATATTTATTTTGCAAAATGTAATCAAATTACATAATTAAATTTTTTTTTGCGTGAGTTTTTATTTTTTGTTAGAGGTTGAAACAACAAGATTAACCAATGCTATCAACTGACCTCCCCCAAATATATATATATATATATATATATATATAACCGATGAGGAAAGGAATTCCTTGCCGGGTACTCACCAGTTAAGCCTTGCTGAGGGTCCCATAACATGGGCGAAACGTAGATCAAAGGCTACCTGGTTTGGTTCAGTTTGGTTTGGAGCGCTAAGGTTAACATTTGCTATACGAGGACTAACTAGACCGGGGCCTACTGCTTAAAGCCGGTTCTGAAAGGCTACAAACGTCCTTACGAAGAGTAGAACTCGAACCCATAGTCTTTTGTAACGACTTCCAGTGCCCTAGCCATTCGGCCATCCTCCGGCTGAAGGCCACTTGATGCAATGGAGATGTATATTTTTGCAACTGGCATCGCCCAGCAGGGCGGGCTCTATGCATTTTGTCATAGTGAATGAATGAAATTGTTCCAGCCTCTCTATAGATTGCATTTATACCAGTGTGACGTAATGTTGCTTTTGTTTGGTTCCTGTACCTGCGATTTTTCGCGTACTCGATTGCGAGCAGGCCCTGATTTTCCATTAGGCCCAGTAGGCCTGGGCCTAGGGGCCCCCCAAAAATTTTTATTTTAAAAGAAAAAATTCCCAATTCATTTTTTTTTATTTTACCTTTTTTTAAAACGATTTTTTTTAAATTTCCTTTCAAATTTGATTGATTGGTTCATCATATGTACAGTTATATGTATAGTTCATCATATATATGTTATAGTGTATATAAGGGATTAATAAGTTTTTCTGGTTGCATTGTATTGGTGTTATAATGGTGAAATTAATATGTTCTATTGCTTTTTGTTATATGATAATGTTCTAGGCTTCTACGCTTCAAATAGCCAATTCTTGGTAAAATGGTACTTTCACATTATTCTTTTTGTGTGTCAATTTTGGAAATTTTAAGCCCACATCAGTGTTAGGGGACCCCCTTCTCAAGTTGTGCCTATAGTCCAGAATTTTCTAAATCGGGCCCTGATTGCGAGCACTTTATTTTGCGTTATTGATACTTTATAATAATTGAAAGTGGCAACTTCTGCAGATACTTCAGTCTAATACAACGGAATACGTCTTAAGTTGTTATAATAAGTTGTACTGATTTTACGTAAATAAAGTTCTTTAACCTACGAATGTAATAAAAATGAATTATCTTTAATAGGTTTTCATGCTTTGTTGTTTTGATGCTGCTCTAAACTCTTAAAAAAACATATAGCATGTAAATAATGCAGCCTTTTCTTATGTTCACTAAAAAGGATATTGTGCTGTTATCTTTCTATGTCGCTCGTTTCTGTTACGAATTCAAAATTTTACCCATAATGCAGAAGGCAGACAAAGCTTCTCCATCAAATTTGCAAAATCTACCAAACTGAAAGAGGAGGTTAAAATCTTCCCATTATAACGTTTAAAGCCTGGAGCATACAGACGAAGGAAAAAAAGGGGGATGACCAAGGAAAAAAAAATCAGAATTTTCCCGCATTGAAAGATATGACTGTTCATGAATTTATAAATTCTTATCTCAATTTTAAATCTCTTTACAACATTTCATTTGTTTTCTTCCTACTCAATGCTAAGACTATTCTCTACCTGAAAACTGCAGAAGAAGAAATTCATATGAATATATTCAAAAATGACTCGGGTTCAGAAGTACAAAGCATAATACTTTTCCCACGAATATAATATTTATTTTGCTCGAAAAAAATATTTGGTATCCTTTTCATTCATTTAAAAAATTTTTAAGTTTCACTACATTAAAAGTTACATTTTCAAGTTTTGAGAGCGAAGCAATTTAAATATTTGAGAATAAGGCGAATCGATGTACGTGTGCCAAATGTGGCACGCACTGCAATTTTGCAGTGTCTCGGAAGACCGTTTTTTGAATAGTGAATACGGAAGACTTGGAAATGTGATAAATAGATTTCAATCCATATCTCCATGAAAACAAACACTTTTCAGAGGTTCATGTGATTTTTTTTATTACTCATTGTTTGAATTCTTCTCTATTTGAATACTTTCGGGGAACGAATTTATATTAATACCTTTAATAATCCAACGGGAACAAAAGTACAACTCCTAAATTTGTTTCTTCGAATATTATATTTTAGTTCCGTGTATCAATTTAAATAAATAGTTTTTTTAAATTCATCAAGTTACTTAGATTAGTTTTTGCGGATGAAACAGAGAAATGTTACCAAAACCGATTATTCAGAATTTTCAATCCAGTTCTGATTTGAAAAAAAGAAAAACTTGTCAATTCGAGAAATGATTTTGAAGCAACTGAACATCAGCGATCATCAAACATTAGCAATAAAAATGTAGTTTGAAAAATATGGAGTCCCTGAAATGCTAAAACTGAAAGTTTCATGCGATAGAAAAAGACTAGCGGTGGCTACCTTGACAGTTCTTTCGATATGCATAAAAATTCTTTATTTTGGAAAAAAACCTTATAACTGTCTGTTTCAGAAATAGACAGGCGAATGAATTTAATTTGAAATGCATCATACTCAAAGATATATTAACTACTAATTGTTTTTTTTATAATTATGGGATTATGTTATTTTCATGCTTAATTTTTTATTCCAATATCAGAAAAAAAAATCTATCATAATTAAAATTAATCCTCTATAAAACATTTGGTTTTTCCCTGTAAAGAAACTGGCTAGTGTGTAAGCAGCTTAACTAAGATTTTAAAAATATTTTTTGACTCATAGAAAAAAAATATTTTTCATCCTTTTAGAAGAGAAAATCTGGGTTTTGCTAGCTTTTTTTTAGACCAAATGGTTCATGAGGTCTGTTTATTGTAAATTACGCTTATTATTCACGTTAAAGAAATTCTTTAAATTTATTGATTTTCTCACATCTATGTTTATTCCAAACTAGCCGGACGAAGCCCAGCTATGCTCGGGATTCGCCAAGCTATCGAATCACTTGACACTATCGAATCACAGTTCACTTGAATTTAAATTTTTTTTTCACTTTTAATTGCCAAAAATTCCCCCCAAAATCAGTACATCTTAAAATGATCTATTTATGATTAAAACGTTTGAATTAAAAGTATGAAAAATAGAAAAATAATTAAAAATTATACACACGATGAAACATTTCTTTTCAGTGATTCATTTTTTAGAAGAGAGAATCACGTTGTGAATGAATCTCTCTGTGTTTACATCGTAAAGCATGGCGGTTACGTTTTTTTCGGTGGAGTATGCATTTAGAATTGAAATATTTCTAAAACTATTAAAGTAACAGAAATAGTGTACGCATAAAATATTATCAGATTTTACAGCTCTTTCCAAATATGTAACATTTATGTACTTTCATGAAAAAAAATACATCGATTTTGACATTTTCAAACATGACAGAATTTCATAACGGATGCCATTCCGGAAACGGTCTACCCTGAATTGTCCCCGACCGATAACGTTTTCCTTTTATTTATATAGATATAATCTATATTTTTATCAATTTTCGTTTTTTTTTTGTCTGTAATGCTAAATTTGTATGAGTACATGGTTTAGTGCGGCACTCCAGCATTTTGCAAATTTTAAAATTAGCGGAAAATTTAATATGGCACATAATGAGGAAGTACACGGAATTTTTCAGAGAACCATAACATTTTTTTCATCAAAGCTACATATATTTGTATCGAAGTACTAGGTGTCCAATGTTTGCATTTTTAGTTCATTTTTTTTCTCAGTTTCATTGTAAGATATCGAATTTTCAGATGTACGAAGCAGGCAGCGTCTAGTTGATTCATTTCCAACTTATTTGCTCGCTATTGTTGCGTTGTTTGATAAAAAATGCAGTTGGAATTTAAAATGACTTCTTGAGTTTGTTTTCCTCTGTTGAATTCGAGCTGAATACCTGAGAATTTCCAATCTGTATGTCGTTGTAAATCTCGAGTGATAAATTTCCTGCAGAAAATTTGGACCAAACTTTTAGTTCGTTACGGAAGATTTAGTGTGGGGCTTTCCTATACATTTTCCCTAGTCTAAAATGAAATATCTCTTGAAATTTTCCTGGCAGATCTATGGTATTCATTAAAAGTGTACTTAACATTTACATGTATTTTTCTGAAACATAAAGAATAAATTCAAATTCATAAAAATCATAAAATATTAAATCAAACACACTCATTATCGAATAGCTATTTTGCAAAAACCCTTTCAAAATGTTTAGTAAAACAAAGATAAACTTAATTTTTTTCCGTTAAATTAATTCCATTAAATTAATTTTTTTCCATTAATTGAAAATTTTAATCATTAAAAAAATGTTATATTCTTTATTTTAATGGTTTAGCATTCAGGTTTCTCGGTTATAAAGTTTGAAAAATGGGCCACAAATGATTTCACATTAATTTTTGAAACTATTCAAAATAAATTTTAAGACACCTCTTAAAAAATTTTCTGAAAATTTGTTTTTCAAGGGAGGGTTCTAGTGTAGCAATTTTTCTCTTTCGTTCCCCAAGCTTTGTTACTTACCCACCTGTACAACAAATATTTGTATACAGCTTAGATAATATGTAATCCGATGTCATTGTTGATAGTAACATTTTAAAGAATACCCGGTAGCATATACACTGCTGGCCGTTAAAACTGCAACACCAGGAAGGAAAGCAAATAACAAAACTTTACTTATTGTACGTATACAGCAGTAGGACGAAAACGTGATTAAATTTGTTGGCAATTTCTTCGTAAAACTGGGTACGTTCTCCTTCTTATACGAGGCATAACACGATCTTCTCACAAACAACCAACATTTAAATGCGATTTACTTATGAGAAACCCGTTGCATAACTTTCCGTTTATACAGAGTTTGAGATGCCGTTTCTCCCTCCCACGTCGTTCGATTGCGCTTAAATTAAGGTGACCAGATTTTAACATTGGTAAAGCAGGACACAGTGACAGGGGGGGGGGAGAGGGGGTTCTTGATTAAAAATGTGGTCTATATGGAGCAACAAAAATTTTCATAGAACGCAAAAATAGTATTGTAATATATTTTTTTAAAATTTCAACATAAGTACAATTTACAAATATAATAAATAAAAGAAAATTATGTATAGTATTTTATTCTTTCGCATATGTCTCATTTGAGTGAATATTTTTAGTAGATTGGTATCGTTGTTTAAAAGGTCATGAAATTTTTCACAAGAATTTGTTAAATTATATTTCACATCTAAAATGGCTTTCAAAGTCTCAACACTTAACTGTGATTTTTCTGGTGTCCACAGTTTGTTTACCGTAGAAATAACGCGTTCAGTCGCAACATTAGTTCCTGGTAAGGGCAGCGCGTATTCCACAATTTTTAGTGCATTATTGTATGGAACATGGTTTGTTTCAAAATGATGAAATATTTCTAACCATTTGTTTTCTATTGTGATTTTTTCTGATGCCCAAGATTTAAACTTCTCCATAAGAATTTATTTTTTTACTAATGATACCTCATTAAAAAGATCATTTTCGGAAATATTACAATTATTTGTTATTATTAAAGCTTAACATTATAAAATTAACAAAAGTAATATAAAACTCATATCCTGGCTAAATAGCCATATGGCCGCCCAAAACGTATAATCCCTTCCCGTTCTCCCACCGTTCCCTAGCTTGTAGTGCATTCTTTCCAAAAATCGGGACTTTTTTAAAACGCCGCGGGACGCTGGACAAATTGTTAAAAATCGGGACTGTCCCGCCAAAAGTGGGACGTTTGTTCACCTTAGCTTAAATGCTAATCATTTGCATACCTCAGCATCTTTTTCCTTTCATGTGAATTTGACGTTTGTGAGGGGTGGGGTAGCACAAATCATGACTGAAGTTAATGGACTACAGGTCTAAGCGGAAACATAAAGGATTCATTTATAACTTAAAATGCGGTGTCATTGTCCTGCTTTGATGATACGTTCATAGACGGTGGCGTCTTTGGACTCGGTTTATAATATATGGCACAAAAACTAGCTCCGCATTTTTATGATTTTTCCTTTAAAAAAGGTTGGACGGTTTCCAAGAAAGTATTTTTAAGAATTTAGTGGAAAATTGGGAAGTGTTTCCTTAGATAAAGTAGAAATGAAGATATTATTTATGGCCTAATTGTTCTTTAGTATTAAAAGAGTGTACGTGCGAGACAGCCTATAGTTATCGTAAGCTACACATTAAGGGGAAAAAGATGATCGATATTAAGCTTTAGGTTAGAGGTTTCGAAGCAAAATGTATGTTTGATAAATGGTGGTATGCGGTACATGCATTTATCAAGTGCAAAAAAAAAAGGGGCGTTAATTTTAGCCGTTCTAACACGTTGCATTTATTACTTTAAAGATTTAGGGTAGTCATGTTACTGTTATTTAGGATTTACATAACGTTTATGGGTTTTACTTGTAGATGTAGATATATTGGGCACATGAACAAAGTCAAGGATTAAAAAGCGGGCCAATTATACGCAGTCATACACTGATATTAAAAGTTAAATTACTACGTAGAGACACCTCTAAACACATACACGTACACACATTATATATATATATATATATATATATATATATATATATATATATATATATATATATACACAGAGGCTGTTCACACATTTTTTAGACGATGTATATTGTATTCACAAAACTAAATTACATAAAATTCTTGTGTTTTAAATGTTCTATTTGACATCCCTTATTCTGAACTATCTTTCGACACCGCAATTTCCAGGATATTAATGCCTTTTGAAGTGTCAGAAGAGGTATTCTATCCCATTCCTCCTGAACAGCTTTCCGGAGTCCTGTAAGGGTTTTGGGACGACGTTTGGATAATGCAGATTTTAAAAGTCCGAAAGCACAAAAATCCATAGGTGATACATCGGGAGATTTAGTAGGGATAACAGTGAATCGTATGGCCTTGATACCAGTTTTTTGTTCCATTTCTTTTAGGAAATTTACAGTGGATTTCGATGTGTGACTGCTAGCTTTGTCCTACTGGAGTCTCACAGATTGATGGCACTGTGGGTAAAGCGATGGCATTTCATTCAGAAAAATTGGCGATAAAATATGTTCCTGATAGTATTTGGAGTTAATCTTGACATTCTTTTCCACTTTCCTTATTTTTAACTTGCCATTATAAGAAAAACCAGCAACAATCATGAATCCCTTAGAAAAACTTTCTTTCGATTCTTTGAACCATGTACTTAAATTTTTTTCTCCCCTTTTATGATAATAAATGGCTCTTTTTTTGTTGCAATCATTTAAATACACCCATGATTCATCTATTGAGACAATTGTTTTTCATTTTTCTTTGGATAATTGTTTCTCATATAGAATTCAGCAGCGTGTCCTGCGTTCAGCGATATGATTTGGAAGAAGACGATGCACATTGCATTTTTTCGCTTTCTTAAGATTTAAATCAACGTTTATCATTTTGTTTACAGTGGACACCGAGCATTTTAAGGATTTTGCAACTGTCCTTTGACTAGGGGGATTTTCTTTTAACATTAAACAACGTACCTTTGCAATAGTCGAAGATGTCCGTTTTTTCCTTGGATACTTGTTTGGAATTTTTGTCCCACTTGAAGCTCCAATTTGACGTTTTTTCCTTTCTTGTTGACGATATTACCTATCGACGCTTTAGATATCACAAAACCATGATTCTCACATCGTTTTTGGATAACGGAGTATGCATATTTCTCTTCGGAAAGAGCATAAATGTAGCCTTCGAACCACTGCTTTGTTAAAAACGCCATTTTGAATAAAAACAAAACTTTCAAGCCTCAGACGATAATTTTGACTTTTAAAAACATAGTACAATTGCAATTATTTCCTTTGCAGCAAACGATTTTTTATTACCGTTTACCAAAATCGTCTAAAAATATGCGAACAGCCTCTGTATATATATATATATATATATATATATACCGGGTGAGCCAAAAGTTGGTAAAAATTTTAATAATTCATAAAAAAAGAAAGGACTCACAGGGAAGTCGTATTTTTTTTGGCAGCAAAATAAAAATAAAAAAAAGTCACTGGTAGAGTCACTGATCTAGCTTTGCGAGTACTGCTACTCCCCGTGGACGATTCCGCCGCCATGTCATTCATAACGGTTTCCAGTGCTGTAATACGGCCCTCCGCCAGCGAGGGTCTTCCACTTCGTGGCCGATCCTCCAAAATATCGTGTATCACGGTCTTTTATAGCAAGATTGATTTGCTGAATATCTTGCATGTGGAGGCCATCTACCTGTGACTTTTAATTTTTTAAATTTTTAAATTTTTTTAACACTTTTTAAACTTTTATTGGCTGCTAAAAAGTCTGACTTCCTAGTGAGCCCTTTCTTGCAAACCGCACTTCTATGTTATGATTTCGTCCTTTTTTGTGAATTTTTAATGTTTTGACAAACTTTCAGCTCACCCTATATATATATATATATATATATATATATATATATATATATATATATATATATATATATATATATATAACATATAAAACCCCAAAACCCTTTCAAAATTCTAAATTCTTTTAAATTCCCTTGGGCGTAGAGTTAATTTCGTTTTCGATTCCAGGAATAAAGGAATTGACTTTTATATGACCCCTGTAAACTCCTATACAACCCCTGTAGTTATATAAGTTCTCGAGCCCAGATATCAGGGTTGCTATCCAATCGCTGCAAGAATGCGAGGTCATGTGACTGCCCCTCCATGAGATTATAAATAGACGTGCTTCAATGTACGAGTAGCTTTTTGGACATGTCATCGCCCCGAGAGGATGTAGCAGCGTCTCAATAGAATGTGTGTTTTCTGATTTAAAGTACGGATCTGCTTTTTGGTTCGACTACATTTTTTCCCCGCTGTGACACGCCGGTATCCGATCTTCATTTCCCCGGGGCTGGGCCGGCATGTTATATATATATATATATATATATATATATATATATATATATATATATATATATATATATATATATATATATATATATATATATATATATATATGTATATATATATATATATATATATATATATATATGTATATATATATATTATATATATATACATATATATATATATATATATTATATATATATGTATATATATATATTATATATATATGCATATATATATATATATATATATATATATATATATATATATATATATATATATATATATATATATATATATATATATATATATATATATATATATGTATATATATGTATGTATGTATGTATGTATGTGTGTGTGTGTGTGTGCAGGCGAAAATTAATACAATTCCGTACTTGTACATTCTATATTATGTTTCGACATTCATGTATTGACTCACATGCACAGACACCAAGGCATACACGCATCCATACATTCACCTTCCTCCCAGAAATATAATCCCAAACATTTTTATTTAAACCCTTCGATGCAGTTTGTTTAGGAAACGATTGGCCAAAAGAAATTAAATTACTAAAGTGAAAAACTTAGCTTACAAGCAATTCCTAATGTCCCTAGCATATAAGTAATTCAGAATGTCTTTTTAAGATCCACATAAAAATCCTCATTGCTATTGATAGAGTTAGTTCACAAAGAATTCAGAATGTAATTAGAAAACTGATTCAGAATGCAATTAGAACACTATTCAAAATAAATAAAAGTAATTAAAAGTGTTAATGCTATCGACATACCTCACTAGCAGATCAGAATGTGATGTCTTAATTCGATAACATGTTAAAAATAAGTTTCCGGGGAAAATTCTCTTGAAGACATTATTGTAAGGAAAAAATAAGAAATCTCTTCAAAATGTAAAAAAAAAATAATGTAATCTAAGAAATTCACCATTGAAATGTTGTATATTACACTTTTATTTACTTATAAAAAAATTAAAGGCGCATACAATGGGCATTTAATAAAGGTATGTATACAATAAGGCGTGTAGAAACATGTAAAATAACATGTAAAATAGCTCTTATTTTTCATTTTCTTTATTGTCAGCAATTTAAGCTCTATACATGTAATAGAGAAATTACGCTGTTTTACAAATATTAAATTAAACGTGATTAAAGTAATCTCTTACAGAAATTTCCGTTCAAAATTAATGAATTTCTTTTAGAATATAATAGAATAATGAAGTCAAAAATCTATCTATTGAATGTTATGCATTAAATATTTTTTTAACTTATAAAATTCTACCAGTAATATCAAATAGCTTATATTTATCGTTTTATTTAATAATGTCAATCTCAGATCAAGGCATATACAAAAATGATTTTCCTATTTTACAAAAAATTAAATTTTAGGTGATTAACCTTTTTCGAGTATTACAAAGAACATTAGGCAAGAAGAAAACCGATGGAGTGCATTTCATTTTATGCATTAAAAATTCAGATGGTAAAACGGTTCCTCTTTTTTTAATACTGTAAAATATTCTTTGCATTCAAAACAGATGAAAGAAATTTACATCGATTAAAGGTGCTTAAACCTATAAGAAAACGAACTGTCATTCTTGGGAACATAAAAGAAACAACTACTTCATTTGAAATGTAAATCAAATCTGGAAGAAAAAACCCCTTTTCATGCATTTTAAGATTAAAACGAACTGTTTACGTTTCCTTTGTTTTCTTAAGTTTCTCGGAGGCAAATCTACGGGAATCTAAAATATGTTGATGGTGTACAATTGAGTTATTTACTCGAATATACGTTTGTTTACGTAATTTCTTCGCGAGTTAAGTATTCTCGTAAGCTTAGAATCCCCAATCTGAATAGTTAATTTCATTGAATGTTGAATAAAATAGCAAGTAAGTTTAAACTGCTTTTTGCCCCTAATTTTGCATGCATATTTTTCTTCTAAAAAGTCGGGATATAAATATTTTATTGTCTATGGATTTAAAGAGCACGTATGAAATTCAATCATTCGCTCTTAAAAGTTCATGTAAATCATTTATTCTAGTTAACAATATTTTTCCCCAATTATGACTGCTAATAAAACAAGAAAATCTCAAAATATTATATAAAAAAATTTTTCTCGGCTTTTCCGAAAGGTAGCTGTAGTAGCTCGCAGACGATTTTAATGTTATTTGAAACAATTTTTTTACAATGCATTGTGGCAACTGGCATATCAACGTGCGTTTTAAATAAACGCACCATAAACGTACAATTTAAGATTGTGGGATAAGAAATCGTGGGATTTAAAATCTCAGGTATCAAAGGATCAAGGATTTCCACAGTAAGGACCTTTTTTCCCAGAATCCGTCAGCTTCAGTGTAAAAAAATTTCAACTAATCATATACCAATTTTGATCCATTTAACCAATCAGCGCCAACGAAATCTTTAAAGCTGACGCTGCGGATTCTATGGGAACAGGCCTTAAGGATTCATACATCCTTTAGGAAACAGATTGGTTTAGAGCAGGCCTGCACAACATATGGCCCGCAGGCCACATGCGGACCTCCAGCATTTACTCTGTGGACCGCGATGCCCTTGGGGAAGAAGCATAATATTATAAAAAAAAATTTAAAAACAAAACAAATAACTGTTGGTTGGTTGAAAGCGCAACGGTCATTTTTTGCTACACGAGGGTTAATTTGAAGGGAACCTACTGCCGATTCAAACAGATACGAACATAGATTTTTTTTACTGCAAATTTATTAACATTTCCCTCTACATCTGTGATAATCCCTGTTGCATCTGCATTTTCAGTGCAGAGGCGAGTTTCTCTAGGTGAAGGGAGTCTTTCGTAGAACTTTCACTTTTCTTCCACCTTTTTTTGAATTTGATCTTGAGTATTAATTTAAACCAACATGACCCAGTGACCTGGTCACAACTAGCCTGCGGGCACGCACTGATAATAATTAATTAAAGAAAACAAGGAATTATTTTTGTTTAAAATTTTGTTGGAATTTTTTGAAACTTTGTTTTAATATAAATAATAAGCTTAAATAACCATGTTTAAAACTTGGTGTTAAAATATCGGAAATATTTTTAGTTATTAAAATTTTTATTCAAAAAGCATCAAGTTACTTTAAAATGCCACGAGTAAATTTCTTTTCTACGTAATGCCAGAAAATTTTTGTTATAGATCATATTTCATGCTCTGGAATAAAGTTTAGCATTTATTGTAAATATCAAATGTGGTGAAAACGAATTTTTTCTTTTGAATATCCTCTTTTTTCTTTACAAAATACCAAGATAAATTATTAGATGGTGAAGAATTTCACACAAATTATATCTGTATTACTTTTATATTTGATAACATGCAGTTAATATTGCACATAAAGTACTTATTAAATATTTGAAATGATAATACATTAGAAATACGCGTAGTACGTATCAAATACATATAATTCAGGAATTTTTCAAACGTGCGGAAATGCAATTTAAAAAAGAAATAAATAATTCCATGTATGTAATGGTTACTTAATGTATAACGTAAAACATGAAAGTTGCTCATTACGGATACAGGGATAAAACTTTCGACTACTTAACACTCTGCACATATTACCAGTTATGCAATGGGTAAGACTGTTGAGTAAAACTATTACAAGCAACATAAAAAGCCTTATGTAGTATTTAAAAGCTTACTTTTATAAATGTTTATATATTTTACCAAGATAAAATACACATATACATAATTTTTCAAGGGAGTCCGGGGCACATTTTAAAATTTTTTTATTTATTGAGTTAAAATTTTGAATTTTTTGTGATTGTTAACCATATAATTTGGTTAACTATATCATAACCAACAAAATCCCGTCATAAAACTTTTAAAAAGTGGGGCAAATTAAAATCGTTATAATTCGAAATATTATTTGTCGAATTTCAAAATTTTTAAAAATATTAATTACTTTTAAAATTAAAAATATTTAGATTAAAAATTTTTAAAAATGATGTAACTTATTTTTAAAAAATCATATTTTCAAAATCAAATATTTTTTTCAAATTTGCTGAATCAAAATTTGAGTGAAATAGTTGAAAAAGACATGTTCCAAGTTTGAACCATTTATGTTTAACGGTTCTTGACTTATAACAATTTAAAGACGAGAAATGGAGAAAACCCACCATGCAGAAAACGCACTTACAGGTTTAATAACGATTGGCTACTATTAGAATGTTGCAAAATATTAATAACTAGCTGAAAACCCGCACTTCGCTACGGAGTACATTAAAATTAAATATAACGGTCAATGTATGCAAGTAATGCCAATATATATATATATATATATTAAATATATGTATATATTTATATATATATATATATATATATATATATATAAATCGTAAGAGATATTTTTATAGCCAAAGTAATGAAGAAAATATTCAAATTAAATCTAATAGGACATACTAAAGAATATAGTACAGTTAATATAGTACATCGTGAGGAACATATCTCTTACTGCATTTTAATATATTTTTGGATAATGTCCAATCTTCTGCCGCATTAGCAAGGGAAAAATATTTTTTGTCTATTTCATTGTTATGGACATGACGATAAATTTATTTAAAGTACCAGAAAAAGAAATCACGTGATCGGCATTTAATAAATTAAATTCTAAAAATTAATCTTTAAAGATTCACCAAAAATCAGAAAATGGAGGTAAAGATTCGAAAAAGATTTCATTTTAAAGGCATTTTTAGGATCTTTCTCGTGACGCAAATTTTATAACCCTCTAATTATTATTTTAAATGCAAACTTAAAAAAAGTTACTAAAACAGCTTAAAAATTTAATTTTAAAAAAACTAAGAAGAGTTTTTCAAAAATATTTCTTAGTGCACCTCTACACTATAAGAAGAATCGCAATGCAAAATTTCAGTCCTTTAGGTCCAGCGGTTTGGTCTGTGCGTTGTATGTCAGTCAGTCAATCAGTCAGTCAGTGAGCCATTCAGTTACGGACGTTATTACTGTTATATGTATATAGATAATAATAATAATAATTTCTCCTGTTCTAATTAAGACAGAAACATGATTTAAACGTCATTTTAAGAGTAAGAGAACAAAGAAAATTTTAATGCAATAATTTTTTTTTTCGGAAATTTGAATAATTTTGTGTCCTGGACCCCCTTAAAATATTAAAAGATTGGAATTTAATGTGAAGTAAAATTGATACGAGTGAAAAAACTGTACAGCAACAGATATTCGTTGCATTAGCTTCTCATAAGACAAACAGATATTTTATTCCACTAGAAAATATTTTGTCGAGCTTAATATTTTGAAATTCACGGTGTATTAAAGTTTGGGAATTTTTTGCAAAACTATATGATTCAGTACAGAATGGAAGTTAAAAATTAAAATATCAGTGAGGAGTTTTCATATTGGGCAATAAAACCATATTTCTAAGCGGAAAAATAAATTATTTACTCAAAACTCAGACACCGAATTTAGTTTGTTTTAAGTGAAAAAAAATGTACGCGTTTCCTTCAAAGCTTTTTTTCCCCAAAAATTCTGAATTTCGACTAACCTAGAATATTTTATTATCTGAAAAATATCATTTCCCTTGTTTGGGAGAGAACAGAGAAATATTTGTTTGTATAGTTTCGAAAATTAAAACCGGAAATTAATAATTTGCGTTTGGAGGAAATCATAAATCATATCGCTCATGTTGAAATTTCAAAACATTTTTCACGAAAAATTTCTTTAAACGAAAATATCACTAGTTAAGTATATATCAACCAAAAAAGCGATATATCATTGTTATCAACTAAACGGTTTTTCATTTAGTGTTTTTGAGATGAAGAAATCTGATATACTACCTATTAAATGTGACGTTTATAGGAAGGATATTTTGACGTTAACACTGAAACGCACTTAAGATGATAAGTCGTTTCATGGATGATTTTTTTTATAATTTCAAAGAAATATGGTAATATTGAAACTAATTATAGATATTATCAACGGATACTTTTAATTATCAAGTTTGAAATTCTCAGAAAAGCATGGCTATTCTAACGTATTATTGAAAAAAATTAGGAATAATAGGATAAAAACTGAAGGGATAATAATTACAAGATAAAAAGAACTTTTTATATACGACGTTTTTCAATTTTCTGTTGAATCACATAAACTTGACAATTCTATGTATTAATAAATACTTAAAAAAATTTTTTTGATGAATTATCCCATCAATTTGAAATAAAATGATCAAATGCGTAATAAAGGGAGCAACTATAAGAGATTTTCAAACAGCAAAATTAACTGAAAATGAATTCAAAACTGCTTAAAGATGGCTAAAAGTATTAAAAGAATGCATTGTCATCGTGTTCTGAGATATTCTAAAAGTTTCAAATGTCTATCTAGTCGGGAAGATAGTTAAAAATCGATTGCAAGATTTGTGCTGGACAAACACACAAACAAGAAAGCGAGTTAATAAAAACATGGTAAAAATAATTACAAGATAAAAAGAACTTTTTATATACCATGTTTTTAAATTTTCTGTTGAATCATATAAATTTGACAATTCTATGTATTAATAAATACTTTTTAAAATTTTTTTGATGAATTATTCCATCAACTTGAAAGAAAATGAAGTTAATTGGAAGTTAACTTGCGTTTAACTTTTCGTTCCCGTCCCGGCGACAGATGGCTGCACCAGTCTAGAAAACAAAATTAAGTGAAAATGAATTCACTCCTGCTTAAAGATGTCTAAAAGTATTAAAATAATGTATTGTCATCGTGTTCTGAGCTATTCTAAAAGTTTCCAATGTCTAGCTAGTTGGGAAGTTAGTTAAAAATCGATTGCAAGATTTGTACTGGACAAATACACACACAAGCAAACAAGAAAGCGAGTTAATAAAAACATGGTAAAAATGGAAAACCATCTTAAAAAGTCATCAGAAACACTATTTTGTTCAGTCATTTTAATCCTCAGTGAAACAACAATGAAAATAATGTTAACTGTTTTTTTTTATCTTTACAGCATTATGTATTTCCTGTCATGTTCTAACATAAAACCCTGCAATACGTAATCGCTTCTTTTGACGTTTATTTATTGCTAGCGTAACACATAACCGTGCATATTGTAGCATTTAATAGGCCTAATTAAGACTATATATTTATATATAATTTTTCCTTTGGAGTAATGAGGGATAGACAATTCCATTTCTTAAATTAAAGATAGCACCAATATATTGTAGCATTTACTTTAAGGTATCTCAAAATGCAACTTCATTTAAGAGAAATATCGGAATTAAACTACACATAAACTACGAATAGTGGGTGATACAAGATTAAGGGTGATCTAGTACCCAATTAAACACTCGTTGGTTTAAGGTGTAGGGAGGAGGGCGAAATTAGCCTTCTAGCCTCAGAAATATAAAATTACGCTAGTTTATTTCGTTGCATAAATTAATCGCAAATTCAGTGTTAGAATTTCTCTGAGTATGCAACGAAACTGAATACATTAATAAGTAATAGACACATTAAACACTAATGCAAGACTTGAAGGAACAAAATATAACCCTTAAAAATATTCTTTATAAATAATCAAAGACAAACTGCGTTCACTTTTTTCAAAAGCTGATGCGGTTCTCTTCTTTAGATAAGGTCAAAAGTCAGATGCTTAAATGGAGCTGGCGATCTCTTTTAAATGTTTATTCTCTCACTTTCTAAGGCTTGTTTCACACTTAACTGGTTTTTACCGGATGTCGTTTAAACAATGCCGTGTAGGTTTGTTGGTTGAGAACGCTACCGTAAACTTTTGCTACACAAGCGCTAATAAGATTAGGATCTTCAGTTTGAAGCCGACTTCGAACGGTTGAAAACGTCCATTCCAACAGTGGTATTTAATGTTCAGGGACCGAATGCTAGCGCCATTTACATTCTTCCACTACCCCGCTACTTTTTACAGAATGCTCTTTACTTAAAAGCTCAATTTTCTAAGTTAACGGCGCCCGATATAGACGCATATGCGACTAAAAATTTGCTAAAGCTTCACGAGTTTAGAAATGCATCCCATGTAAGTTATCAGTTTACGTAGTCATAGTAAATCTTTCAGAAATGTCAAAAAATGAATCAAGCATGTATTGACCAAAGGAATATTTTAATTTTAAATAGTTTATCTAGTAAGCGTTATCTGAAACCGACTTTATGAAATACATGAAAAAAAAATATGCCAGAATGTAATCCGTTAGAAAGGGTAAAACTACCTGAAGCAACCGAAATGATGCTTAGTTTATATATTATGGATATCTGTTTGATTAAAAATTAAATATTAAGGAAGTACGTGCTGTTCAAGAAAAGCTAGGAGCATCGCTGCTGTTTTCGATAGTGTGTTTGTTTGACATTACAGATGATCAAAGTCCCATGATTGCTAGAAAAAGTAAAAGCCGCTGTACATTTTAAACCTATCAAAAAGGAAATAATGTTTACATAATTTACTAAATGGTGTGAGAAATTTATCTCGGTTTTCTTTAAGCGAGACATTCTCTACTTAAACACATACTAGTTCTTCACATTTATGGGAGCTAAGCAGACATATATATACCTTGCGATTATTTTTACTAATCCATGTATCGGAAGCATTTCGTGGACTTCTAAGATTATTTTAGAAGTCAATAAACCAGTATATTCATTTTAAGTGACAAAATGTTTTAATTATGAAAACGCTTAAAAAGAGGCTAACTACTTGAAAATTAAAACGATTGTCAAAAGAGAAGGAAGGGCAAAATTTTTACTAATTTCTTATGGGTCACTTAATACATATTTACTCATTTGTGTGAGATATTTGATGATTGTTAATCCAAGATTCAGAAACCCCTTCTGGTAAACTAGACTGAACACAACGTATTTTAAAATTACTTATTGTAATAGGAATTAATTTTTTTTGAGAACGAGAATTAATGAAAGATTATAACTAACACACACACACACACACTAGCCCCCACATATATATATATATATATATATATATATATATATATATATATATATATATATATATATATATATATATATATATATATATAAATATAAATAAATATATATGTATATATATATATATATATATATATATATATATATATATATATATATATATATATATATATATATATATATATATATATATATATATATATAAATATAAATAAATATATATATATATATATATATATATATATATATATATATATATATATATAATATATATATATATATATACATACAGGTATATAGGTATATTGTTTACAAAAAATTATTCAGGTAGTCTCTTCTAATGAAACTACCGCGGGTTATTAACGTAGGATTACTTATCGTTGCTAACCTCTTTCGTATGTATATATCTATCTATATATATGTACGTATGTATATATAAATATATGTATGTCGAAATTTTGACGCATCTTGGTACTTTTCTGTTTAACTTATCTAAGCGATAGACTCAGTTTGACGCGCTGCCAAAATTATAACTCTCGAGGACGGATGGATGGACGGACGGTTTTAGCGTCTGAAATTTTCCTTTCCGAAGGTCCTTTACGGAGGAACGTAATCCTACGTTAAAATGAAATATAAAAAATGGTTGACAGAAACATATTTCGAGGACAGTTTGTAAATGCGCATATTACCATCTTCATGAAGATGTAGTAGGAAAAATGATATCAAGTTCTTTAAGACTGCAATCGTATGCATACCTGCTGTATTGTTTTATTGACAGCAATTATAGTTGGATGATAATAAATATACTTTATATTATAGTTGGATTCAAGTGCTACATATCCCGTGTTTCATAAAATATAAAGTATATTGATGAGGGACATTCGGACAATTCTTTAAACAGTCAGGTTGTACGCGTAGGCTTACAAACATATCACTGCTGTTTGTGTGAACTTACAAATTTCTTGTTGCAATCAAACTAATAGTTCAAAAATGCTATAAATTTTTATGACACTCCGCTGGTTTGAGAAACGCCGTCTCTAAATACATAAAATGATCACTCGAATTCTGGTACAAAACTGGTATTCCGGATGTGTTTCTAATTTCGGAGCCAAATCATGAAATAATTTATTATATAATATCATTTTTGGGATTTACAAAATAGCTGTTGATGAGAATAATACTCTATATTTTATATTTTTAAACTTTAACGTAAAGTGGAAAACATTGCCAAATCTCCCAACCCAATGAAATTCATTATGATATAGAGGTTTTAGTTTAAAAAAAATTCAAGTAGTCTCTTCTAACGAAACAACCGCGGGTTATTAACGTAAGATTACTTATCGTTGCTTACAACTTTTGTATGTATATATGTATGTATGTGTTATCTATCTATCTATATATCTATCTATCTATATATATATATATATATATGTGTGTGTGTATGTCAAAATTTTAACACATTTTGGTACTTTTCTGTTTAACTGTTTATTGCTTGCCCAAGCGATACAGACTAGGTTTGGTGGACTGCCAAAATTATAACTCGTGACGACGGACGGTTTTGCTTTCCGGAGGACCGTTATGGAGGAACGTAATCCTACGTTAAAAGGCTACTCACCTAATCTAGGGTTTTATACAATAAATAACCAATAAGGTTCTAATATATGAGAATCCCTTCAGATCAAACTCTTTTGTTGACTATTAACTACATAAAAACTTTATGTGTCGGTGCCGTACCCATTGAGTTAACAACCATAGATTCCTTCATTTCACTTACTTTAAGCCGACATATTCTTTTTCTATTATAATGCTGAAAAAGAATGGCATAATCCTGAGAAATTTTATATCTTTCCACCTTGACGCTTAGACACGTGTTTATGACTGCAGGTGGCCTAAAACTGAAGTGTTAAAAATATATTAACGCGGGAATTAGGCAAACCCAGCGTGACATATGACGAATAACGTAAAAACTTGTAGAACTACAGAAATAAAAATCAATTATATGCAAGTGGGACATATACCTGACATCAGTTTTGAAGATGAAGCATTACTCTGAAACAGCATGTAGGGCATGTTAAAACATATCACCGCAGCGACTTTTAGAACAGAATTTTGAGAATAAAAAAGTTTAAACTTATTTTTTTTTAATCCCGTATGAACATATTCCTAAATTATCTATACTAGTTCGTGTTTTATTCGGTTCAAATTGAAAACATGTGAAACTTTATTTCAGTATAACTGTAACAGATTGATTGCTTGAGTATCAGGCACCCTTTTTTATATTCATAAATTTTGTAATGAATTTTTTATATACTTATCTTTCAAAAAATATCTTTATGCATACAAAAATACTTAATTTGCAATTTTCCTTTAAAAATATCAGAAATCAAAATTTGAAGATTGTTTATTTCTTTATATCTATTGGATCAAAATCTCTATATGTTTACAGTCAAACCTTTATCTTGTGCGGTCTTTTTTATGCCATTTGTTTTGTGAGATTTTTTTATGCGATATATGAATATTTATTGAAAAAAAATTGAAATTATGTATTTAAATTTATTTATTTGAAATTGCAAAAAGAGCTTCGATCGTGTTTATCTGGCTATCGCGACGTTTACAAGCAGCTGATCAAACGGCCTTCGTCGCAAAAACTTATCACCGACTACATGGTAACAAACAATAAATCAACTCTAATACGTACATTTAAGTGACGAAAGCGTTTACGAACTACTTCATCACAAGTATATGCGCGTTTTGGACTACGACGAGTAGCATCGAATGATGTACATTTTGAAAATTTCTGCATGTTTAAAATGAGAAATTAAAATTTTTAAAAATGTTTCCATGCGTAATTTAATTATTTATTTTCTTTGGAAAACACTTTCACGCTATTTCGTAAAGCTTTGACACATTTTCTGAATGAAACTTTTTAATGAGGTCCCTCTCCACCGCACAAAGTAATTTTTCTTTAATATGGTGTGAAAAAATTTTTTTTATAGCTATTTATGAAGTTTCAGAATTTTTTTTTTGTGCGGTCCCTGTCTACCGTCAAATAACAGGTTTGACTGTATGTATTTATATTTTCCCCATAGAGTAAGATTCAAAATAATCTTTTTTTTAAATTTATAAAAAATCCTTTATGAAAATTTTAATCATTTGAAAGGGGAACAATTTCTTTTTTTGGGGGACATTTTTGGTTTAGGAAAAAAATTAGCTTTCAAATATACTGAAGACTGTAGTGAAAGAAAACATAACGATTAAACGCTGTACAAATATTTAGTGACGCCTTGCGAGGAATTAAAATATATCTTTTTAAGATTGATAATCATGAAAAATTATATTACGAGATAAATAAAATACAGATGTACACTAGGGTGTGCATAGGAAAATATACTCTTTAACTGTTGTACCTGGCAGTATGATCATCGTATAAAATATCGTTTTCCTAATTAACAAACCACCTAACTCACATTTCTCACTTTTTACAGGATGCATAAAAAAAACCTATTTGTTCGATAGTGAAAAGATAAATTATTATCATTTTTTTAGCAAAAATAAATGTTAAATATTTCTGAGATATTTAGAGGCCACATCGTTATGTAATTAAATAATTTCATAATTAAAGTGGAGTTAAAAGGTTAGCAACAGTTATGTTAGGAGTTACGTGGTGTGTGTAGTTTTTCACTTATTTTGGCTGAATTAAATTTTTTGGAGTTATAAGGTTTGACAGAGTTGTACAGAGACCAAAAAGCAATGTAATAACCGAAAATCGAAAATTCGTATTTTTTGGAGTTACGTGGTTTATTAATTAGGCCAAAGATATGCCATTTACGATATTTTATTATAAAGTCTCTGTATTTTGTTTAAACACAGGGAAATGCATTTTTAAAAATTCTGTGCCCTTGATTACCTCAAAAGAAAAGCCCACTCACCAGAAACATGATTAGCAATACGGCCTTTCTGGATGCGGATAATTAAGTGCTTAGTAAAATGATCAAATAAATTTAAACTAATGATAACTATTTTCATATATTTTAAAAATTTATTTCAGTTTAGTCAAAAATAGCACATACGAGCTACAGAAGGTCGTTCGCACTTTATGGAAACAATTTTGATAGTTGAGTTTTATGTATAAATGCCGTATTTTTTGCTGCGATTTGCTTCTATCTGATAGCCATGAATCGTGACAATAGCTCTAGCTCGAATTTTCCATAAAAGTAAACTTTTTCTTAGTACTGTCATGTCAATTTTACCCCATTCCTCTTGGACCCTTTTCCAAAGTCCGTTCAGTGTTCTTGGATGCCATTTTCCTAAGGATCGCTTTAATAAACCGAAATCGGAAAAGTCCATTGGAGAAGCGTCAGGTGATTTTGCAGGTCTTTCATTAAATGGGATACACTTTATTCCTGTTTCTGATTCTTTCTTTGCTAAATAAGCGGCAGTTGAATTAGACGTGTGACTAGAGGCTTTGTGCATATGAAGCTCAACTTTATCAATGTCCTTTCCATATAAGGCTGGAGTTTCATCTTCAAAAGTTGGTTCTTAAATATTCTGTTGATAGCAGAGGGAATTTATTTTGACTCTACTTGAGACTTTTTGGATTTTTTATTTGCCGTTGTAACAAAATCCTCCATCATAAATCCCTTTGAGAACTTTTATGTACACTGACGAAGCCAATTCGTACGATCATTCCCGTCAATTGAGCAATAGAAAATTAATCTCTTTTGTTACAATCACGGAAATACACCCATGCCTGAACGAGCGTTACCACAAATTTCCATTTTACAGAAGTTATTGGTTTTTCATATAATATTCTATAATTTGGTTTTCTTTCAGCAATATGCTTTGGCAAAAGCAGATGAACTTTAGGTTTAAACAACTTTTTTAACTTCAAATTTTTATGAATGATTTTACTTACAGTGCCAGAAGACATTCCTAGTTTCGATGCAATGGATCTTTGAGACGGCGGATTTTCTTTTAGATTCAGAGACTTCACTTTCTTGATATTTACCTGCATCCGAACAGTCTTTAATTGAGGTTTCGCTGTCATGTTTTCATTTTTACTTTCAGTCAGACGTTTTTTTCCTTTCAAATTTAATATATTATAAATAACTTTTTTGAAATGCCATAATCTCGATTTTTACACCTCTTTATAATTTATTGATACGAATATTTCACCTCGTAAAGTGCAGTTACGTAACCTTCGAGCGATATATCAATTTTAGGAGTCATTTTCGAAATAAATATTTTATTTTACATTCCAATCAAAACAAAACAGTAGAAGACGATTATTCTGAAGTTGCCAAAATTTTATCTCAAAATGCAAAAGAGAAAAATAAATTACAAAATCGTTTCTATAAAGTGCGAACGGCCTTCTGTAAAAACTAAAATTTCAAATTTTATTCAATGTAATTTTAGCCATTATTTCCTGAAATAATATGCAATTTATAACACTAGCCTTATAGATTACTGAAAATTAAATACTGTTAAAAATGTTTCTCTTTCTATTAGGCAGGAAATGCTATGGAATAAGCGAGGCTGTTACCTTTCATAAACACTTTTTACTTGACATTTGTTTCCATTGCATGCTTGTGAGATAAGTTTACCAATAAACTGAACTTAATTAGAATTATTTATAATACCAAATTTTCAAATATCCTAAGGTAAATAATTAAATTTCCATATCAAGTTAAAACTTCTATGCCTTTCGCCCCCCCCCCCAAAAAAAAAAAAATATATATATATATATATAGAAAAATACAGTAATTTCTCCGCTTTCTCCCATACAAGGAATCAATTTTTGTCACATTTGTATATGTACATAAATTTCCATTACATAGAAAGATTAGCAATGTAAACTTTGTTCTATTTCCTGTCTTACAGTCAAAGACACATTGGATCGCAAACGTTCGGAGAACAATTTCCCCCCACCGCCAAATCTTAAGTAAAAATTATGGCGTAACCGATATTAACTTCTCCCTGGACGCGGTTTTGTGTTTCTCAGTATACACACACACACACACACATATATATACGGAAGAGAAAAGCAGTTCCATTAAGAAAAAAGGAAGTTGATCGATGTGGTGTCATCATGATTCTAGGGGTTGATATTCGAGACTTGTCCCGGCGGTATGGCGAACGCAGTCAGCGGAGGACAGAACGCCGAATTGCAGGAAAAAAGAAATTATTGCTTTGAATAAACGCTAAAAGAAAAACATGGTGATTAATATCGGTTGCGTTTATAAAAAGAAAATATTGTTTACACAGCACTTTAATCTACTTAAGTGAAAACGTTGTTTATTTACTCCCCATTGAAATACAGGTTGTTCATATAACATTTTATTTGTTAATATTGTTGAGATTACATTTTAAACTATGAAAATACTCTGCCTAGAACGGAGGAACTAATTTTAGAATAAATGAAATGTTTTTACAGGGTGTCCCAGCAAGGAGCACCGGATTTAGTTTTTGAACTAAACACAATATTTATTTGAAAAGTGATGTTTTTATTCCATCGCAAAGTGCATATTTTCCGATTACGTATCTAACAAAATTTCACACAAGTGCGTACCATGGCTCTCTTTATAAATTTTTGATCTTTTGATGAAATTTAAGATAACGTTGTTGCATAAAGCCGGTTTTAAATTTCTCGCCATATTTTTTTATCAAGTTGGCAGCTCCAAATATTTAATATACTTCATCTTCCATCCATGCGATTTGTAAATATGTAATGCTACACGAAAGAACAATGCGTTATTAATTTTAAAACTCATATAAAATTGGTGAATGATTTGCTAAAACAGTTCGAAAAATTTTTGTCGAAATAATGGTCCAAAAGAGTCATTTGCCTGTCATTTTATTCCATACATAATTGGATCATTTGTACTTTGCAATGAAATAAAAATATTATCGCTTTTCAAATAAATAATGTGTTTAATTCAAAAACTAAATCCAGCGCTCTTATTGGGGTACCCTGTAGTTAGATGATTGTCATAACGATGTCAAAAAATAACTGTTGTCTGAACAATATTAGGATGGTTAAGGAAGTTTATAAGAAGTCAGACTTTTCATGATTTTCTGGTGGTAAGGCATGTTCTCTGTTAGTCCTACAGCCCTGAAATTCTACCACAAAAAAAACTGTGGCTATTAATTACATCCTTAATTTTGCAGATCGTCGAAATTCAGTTTAACAATTTATAAAATACTAGCTGAAAACCCGCGCTTCGCTACGGAGTACATTCAAATTAAATACAACGGTCAACGTATGCAATTTATGCCAAAAAATAAATATATATATTTATAATAAATGCGATGATCAATGTATACAATTGATGTAAAATATATATCTATCTATATATATATATTTATAAAAAAATTGTAAGGGATATGCATTTTTTTTGGATAATATCCAATCGTCTCCTGCATTAAAAAGAGAAAATTTTTTTTGTCTATTTAGTTGTTACGCACGTGACAATAAATTTATTGAAAGTACCAGAAAAAGAAATCACGTGATCAGCATTTAATAAATTAAATTCTAAAAATTAATCTTTAAAAATTCACCAAAAATCAGAAAATGGAGGTAAAAATTCGAAAAAAATTTCATTTTGAAGGAATTTTATGATCTTTCTCGTGATATAAATTTTATAACCCTCAATGTATTATTTTAAATGCAAACGTAAAAAAAGTTTAAAAAACAGCTTAAAAATTTAATTTAAAAAAATCTAAGAAGAATTTTTGAAAAACCTTTCTTAGTGCACCCCTACACTATTAGAAGAATCGCCATGCTAAATTTCAGCCCTTTAGGTCCAGCGGTTTGGTCTCTGCCTTGTATGTCAGTCAGTCAGTCAGTCAGTGAACGAATGAGTCAGTTACGGAGCTGTTTTATATATATAGATAACTCCATTGAAATTGTCACCTTATATTTTTAACTAAGAGCAAAACTTACAGTAAGAACTTTTGACTGGAAGCCTGAAGTTGCGTCAATTATATAGAAGTCTTGTAACTTAAATTTAAACTGCAATTTAAAGAGCATTTGTAAAAATTATCTTTTTCCAGGATATTATTATGAGATATTTTGAAGATATGCTATTATTTTTGTTATGTCGTCCTTTTTTATGGCCAACTTACTGAGCTTTAGAAAAACAGAAAAAGGCATTGGAAATCTGAAAAAATTATTTATTATAAAAATGCCAACATACATAGATCTCATTTGTTTAAAAATTCCGAGATCGAAAACTAGCAAATCAAAGTTCTCACGTGTCACCAAATGTATGCTGGGTGGAAAGGGGTAGTCAAATCATGAAATAACAATAATTTGGAGAAATTAATTAGCAATTTTCGTTTAAATTCTTTTAACAAAATAAAAATAAGTGATAAATTTGCTAATTACATGCAGTAAAAAATTAAACAGTTTTTTACTCATTTTTTGATTCAGTTCTCATTCAAAAACGTGCGTCTAATTCACAGATTCTGAGCAATAAGCACATGGACAAACATGTCGAAGAAAATTAGCAAGAGTTATTCCGCGATGTAATCTAAAATATCTGTAGCTACGCAGATATTGAGATATTCTTTCAAGACAGGATCTTGTGCTGATCCACAGAGCGCCCACGAATTTTTTTTGGCATCAATATTACCCGCTCAGTAGAGGAACAGGTGAATATTCTGTGTGAAATTAAACTATCGTCTTGTGGTTCTTAAATTTAATCATGGTTATTATCCTTGTTATAAGATTTTTAATGACAAAATTCTCTAAACTTGTTCCTGTGTACACATATGTTTTGATTCTTAAGTACAACTGTTTCTAAAAATGATTTGTAAGATGGGGAAATATTAAACTTGTTTAGCTTTAGCCTGCAATAATTAATAAGATCAAATAGATTATTATTTACTAAGTATCGATAAAGTACGTTGGATCATTTGAATGCAAATCTTCTAACAGAATAGTTTAACACATACTTAGAAGGATACACTTAGTGGCCAATTTTTTATGACCCCTGACAATTTTATGCAAATCAACGATAACGTCACGCTGCTTCTACTAGAGGATGAGATTGATTTAAATATGGATAGTTGGATAATTGTAAAAACAGTTGAAGCGTATTACTTCTGAAGGAATGGTTTAAAAACACGATTCAACGGACGTAAAACGTGGAAGGATTGTGGATGTTAGGGGCAGTGGAGCTAGTGTCAAAGAGAGGGCTTAGCTCATGAAGTGTTTGAAACCAGCTGTTGTCCATGTTTACATAAATTAGGCTACCAAATAAAAATTGGGTCTCAACGTACAGCATGCGCTCTATATCAGCTACTACATATCCAAGATGAAAGCCGCAGTCCAACAGAAGTGTTTCAGTACGTAAAATTACAGCTAATCTTAATCAGGAACCAACTCCGATAGCCTCTCAGAGTGCTATTTTCCGTATATTACATCATGTTGTGTGTGGAAGCCGAAGCCCTATTCAAAAACCTTCAATGTCTGCAGCTAACAAGAGCAACCATCTCCAATTCCCACAGGATCCCAAGGATTGGACAGTAAATGAATGCAACAGGGTAATGTGGTCCAAAAAAAACCTATTTTCAATTACATCATGCAGATAGTATGGTGCGAATAGGAACAAAACAACACCCTAAGTGAATTGCCGTAATACTTCAAGCTGGTGCAAACAATGTTATGATTTGGAGGATGTTCTCCTGGCATAGTTTATGCAATTTAATTCGTAGGTAAGAACATCAGACCAAGTACATTCAGTTATGATAGTGGTTTGCCCCATAGGAGATGAATACTTCTAACAGGGCAATGCTGCGTGGCGTAAAGCTCTGGCAGCTCTATCCAAAACCATCAGATCTTAGAGAACTGAAAATGGCAGTTAGGGTATAGTCTCAGGTTCCTCAAGCCACCTGCCAACATCACCCTGTCCAAGCCAAAGAGAATCAATCGCAGGAGCACTGAGAGTAAAAGGTAGCCCAAAAATGTATTGATAGGTGATCATAACAAATTGGCCACATAGTATACATATTATACGTTGTAACTAGACAGTAAGTAAAAGAAGTATAAGAAGTATGAAATATTATCTTTTGAAATATTTTATAGATAGCTAACTTAAACTATCTTACCGAGCGTAGCTGGATATCGCGACTGGTACCGATGGACGCGGACGGACGAGACGCGTGCACTGATGCCATCCTAAACTTTCAAAACTTTAATCTTTTTTAATTATTAAATTAAAACATCCGAACTCAAAAGAAGCGGACAACAGAAACAGCTGGCATTCCGGTTGAGCCAGCTACTTTCCGCTTCGCATATTCCCACTACTTTCATGCATGAAAAATACAACTTTTCCGTCCTCCAATCAACAAATTTTTTATTTCCATGTGTTCTACAACTCTTCATATTTAAGAATATACACATTTTTATGAAGTTAAAAATGTTTTTCATTGCAAACGAAGCTTTTTCCCCAAAGCAGTTTTCCGAATTTCACGAAATCAACAATTTTGATGGATGAATATTTCGGTTTTCTGCACCTATTAATGCTAATTTTACAATTTATCGACATTTGCTAGATGTTCAGCTTCCAAACTATACCAAATACATATAATAAAAAAAATTTTATCATTCTAAAAAAGTGTACTTACAAAACTCACTTTTGAAATTTCCCGCTGTGATCGCCATATTATCTAAATGTAACTGAATGCCTAGTTTGTAATTTTTTGACTTATTATTTTACTCCCTAACAATTGCAGCAAGTTCGTGAAATTTGTTTCTAATTAATGAGCAACTGATGAGAATTCTTCCGCCACCAATTTTAAATTCATTAGAAGTCTTTCTATTTTTTAAGCACGTTTTCCCCCCATGAGATTTAATATTTTATTCGGCCATGTTGCCAAAAGGAAAAATTATTAGTTGAGAACGAGTTTGAGAACGAGTCATTTAATAATTGAAATCCAGAAATAATTTTAAAGTACCAGAAACAATTTTAGTTTTAGGAAATGAGAAATTAAATCCTTTATAATTTTTTCTAATTGATTGAACAATTTTGTTTGAAAAGCAAAATTTGAAAACGGAAATTTGAAAGAAATATTTCAAAAGCTAAGTACCAAAATTTGAAAATAGAATTTTAAATAATTATTTCGTTTTTAAAAAATGATAATATATTTTTTACAGTGATCTATATCAGCTGTAGTTTAAACAGTTTTTAATCTTTAAGAAATAAAACCATTTCATTTTAAATCGAAAAAGCAACACATCGGGTTGCCACTCAGCTAGTAATATTTATTACCCGATTCTGAGATCATACCACATGTATTTTATAGTGAAATTTTCATTGTTTATAAATAAATTTTCTAACCTACAACTTTGTTGGGAGTGTTGTTCATAAAAACTAAACCGATAAATACGATATTTGTTTTTTTTTATTCGGGTTGTTAAATCTATTAACATCGAATTAAATTGCTCATATTTTTATATTTATCTGAATTCCTTCGAATAATACAAATAAATTTTTTTAAATATGTTTAAACTGCTTCATTTCATTTTATCAGAAAAAAAGTTCAGAAATTGCACCCACTACCTTATTTCCTTCTTCATTCTTTCAAATGCAAACAACGCAAATGTTTAATGGGTTTTTTTCACACTCATAGGGTACAACATTAGAGTCATTTATACAACTTTTTCTATACTGACCTATTGTCTCATTAGGATCTTAACGGCATATACGATTGATAGCTTTAAACAGCTGGCATCTTATTTTATTTTATTTTGTTCTATAGTTAATGCGGGGTTATTTACCTGACTTCAGAAATATAGTAAAAAATGAGGTTTACATAGTTCGATTTCGCATACTTGATTCCATTAAAAAGTTGTATGCAATTTTTTTTGTGGGCACTCTGGCGAATATTATTTGCTCTTATTTGTATTTCTCAATGTATTTATCATTAAGTTTGAATGAAAAATGACAGCACTGTTTTAATTTCCCCCGCTGCCATCAGTTAGCTGAAAAACAAACCCTTTTTATTACAGAAAAAGTATCCGATAAAAACAGTTTTGGCCACATAACAACTAAACCAAGCTCTATACGAAAGAAAATGACTGAAAAATATTTTATCTACGTGTTCGAAAGATAGCAAAACAACCAAAAATACATTCTTCTCGATCATTCTTTATCGAACACAGGAAAGTTACGTATATAAAAAAATAAGTTTTATTAATTCCTATTCGTAAATTAATAGAACACAAATGGATTAGAAAACAATTAAACAAACTCAGAATGAACCTTAATTTCGGCGAACTATTTAAAATAAAATCTTTTTAATAGTACATAAGTTATTCATAACGTATGCATAGTAAGGGATTAACAAGTCAAGTTCAGTTTAGCCATTAGAAAATAGTACTTTCCAATTAATACCGGGACTTCTAATTAAGTTCCCTCAATTCCATGTTAAATAAAATGTAAAAACGCGTCTTAATCCCTTTATACCTTAAATCATCTTAAATCCCTTTAGGCACTCATTTAACCCCCTTTATTACACACTAATTGCAGTCTTTCAGATACTTGCAGAAATTAAATGCATTAAAACAGTCCCCATAATATCAGACTCAAAGTTTAAATGGGTTTCGGTTAAATACCATCTCTATATTCTTCTATGCAAAATTTATGAAATATTCATTTAAAATATTCATTCAAATAATGTATTTATATATGTCATGAAAGGAGTGCATTTAATTAAAGGCATCTTATTATTTTAGACATATTTGAATAACTGACGCCTTCCGTACCAAATCCTCAATGAAATTATTTCAGTAACCTCTCAGAAGCGGACCTGAATGTTTTTTACAATGTTTGTATAGCTCTTGAGCCCTCCGAAATATAAATATTATCAGACAAATTAAGAAACAGGTTATTTTAGTCAAAAAAAAAATATGTATTAATGTCTTCCCATTTTTCCCTCTTACATATGCTTTATTAAATAACAGACTAATTAAACATATGTAAATATTGTTCAAGTAAAACTCTCAATCACTTCATTCTAGGCAATGTTCAAAACAATATTGTTCGAAACTCAAAACGTTATCGGTGATTGTGGTATGTAATAGGTAACATTAAATTGAAACTTTTTATTCCTGTTTGGCGTTGAATCATAATAATTTAGCAAAGACCTACAAAAAAAAGTTTGTTTTTTTACAAAAAATTGAATTTCAATAAGTAGGCAATTATTTCGACGCTAAAACGTTACACAGGTATTTAATTGCAAAAGAGGGAGAGAGACAATAGAGCTTATGAAATTTTAGGGACTCTATATTCAGGACTTGATTTCGACAAAGAAAAGAAATAGGAATTTTGGATAGAATAAAACCACATATATGTAAATCATGGATATAAAAACCCAAACTGAAAAAAATATAAATATTAAATTAGTATTTCATCTAATGTAATGAGATATTTGATTACACTTTCTTAGATAAATTAAAAATAATGGATAATGAAATAAAAAGCGATAAAGGAATTATATATTTTAAATAGTTTCCAGTTACTTGGCAATAATTCCTTTTTATTATTCAAATATCCACGCATAATAAACAAATAACATTGCCTAATTACTTAATTATTTCAGAAACATCCATTTGTTGGTTTGTCGGACGGTTGAGGTCGCTACAGTCATTTTTTTTGCTACAAGAGGCCTAATTAGACCGGACCTACTGCTTAAAGTAAATTCGAACAGCTATTAACATCCATACCGAAAATGGAACTCGAACCCACATATTCTGGTATTGTATACCAGCGCCCTAGCCAATCGGCTATCGCCTGGCCATATACAGTTGCATAAATTAATTACGTTATTACCACGTTTTTATAACTCGCTGTCTTGTTTGTGTGTTTGTCCAGTACAAATCTTGCAATCGATTTTTAACTAACTTCCCGACTAGCTAGGCATTTGAAACTTTTAGAATAGCTCAGAACACGATGACAATACATTGTTTTAATATTTTTAGCCATCTTTAAGCAGAATTGAATTTATTTGCAGTTAATTTTGCTTTGTAGAATGGTGCAGCCATCTATCGACCGGGACGGAAAAGTTAAACTCAAATCACGATATCAATTCCCGAGCTAAACGATTGATTACGCATTTGATCATTTTCGTTCAAGTTGGTGGGATAAATAATCAATAAAATTTTTAAAAAAGCATTTATTAATACATAGAATTGTCAAGTTTATATGATTCAACAGAAAATTTAAAAACGTGGTATATAAAAAGTTTTTTTTTAATCTTCTAATTATTTTTAATATAACATTTCATTTATGAAATTCATATGCAACAACACTGATGGATTATTTAACATTTAGAAGTGAATACCAAAAATAAAGTTTCTTTAAACAATACTTTTGGGTTGAGATACTTGTGATGTAACCAAGTAATTAAGATGTCGAGAGACATGATCTGTAATATCTGTTCCTTCACCCCTTCTAAGGAAAACAAAGTCCATCACTCATAGGCTGTAAGGGGGCGGATTTAAGAAGCCTTGCTTATCCTCACCCTGTCAGGAAGATCAATTGACATTTTCATTTGTAACGTATGGGATACTGCGAAGAAACAAGAAAGTTTGGGATCTGTCGTTTCGTGATTTTTCTTCCTGAACGCGTGTCTAAATATTTCACTGTTTCGACAAATTTATTACGTGGCATCCTTCCCGAGCAAGTCGATAAATATAAATGCGGAAATTTTCCTAATCCTTAGTTGGAAATGAAAGAAGCTTTGTGAATTATATTTAATGCTAGCGAAATAGAAAAAAAAAATTTTATTAAACATTTATTACCACTTTAACTTTTCATTTCACATCCTCGTAGACAATTTAATCAGAAAAACTGAAGATAGAACGATCTTTTTCGGCTTACCTCCTCATATGTAAATCATTATTATCATTTTATTGATTAAGATGCTATGAAGAAGTTTCTAAAATCTTCATACTAATGCGCTTAAGACTGACTGTACCCCCACGAAAAGAATTTCGATTCATTGAAGTTGTACCTACTCAAACACCAAATCGATTTTGGAACGAATAAGTTCATTGCTCATTTCAATTAGTTATTAAAATAATTTATCTTAATACTGCACTAGTGACGAAGTTGCCGGATTGAGTTTCAAACTCAAGTCACTTTCCCAGTGCCGCATTTTAAAGGGAAAAAGTTTGATAGTAGTATAGTGACAGTAAGTGAAAGAATGGTTGTGATTAGCTAGTGGGAGAAAAATCATTAGAAATGGTAACACGGACAATTAGAAAGAAATTAGCGCAAGCCTCTCTGGAGAAGTACATAAATTACGTACATCCGTCACATGCTAAATGAAATATTGCTGAAATTTATAGAGGAAAGGAATAACGAGTGATCTTTTTCTGTCTTTTCCCTCTATAAAAATTTTCATTTTTTTAATACAACTGGCCAACCGAGAATTCAACTTGGGACTTTCTGATTTATGATCAGATATGCAGATCACAAATCCATTAAGCGATGACTTTATATCGCATAATAACCATTTCTTCTCTGTAAATGATACATTATACCATCTATTGAATCGAGTGCCTGTACAACTAAAAATGGGTCCCCTATTCTCGAATTTACGAATTCCCCCCCCCCCCCTTAAAATATAATTTGTAAGTTTGGGGTGAAAAAAAGACACCCTTAACCACCGGAAAAAAATTTGTTCTGGTATTCCTGTACAACACACATTCTCTCATTTATTTATTGTTTCTTCACTTAAAATACCTCTGCCTATTCTACGAACTGAAACTCAAAACTTCTTTTTCGACATATGTGTCGACATTTGCCACACTAAACCATACTATGATCCTTAATAAGCATCACATTTCCCCCTGAATGACAGCGTAGTTAACATAATCCCCGATAAAATTTCTCGATTTGTCAGAACACCACCACAACAAGAACTAAGACAAATATAGAAAATTATTTTAAATTTTAATTCAATTGTTCAACGCTTTCTCCAGAGGAACTTTTCAACACATGTAACAAAATTCACAATTTTTTTTCCCTAAAAGACTCAAAAGGAGATAGTCGCAGATACATGGAAAAAAATATAAAATTTTTATAATGAGTGTAATAAAGTTTGTGACAGGTGAATAATTTAGATGAGGTTATGCACAGACGCTGTAAGGACTTTGCCTTAAATAAAAGACTGCCAGACTTTTTGTATTTAATGCTTTAACTGCATTTCTCGACTAAATACAGGCTATTTACAATATATATAAAAGTTAAATTCGTGGGTTCACGGCATTGACGAGAAAGGTCAGACTTGAGTTGTCGCTGCGCACATTCAAGTCTATCTAGGCCCGACAGTATCTCTTTGTCTCCGGCTCCAGTGTCACTCTGAATAACTTAATCTCTGAATCACTGACATGACTTTAACTCGCGTCCGTCGACTTTATATACCTTCACTGAACGTTCTCGAAAGGTCTGGAAAACGCCGACTTTCTTTATTCAGTTATTGTTCCCAGACTACTAGACGCCTCCGGTCGGCAACTTCCCTTTTGTAGCTGATGAACTGTTCCTCGAACTGTCGGTAGGACTTCCGGTCTTTATGTCGCTAATACTGTCTGTCTCCAGCCGTCTAAATCAATTATGTGCACAAACCGCGCGTTGGTTGGCCTTCCCGAAATGTCCCCGCACAAAATATTCGCTATTGTACAGGAGTCGTTACAACGCTTAATAGTTAAGAGTGCCAGAAAAATTAAACCAAATGGGTGTAGCTTGAATGAATGATAATATCATTGCATTATTATAGCCTTAATTTTATAATGGTTATTATAGAACCAATATCATTGTAAAGTTACCTGCCGAGGAGAATTAAAATAATAAAAAAGACTTCCCAAAGTCAAAAGACTGAAAATGCATTGGATAAGTACAAGTATTACAATGATAATTTGTTTTTAAAATCAATGTAGTGGAGTTAATTTAAGTGTTGGGTTAATAAGATAACAGAAGAAATTTTATTTTCCTTATACGTAACAAATATATAGCTCGAAGTATATTTTTTTTAAAAAATGAACGAGAGTGTAATATAATCTAAATAAAGAACAATATGAGTACACATATAAAAATTGATTTAATGGTTGCATAGTGTGAAAATAAATCCTAAAGCTAGATATTCTTTTCCCTATGGGCACATTTATTTCTTTTGAAGCAAAGGGCTGATTTTGTTATCTTTGAAACTTGATATGGATATCACTTACTCGATAGTATAATGAGTTTTCAAGTTAAATTTCAATATTTTTTGTTACTAGTTTCCGTGGATCTATTTTAGTCATACATTTAGTGATGCACTGAAAGATCTAAAATAATTTTCCAAGTAATGTTATTGTAATGTTTCTTATGAACACTGAAATTGAAATAAGACAATTTAAATTTCATTACTCTTAAGAAACATCCAAAACTCTAAAATCACTTTAACATTAACTTTCGAACAAAGATTTCACCTGTGAAATTTCAAACAGCCCAGGATTGAGTTTTAGGGGAAATTTATATATTCAACGAAAGTAATTGTAGCTACGGTAAGCTATTGGAAAATTTAAAGTTTTAACGATTGTTGCATGTTTTAAAATTTTTAATATACGTAGTAACTGAAGGAGATGTGGACAGAATTTTTGAAGGGTGGCTCATTTTATTGTATACTTACAGAGCTTCGACACAGGCAGAAACCTAGAAAGCGTACTTTAACTTGCATATATAGATATCTTCGAAACGTTTGAAAACTTATAAATTTTTAAACTACCATGAGTGTAAGTAACAACTTGTCTTTTGAGAGACTGTTCATATGAATAAAGTTGAGTGGTAATCTAGAATAATTTAATTCAAATAACTTACATGTATTAAGACTCGACCTAAGAGGACAAATAATAATGAGTGAATATTTTTCTTTCGCTTATCCTAAAATATTACACCAGTTCATAGATCACAGTGGTGATAATCTTGCAATTCAGGAGGTAGATATTAGTGTTTTAGCGATCCTCCTTAGACATGTCTAGACAATGAAGAATATAGCCAGGATTTGCCAAACTTCAGTACAATGGTTGTAAGGCAATATTGCGTTATCGAACCACAAGGAACTGATATGTCCAGTCCAAACTCTGGAAATCTTTGTTGCATCATTTTTAGTGAGGCTTCAAGTCGATGCCTATCCTTACTTTATTGTTATTATACCAGTGATGGGGAGAGAGTTGTGTCAGAAGAAATTTCCTTCTGAGGATAGCAATTTGGTAATCTTTACTTACGGCTGAAACGAGGAAAACAGAACCAAGGCCCTGAGATTCACTAGAAAGTCTGCCCTGTTATTACCGATGATGTCTACATGTGAGGGAATCCACCGTAACAACAGATGAGTGTCGCTATCCAGGTTGACAAGTTGCTATGCAATTTGTTACAAAAGATAATCAGTGCTATTATAATAGTTTTTAAGCAGTGAAATAGCTGACCTAGAATAAGAGTAAATAGTGATAAGCTTGGAAGTGAATCTAAGGGTCAATATGACATATTCATAGATGGCAATAATCTCTACTGTTAAAGAAGTGCCTGGAGTTTAGGGGATACTCACTTCATGACAGCTATCGCTATCAATTAAAAAAATCACACTTCCAGAGAACCCATCGTCAAAATTAGTACCGTTAGGGCAAATTGTGATATGCCCCTCCACTTTGTGAATATCACTACAGCGAGCATACTCACAAAATGAGGATCCTCAGATTTGTTGATGTTCATTCTCAATAGAGAAAGCATCATTCTCAATAGAGTGAACGCCCCTTTCCTGGTATGGTGGGAAGGTTGTAAAGTTATTTACGGAGCCACTACGAGTAATGAGACCTACCTCTTTGGTTATGTACATTGGGCTTATTCTTGTCAACCGTTTGGTACCTTTCCATTTCTTAATGAAGTCTCCCGTTTTCTAGGGACTTGGTCTATTAAGGCGTGGATTGAACATGAATCCTGGCATGGGTGATGTTCTCTTACCATGCAGATTTTGATTAATGTTGGTAATTCTGAAGTCTGGAACTAGATTTTATTTGACCACAGTCTTACTATGAGATTCTTTCAAGCATTCATGTTCCTGCGACTCTAATTACGTTAATTTTTATACATAAACATAAGCATACAATTATGCCATCTCATTTATAATAAGCCGAAAACACCTGATAACTAGAAAAGGATTGTTCCTTTGTACAACTTAGGTCTTACTAAATATGAAAGAAAAGAAAGGTTCCTCTAGTTTTTCGATTTGTCTGATATCTAACTTCCACTCACCATATAAATATTTTGGTGCTATATATTTTGATGCTTAAAATTTATTTAGACGTCATATTGTTAATTTTATTGTAATTTAAGAAAAAGTATGCATTCATAATAATTTGTTAGTTAAATAATTTGTTATGTTAGTAATATTCATTCATAGCGACAGGGTATGTCTATCGAAACAGAAATTTTCGAAAACAATATATGATTACAATTCATTTCTTTTTATAGGTGAATGACATTATACGCAATATTTTGAACTGAGTTTATCAAAATTTTCATCAAAGCAACTAGATTAAAATGCTAATTTCTTTTCTATCACCGTCTTTAAAACTTAGTCATTTTCTTTTCATGGAAATATTTTTTCGACTGTTCAGCTTGAGAGGTTAAAAAAAATTGACGGCCAATTACAAATTATTTTTTTATACCATCAGGTCTGTTAATCTTTTCGAGTAATTACAAGATATGTTCGAAAGAAATGCAGACTTGGTTTTTCAGAAAAAAATATCGAAGAAAAAATATAAATTAAAGTATTTTAAAATAAAAACTTATTTGAGCAACAAAAAAATGTAAATTTTAGTTGATTATGCGTAGATTCAAAGAACTTACAGTTTAGCTAATTTCAGGGTTAATTTCGCCCTCTTGATTGTAATTATTATATATGAAGAACCAACAACGCCTCTTTTTTTCACAAAATGTTTAAAAAGCATATCGTAGAGACAAACTACTTGTAAGTTGTGTTTAATTTCATATGATCAACAGAGATAGTAATCTATATATTTAAGTTTCTAAGCCGACTTTCTGGGCAGTCCGTGAGAGAAAACTACTGCAACAATTTACTTCTTTTTGGTTTTAAACGAAAGATTGTAACCTGTAGATTTGTCAAATTTTGGTTTTTGTAACTGCAATTTCTATTAATTAGCCATAATTTACAAATAAAAATTTATTTATGCGCATGCTCAGTGGGATGTTTAAATCTGGCTTTAGAAACTCACTGTCTCTACTCATGCTCAGTGACATGTTTTAATGATAAACACGTTTATTACGAGGAGTCTCTCTCTCTCTCTCTCTCTGCCATTTTTATTTTTATGATAATTATGTTTGTGAAATATAAGATTAAACCTGATTGAAATTTGCTTATTTCGCGCTGTTTAGTTAGCGATAATTTACAATTTAAAAAAATTGCTTTCTGCTCATGCTCAGTGACATTTTTAAATCTGGCTTTAGATGCGCACTAAGCACGAGACCGCTTAAACACATTAATTTGTTTTTGCGCATTATTATGATTCTCAACATTTGTCAATGATGTGTTGGGTATAATTTATGTATTAGAGCATTTATTTACTATCTAGCCGTCATGTTTTGACGAGTACCAACTAGTTTAAGAATTAAGATAGAGAAATAGACAGATTAGAAGTGAACGGTATTCTCCATTGTTTTCTAATAACTAGTTATAAATCTAAGAGACAATTTTGAAACAGAAGACCTAAAAATGTCCTTTAAATTGTTGCTAATTTTGTAACAAAATATTCATGAGAATTTATTGATGAGAATGAGAAATACCACAACCAACATCAATATTACGTTATCGATAGTATAGTATACTCCTTATATTCTTTTATGGGAGATTTTAGTTTTAAATACAAGGTGCGGCCATTAATTTCCAGGACTGTAATAACTCCAGAAAATATTGCATGAAATACATACCCATTTAATATGTTTCGAAGTAACTCCCACCTGCCGTAATGCACTTCTGTGATCGGCTGTATAAATTTTTGAAACAACGTTTAAAGTCCTCTTTCGGAATGCTCTTTAATGTGGACGTCACCGCTTTCTTGATAGCTTCGACATCCTCAAATATTGTTGCCTTCAGCAAATCTTTCAGTTTGGAAACATGAAAGATTGTGCCGGTGCTAAGTTCGGAGAGTATGGAGGATGCTGCATCTCCACGACCTCATGCTGGGCCAATTTGCTGAAGGGAACAAGATTTAAGGATGTCGAAGCCATCAAGAAAACGGTGACGTCCACATTAAAGAGCATTCCAAAAGAGGACTTTAAAAGTTGTTTCCGAAACTTATACAGCCGAGTACAGAAGTGCATTACGGCAGATGGGAGTTACTTCGAAACATATTAAATGGGTATGTATTTCATGTAATATTTTCTAGAGTTATTAGATCAGTCCTGGAAATTAATGGCTGCACCTTGTATTTTAGTACGTAAAATTTCACTATGAAATGTTACTATGACAATAAAATATCTTCCCCTAAAGAAAATTTAAATGTTACTCTTACACTGATTTTGGTCAGGTTATGCTTTGGTTTAACTTTAGTTTTTCTCTCTTGTCTCATTTTCAAACAACGTCGTTACAAGAGAACCGCTTCTCTTTTCAACTTTTAGGAAATAAATACACTTTTTAGAAATTTCTGCTAGGCCTTTAACTTTGAGATCAAAAATATATTAATCACGACATTATATTTATCGACCTGAACAGAAGTAACGAAAAACGCTTAGAAGAAGAATTCAATTCATGTTGCAACTGAAATCCAAATATAATAAAATCCAAATATAAAATCCAAATATAATGTCCGAACTCTTCTCGATTGTACTCATTAAAAGCACTTCGTCGAAGTAAGTTTCTAATGATAGAGTTAATTACTTTTCCATCCATTGGCTTAAAACGGTGCTAGTTTTGCTTTTTAATGTAATATTTTTCAATTCTTGATATAATGTGACATATTTTAGGATGTTGGGTGGGAAAATAGTCGAAATTTTCTTCATTATTCTTTTAAACAGTGTACATGTGAACAAGGTGTAAAAGAACAATTGTGCAAGAATTAAAAAATGCATTTTCTAAGCAAAGGCTCAAAAAAGGTTTTTAAATAAAATGAATTCTAAATTGGGAGTAGAAAATATTTGTTGATTGGAGGGATACGCGATTTATAACTGGAAAAATCTCTAGAGTTTTTCCTTTTAATTATGAAACTCTATGACTATTTTTTAAAAATAAATATGATTTTTTTTACTCAAATGTGCCTTTAGAATATACTTATACAACCTGAAATCTGTATGTAAAGAATTGTATGTAAATTAATATATGGATTTCTGATGGAAATATAACATAATTTTTAAGAATTATCCAAAGCGCATACACTAAAGTTCACTTTTTATGTGTTTCTATTAAATATATATACAGTCGAGCCCCGTTATAGCGAACTTAAAGGGACCAAAGATTTTGTTCGCTTTATCCGGTAGTTCGCTATACCCAAACCGTTAAGAAAAATTCTAGAGTTCACAAAATGTATAACTCATTAGTTGCAATGTGTATTCAATAATAAGGTATTAAAAAATGAAAAATCTATTAAAAATAATCATTAATGAATTAAATCAACTAAAATCAATTACATTAAAACTGACACAATACCAATTAAATTACGTACAGTAGGAAAACGACGGGACCAAAACTTTCGTTCGTTATATATCCGTGAGTTCGTTATATACCGGTTTCACTCTAACTGCATATAAAAATACCCCTCAATACTTTTTAGTTTCGCATAAAAATCTGCAGTAAAAAAGATGTGGAAAATTGGGCAATTTCAATGCTGAAAGTACAGATTTTTTTTTTCTCCGAAAAACAGAACAGAATTTTTTCAAAACACAAAAGTTTATTTTTCTTTCAATTAACAGAGAAATTTTAGAAAACTGTTTACTTGTATTAAGTCTAAATTACGGGATAAGCATTTTTAAAAGGTGCAACAAAGAAAATAAGGTGTCCTTCTGGTAATTGTTATTAATATACGATAAATGTGAGCCGAAAAATGTAACTAACTAAAAGCGGTAGATAAATAAATATATCTTTCAAGGAGAAAAGTAATGTAAATTAGAGATTGCCTGAAAAATTTACTGTCTGGGAAAAAAAGGTACTCAATCTAAATGTCGAAGAATAGTTTTCTACGATGGGAGCAACCTCATGCTGCAACGAATTGTCTAGTGGTATGATGCTCGGAGAGATTAATGTTGTCACCTCTTACAAGAGAAAAACTGTGATGTATGGAGAGTTACAAACGGAAAAGCCTAAAGGAAACAACAGTGAACGCCATAGAAGAAAACGTAAGATCCAAATTGAATGAAGGAAGGGGAAAAAACATTTGACCAAATAGGAGACTAAAATAAATTAATCTTAAAAAGGAAAAAAAAATTACGTAAATTAAATCAAGTAGATAATAAAAAAACAAGTAAGTAAATGAACGAGTTTTAGATAAAAAAATAAAATAGAAGAAGAAAATGAATGAATTCTAAAACATAAAAAGTAAAAGCAGAAATTTTTTAAAAAATTTTTAAAGTAAATGGAAAAAGACAAACAAATTACCAAAAAATAACACTATATGGTTCTTCAAAAGGAATAAATATATGCAAATGAACATTTTAATACAGTGAGTTCGCGTAAGTAGTATTAACAAAAAACCAAATAAAAAAGGAGTTTGAATTTTTTCATGTGAGAAAAAATGTAAATGGAATGCAAGAATGAGATGTAAAAGAACAGGACGCTGAGCTGAGTAAAATTGCACGGGATTGAAAAATTAAATATTTTTAATTTTCTGGGTAAATGTTGCACTCTATGATTACGTGATCTTTCCTAGATAGAAAGTTTCAAGATTTGCTTTTAGTACTGCAATCTAAATTTTCTAGGAAATTCTAAGCTGATTGTAAAATTAATACAAATACCCGACGCTACAATGTTTAACGTCTTGATTGAACAGCTGACTAACTGGAAACAGAATCAAAGATGCATAATAAGTATATTTCATGGAAGACACTCCGTTTGTTCATTCTCACAGTCTTTATAGACCGATAGATAAAATAGACACTTAAAAACGTGCAGCAGACAGCAGTCATGAACTTCAGTTCTAGGTTTCATTATATTCCCTTTGCACTACATTGATTTTGAATGCAGTCTTCTAACATGCTTGTTATTGGAAAATCTATCATATTGGGAAGAAATTTTAAGCTTCTTATGACTTAAAAAAGAAAAAATTCCCCTGTCGTCTTGATGTTTATGTTTGTTCTGCTAATTTTATTTTTAAACGGTTTTCAAATATGTCACCATTGGTTATACCACTTGTGTTGGTTATTTTTCTTAGCTTTACCCACGGCTGACGTGCCAAGCGGAGATAGGAGATCGGTTTTCTTTCATTACTTAATATGCTGCTTTTGGAGCGTTAATTCACCTATGTTTCTTATTGTTTGGGTGTTGATTCACCTATGGTTTTAATTTTGGGTGTCAATTCACCTATGGCTTTACTTTTGGGTGTTGATTAATCTATTTAGGTGCTAATTCACCTATGTTATTTTGAGTGTTGATTCCCTCACTGTGAATTTCACTTTTTGGCGTTAAACTCGTCTTACATTTAATTGCTAGGCTCCCTCATATATACTGATATAAAGAGAGCAAATTTAGACAAATGTTGTATATATTCTTTGTGGTTAGCAGCTTTGGCGTATAACTATAGATGCTATTATAATTGTTTGCTTGTTATTGATATATGCATAACTTGGGTTGTTATTGATATATGCGTAACTTGGTTTGTTATTGATATATGCGTCAACTGGGGTAACTTTGGCCTTTGCGGGTAACTTCGGCCCAACAAACGAAAAAACATTGTATGTGCTGTATCTAGACAAAGGAGAGTGATTATCACTTATTAATTGCAAAGGCCAATAGGTGGCAGTACTGCCTTGACTTTCTTATAGTTTTGTCTTGTAGTTATCACTCCTTTGCCTAGGTACAGCACATACAAACTTTTTTCATTTTTTGGGTCAAAGTTACCGCAGTTGATGACATATGTATGTATTTTGCAGCTTTTTAAACTTCGTTTGGGCAGTTATAGACACATTTTTCTAAGAAAGAATCCCAAAGGAAAATTTCGATCAAATTTTATTATTCCCATTTTATTAAGTTAAGTCTCTACAGATCAAGCAAATATTTATTTTATAAATGTTCTTTGGAAAGAAACTCAACTATATATTACCCACATACAACCAGAAAAAAATATTATACTTCAAACATAGTTTTTTTTCCTTTTAGCCTTCATAAAAATTCTTCCTGGGATAGAAGTAATTTTTTTTCCTTTATCCAACAAAATTTAATTTTAATAGCGTCATCAGAATTCTGATAAGCTGGTTATCAGTATTCAGTTGAGGGTTTTCCCAAGAAGCCAGTGCAATCATCAGCATTTTCCGAGATCGAGTTCATTATCTCCATGAAAGTAAATAACTATAAAATAAAGCGTTAATTACTTTTCCCTCATCACTTTCAAATTAAAGCCAATTTCTTTTCTAACTAACATTTTTTTCCCATTCTCTTTTCCCTGCGAGCTGCATTAAGGACTAGTAAAAAAATTTTTATTCCAATTTGTGAAAGAGACTTGCAAATAAATGACACACTGAAATTCAATATAAATTGATTTTTATGAATGCTTTCGATGGGCAGAAACATTAAACTCAAAGTGCATTGCAAAAAGTGACTCTGAACTTTCAATAAAGGGACAAGCACTTTATTGGATACAGGGATTAATTAATGCGGTCGTGGACAAATTTTAATCAGTTTTCCGTTGCGGAGTCCTAATCAACTTTGCAACAAGAATGAATGTTGTCTCACCTTTTCAGAACGGTATTCGAAAGATTATGGTGCCATTGATCGAGAAATTTTATTCTGCTGTTTGCATTTTTTTAAAGTGAAAGTTTTGCACTAAAGAACGCTATGTAACAAATAAAGATCGTAAATTCTAAATATCCATTTAGATCGATAAATAAATTTAACCGATAATCAATATGCTTAATGATGAATTTTGTTGTTGTTGTTGTTGTTGTTATTGCCAATGCCCCCAGACCGGAAGGGTTCCACACCAGGTCCATACATGGCCACCTCAATTTTGACTGAGCACCTCCAGGCGCGGTATCTGGTGAGATCGTACCCTTTCCCACCCTCTATGACATCACAGAGGGACTTTTTGGTCTACGGATATAACGTGTCCATATCGGGACAAGAAACGAAGGTATTTAATGGTGCTTGTCAATCACTCTCGGCTCCGAATCTACGCGCTACTACTCGGCTTCCTCGGGCCCTTAATTATGAATTTTCTTTTAGTATATACGGGGGGGGGTCAAACAATTGCAAACCCCGTAAAAATCTCGGCAAAAGAGACATTTTGTTGAAACTTTCTGGCAACATAGAGTATCAGGTGCTGCGGCAGGTGCAGTAGTGGCTCCGACGTGGCAGTTTTTGTTCGCTTGCTAATCAGTCGTGAATACGTTTCGGCAGCTGCCAGTGGCATCCAGAATTGAAATTCGCGCATTAATCCGTTTCCTGTGGGCAAAAGGTTGTGACTTCACTGACGTTTATCGGCAGTTGCATGAAGTGTACGTTCATAGCGCTACATAGTACCAAGCTATACTAAAGTGATATCTCTCATTCGAAAATGGTCGTACAGATATCGAGGATAAGATTCTTCAACTTCGACGACAGATGAGAACGTTACACGCGTGCATGAACCCATTCTTCAAAACAGACATGCCACAATAGACGAGATCGTCTCGTCTATTGAGTGCCAACACAAAGTGGAAAGATTTGAAAGTACTCTAGCATTTTTGGAACGTTATCAACAGGAAGGAAATGATTTTTGGGATTAAATCGGGACCGGTGACAAGACTTGGGTCCACCATTTGGCACCGGAAGTGAATCGCATCTTTCTTGAAAGAAATGCCGAACAGTTCCATCCACAGGGAAGGTGATGCTGGTGCTGTTTTTCGATAAAGTGTAGTGCATACCGTATTCATGCCGAAGGGTGCCACAATTAATGCAGAGGCTTACTGTAAAACCCTGAAGCGTTTGCGAAAGTCGATTAAAAATCGACGACCAGGTCAACATTCAAAAGGCATTGTGCTCTTGCATGACAGTGCGAGACCGCATGCGACGGCCCTAACGAGGGATCTTTTGAAAATGTTTAAGTGGGATGTAAGGAATCTTGCTCCGTGGGAGTTCCACGTCTTCGGATGTTCTATAATGTTTATATGTTCTATAATGTTCTATAATGTTGTATATGTTCTATAATGTTCTATAATAACTTTGTTCTATAATTTAAACCTGCTTTTGTTTTTTCCAACGAGTGTAACTAACTTTTTGCCTGGCCCTCCTATATGTACTACAAATATATTGGTCTTTAGTAGTTTGTTTTCAAAAGAGTGATAATTTGGGGTACGTTAGAATTGAAAAGCAAAATTTCAATTTTATACATTGATAAGCCTTATATGGAAATATATGACTATCAGAATCAAATATCTGACAGTTCTTATAAAGCTGATTTGGGTATTACAGCTTTCAATGTTATAGATTGATTATATCACCGACTTAAAATTACTCTCTCATTAGATGCAAGAGTGATGGAAATTGCGGTACGGCTGCATAGATCTATTTATACCAACTAATACCCGCGATTAAAACATTTACGGTTGCAAAATATTAAAATTTAAATAGCAAGGATATTCCTAATTGCATGATTGGAGAAAATATTGTCTACTTTTTTCAGTTTGTGAGACATCGACTAGAAAATGACTACACTTTGAAAGTTATGAAGACAAAGTAAATATCTCTTTATTTTACAGAGATGATCTTTCCTGGAAATAATGGACACGATTTCAAAGAATTTTTAGTGGCTTCAAGGAAAGTTCTGGATTTAATACCTATAATTAGCTTATCATTATTCATTTCATTTTCTCGAGTTTTATTGGATTAACGAATTAAGAGTAACTCTCGCTTAAACGTAATAAACTTAGACAGATGCAATTCCTATAATCATACTGACTGTGAAAGCCTGGATGTGTTGAAAGTTGTTTTTCTTTGCCGTATATGGCAATAGATGTAACCTTTTGGCGGAAAAAGAGGATGTTATCTTCATCTATAATGTTTGATACGTGACTTGTCCTAATCTCTTCTGTATTTTACTGATTTAAAATATATTTAAAATCAGTAAATTCTAATGTAGAAGCGCATTTTACATTACAGAATAAATTACAAATAGATAAGCCCATAAACCTTTAAAAATTTATTCCGGGACGGAACTCAAATGTTCCACAGATCGATACTGACATTATACTCCCGGGAGATTTGCCGGCTACACCGTACAACTCTAAAACATAAAATATACAACTGAAAGGAATTTAGGGATTTTGGAAACTCTGGGGTATGGCTTATTTTGATTTACTGCAATAAACCGCGTGTCCAACCCATGTCTTATCTTTCGAGACAAATGCAAAGACGTACCCTAGCGTTGTCATGAGTCAAATTTCAATTCATTTTCCTCAGAGGGTTAACAGGAACTTAACTGATAAAATCATAAGCCCATCATAATTTTCAAACTTGTATGTACCGATAAAAAAACTGTATATTTAATTACAAAGGGAATGACAATTAACAAGTGTTATCACGTAATAATAAATCATATAATGATAAATTAATACAGTGAAACTTCTCTAGCCCCCGCCCCTTCCTAAACGGCCATATTTTGTTCAGTACCGATTACTGACTTTATAGAGTCAACGTTATGGAAGGGACTTCTTTTTGACGGCCATTCCTGAAAACGGCCATTTTGTTTCGAAACTATTATCAACCGTCATAGAAGTTTCACTCTATATGTTTTATTGAATTAATGAATGATTTAACGAAAAATTATAAATCTATCAAAAAAGGATAAATCTAATGTAATGATAAATAATAAATGCACAGGCAACTCCGTACAATACGGCATTCCTACAATACAGTTTCGCTCTAATACAGTATGAGAATTGGGGAAATGCCTGTGCAACACTGCATTCCTAGCACAAGGTTTCGATCTCACACGATTCTAGAATATGGGAAATCCTTGCGCAACGCACAACGTGATGAGAATTTTCAAATGCAAGAGCCATCATTCCATATATTACCTGTATTATATAACGATAAATGAGTTGTTTAATTAAATTTTTTAATAATGTTCTGTAACTAATCTAGTCCTTCCAGTTGCACGTATATCTATTTCCTCTCAGTGTGACAAATATATGTAGATTCCTTAAATAATTAAATGATTAAACTTTGTTGAATGAATTTTATGAAATGTTATCAAATGATTTTTATCATACATTGTTAAAGGATTTTCTTCAAACTTTATTAAATGATTTATTAATACTTTATTAAATGATTTTTATTATACTTTATTAAATTATTTTTATCATAGTTTACAAAATTATTTTTATCATATTTTAAAAAATTATTTTCATCATACTTTATTAAATGATTTTTACCAAACTTTATTAAATGATTTTATCAAAAGTTTATTAAATGATTTTTATCATACATTATTAAAGGATTTTTAGTCACACTTTATTAAATGAATGAGCCTTATTAAATTATAAAATAATTGAGTAGTTAAATTATTGAGCGATTTACTCTCTCAAAAGTGTAAAAATCTCTCATTTCCCGATTATATTTTATCGTATAAAAATCGTTGACTAAAAGAGGGTAAATGATTTATAAGTCATTCTGTACGTGCGTTTCGGGAGTAATTTAAATTTCGTTCCGTTGCATGTCGTACCCGTTTCGTGTTCTACAAGAATAATACGAAATATTTCCGAGTATAGCGGGTGAAATTTGCAAGAACAGGAAATTAGAAAGGGCGCCGTCTATGTATTAACGTAAGTTAATTTGTTGTTAATATTTCATGAAAATTGCCAGACGCAGGACCTGACTAAAGGGACCCCCACATCAGAAAACGGGCCACATTATAATTCGCATAAAAAGATTTGTATAATGGTCTGTAAATGTGGGAGCTAACCAATTTTCTTTTCCGCTTTTGTCATTATATACCTTTCATTTGTTCCAAAACATCAAGCGCTAAAAGACCCTTTTTGTGTTCGCCTTGTATTTATGAATTACAGATTTTAAAAAAAGGCAGGAAAAACATAGAAGAATGAGGAAGAATTAAATGAAAATGAATAGGGGGAAAAAGGGTTTAATTTCTATGGAATGCATTTTGCGAGAAATGGGAACAATAAGGAGTTTCATTCCGCATTCATGCTTTTTTTGAGTTTCGTAAAATTAAAGAGAGCGATATTGTTATGGCTTAACTTATCTTCCATTTTTTTTGTAGTAGCATATTCTAACGCCACAGGCATGTTACTTATAATATTGCACCAGGAATACTGTGCTTTTGTTCCTTTTACGCAGGCAGTGACTCTGATATAAATGAGTGAATGCAAGATTTTTTTTACCCCATGTACAGTTATAATCGTAATAGCGAATGATTTAATAGCATATATATATATATATATATATATATATATAAACAATGAAACTTCTCTAACCAATCACCCCTTTAAATTGTTTTTTGTAGACCGCTTAAAGTCTCTATAGAGGCTATGCTATGGAAAAAAAGTCTTCTCATTGGCCATCTCTCAAAACGGCTACTTTTTTTCGGAACCATCTGGCCACCACAAAGAAGTTTATAATATATATATACAGGGTGTCCAGCGAAGAAGTCCCTAATTTCATAAATAAAAATCTCAAAAACAAAGATCTGTGGAAGAATGCAACAAACGGTGTATTTATCCTGAAAGCTGTAAGAATTTTATATACTAATTTTCAAAATAGTTACAAAAGCTGCTAACAGATGGCGCTGTTAGCCAAATTTACTGCAATTTACTGGCGCAGGCATGAATTGGTCTCCATATTCGCCGGACCTGAGTCTTATTTTTTTGATGACATGAGTGACTATTTTTTTGTGGAGCACATTAAAATATACTGTCTACAGGATTTATCCCACCACGCTGGACGAGCTTCAGTCGGCGATTTGTTGAGCAGCTGAATCGATTTCTGTTGAGACACTACAGAGTGTGATGGCAAATTTTATTGTTCGTTTGCGCCACCTCCGTACAGCCAATGGTGGACATTTTGAAAATAATGTGATGTAGTGATTGCAAAGAATGCTTGCAAAGTGTACGAGTTTATTTATGCATGCTAATACGAGTTGTAGAGCGCCATCTGTTAGCATATTTTGTAACTATTTCAAAAATTGGTGTATAAAATTCTTACAGATTTCACGATAAAAATACTGTTTGTAGCATTCTTTTACAGATCTTTGTTTTCAAAATTTTTAATTTTGAAATCAAGGACTTCTTTGCTGGACACCCTGTATATATATATATATATATATATATATATATATATATATATATCTTATGTATGTATATATATATATATATATATATATATATATATATATATCTTATGCATATATATATATATATATATATATATATATATATATATATATATATATATATAGTTAGTTCCAAGTTAAAGGTTTATCGAAGCCTCAACAGAGTCTTTATGATGAAAAATTTAATAATGTACAAAAACATAGAGAAATATTCTGCATTAGGGTCTACATTTTCGCAGAATAATGAAATTACAGAAAAGAGACTTGAATTATTTTATTCGCCTCCTTTTATATAAGGTACTAAACGAATTTATTGGGTGGTTGATGAACAACAGAGTGTCAGAAACCTAGCTATTTCATCGGTTAACCCCACCCACACCATGATAAAGATCTGTTAGCTATAAAGGCGGTTCCTATAAACAGAGGCCAATTACTGAGTGCTGAAATTTTTATTTTATCTTAAAAGACAGGTTCTTGAGTGTCATGGTAAAGACCTCGAAACAATGCTGTGGAAAGTCATGTTAGAGACTGTGTGATAATTCTTTTTTAACAATCATGTGCAGGTATCTGAAATAGGTCATATCTAGACTATTTTATCCTCAATTTTTTAGAAAACTTTAGTTAGCACATGATGGCAGGCCAGTTACCAAGTCTCAAAATAATAACAATTATAAGAG